>JARVGV010000002.1:22885181-22897611 GCA_031762435.1 Hypsolebias longignatus
CTCTCTCTCTCTCTCTCTCTCTCTCTCTCTCTCTCTCTCTCTCTCTCTCTCACTCTGTCTTTGGCTAAAGTAATATGACTTTATTTTTACTCAAACATTATGTTACTTGGCTGTAACTACAATTATAAAACATGCTAAACGTTCTTTTCCCACTGGCAGGTCTTTCGGCTTTTCGGTGTGTGCAAATGTACATTTCAAGTATCATATGTCCTTCATGAGAGTGTATGTCTGTAGTTTCTGGAGGTATTAGTACCTTTTCTATTTTAAGGGTTCTGATAGTCCAGTCAGGAAGGACTTCCTCTGCCACTTTAGAAATTAGAAAGTCACTGAACACTGTCACCGGCTTGTTGTCTTCAGGCCAATATTTGTGACACCGAATCTGAAATGTGACAATCATCTTCAGAACAGGTATGACCGTTTTAGGAATCGAGCTCAAAACATGCTGTGCGTGTTATAAAGGGCTGAATAATGGTATAAAATTTCAAATGACGCACTTTGCCTTTTTCATAACAGTGTGTGAGCATGGCGATGGTGCGGGTTCCCGTCTCCCAGATCATCCTCCAAAAGTCTGCCACAGTGCTGGGAAGAGGACCTTGAGTGGCTATGAACTCGTTGGGACACAAGTAACCCTACAGAGAGAAAACAAAAGGCAGCAGGGCTCATATGCAACCCATACAAAAAAATGAAGTTTCATGAAACTTGAGATCATCCCTCTGGTTTTATGAGTGATTGCTCACAGAAACAAAGCTGGCATTGATATAGTCCGAGCCCGCCACGCCGGGTTCTGACAGCAGCTTCACTCGGTTGTTGTTGTCTAAATGCAGAAACGAGAGCCGTGGAGGAATAAGAGACATTGTTTTGGTTTATTGTGCACATTTTAGCCTTAAAAAAGTTCCCTTCTAGTGTGACCACATACAGGGTTTGATATTGAGGAAGCGATTCTTGGATTTGTTCCAGGGCAGGTCAGCGTCTGATGTGGCCAGGTCGGGCAGCAGCTTTGGCAGCTCCTAGAGGAATAAAAATATACTTCTTGTTATGGTCCTGAGAAGGCCTCCACAGAAATAACTCAATTATTTAAACTTTTCTAAATTAAAGCCCTAACATTCCTTAAAGTAATGCATACAATGCAATGCATATCATTACTTTCTAAAAGTTTCATACATTTTTTTTCCAGTGGTCCATAATGTATTTAGCAATATACAAACTCACACAGACATGGGAAAAAGTATTTTAGTTCTCCTTCACCTTTCAGCAGCAAACAATATCCTAATTTAGACAAAATATGATTGAGATTTTTTTTACAACACTTTTGAAAACACTTACTGCAAACTCCTCCTGAAACTTGGTGTTTTCATTGGCACACAGATCTTCCACATGCTGCAGAAAAGATTTCTTGTTGACGGGCCTGACAGAGACATTAGAAGAGGAGCACACTGAGTGTTGAAGGTGAGAAAAAGACAACGTGATTTTTTTTTTTGTAAACCTATTTTAGGTTTCTAGCACAACGAAGCTGTAAAGAACCTGCAGATTTGTCCTGCAGGTGCTGTGCGCACACTCGCAAAATCAATAAAGAATGACTTACTTGAGCGACTTCCTGTAGCTGAGCAACCTGGAAGAAAACAAACAGAAATAATAAAGGACCAAAAATAAACAAATCAACGCAATAATGGCAGCCTACACGTTGGCATTTGTGCCCATGACATTTTAGCTAATCTTCAGCAGAAATTTCCACAATGTGTGTTCTGCAAAGTAGGTTAAACTATGTTGTAATCAAATCCACTTTCCAGTCTTTACGTTTTTATTCTAAAGGAATATGTGAAGTTGAACGGTACCAGAAGTGTGTTCCTCTTTTACAGGGATGTGAATTAAAGCTACACAGATTCCCAACAACTGAAAAAGCTTAACATTTATGCCAATTTATTCCAAGCAGTTTGAGATACAGTAAACAAATTAAAAAGGTCTTAAAGAATAAGAGCTTCGGCAAAGCTGAGCTCATGATGGAGGACGATGAGCAGGCTGTCGGTAAAACGCTGATGTCACTGATTCGTTTAACCATCAACCTCCACTTAAGCTTTTATAGATAGCACAGATGGAGGGTTTGACTCAGGCCTTAATGACACACAAACATGCAAACACAACACGCACAAAGTCAACTTCCAACTTACTGGATGACATAAATCTCTTTCCGCCTAAAGAAGAAGGAAGAATACCTGGTGAGAAAAACGTGCCCAGTGAGAGAAGCTCAGTCAGAGTGAACATAAACGCCTGCGTGGAAGCAAAGCTGACAGTGACACAAAAAGGTGCTACTTCAACAAGAACTGAGTGACCATTCAGATTCTAACAGATTTAAGTGTATTGTCAAAGAAAAGAAGAGGTGCTGATCATATCGTAACAGAAGGAAAAGGAGATGCTGTCCAGATTAACACAAGGTAAGAGAAACATTTTCTGCAAAAATACAGTGAATGCTGGGAACTACTGAAGAAGCTGAAATAGAGTTGTTAAAGTTAAAGGAAGCAACAAAAAAAAAAAAAAAAAAAAAAAAAAAAAAAAACACTAGCTAGAGGCTAACATTTGGAGAAAACCAATAGTTAAAAGTCAAAAGTAGCAAAATGTTGGTTGAAAGATGAACATAGCAAAAGATTAGCTAAAAATGAAAAGGATAAACTAAATAAAAGCCAAAAGCAACATAAGAACAGGTAAACACAAAAGTAGAAAAATGCTAGCTAAAATGAAAACATTAACAAAAGCAGCAAAAATGTTAAATGTCAAAAGTAGTAACATGCATGGCCAAAAATTAAAAGTAACAAAAAAAATCTAACTAAAAGATAAATGTAGCAAAAGGCTAAATAAAAGCTAAAATTAGCTAAAGGTTGGTAAAAAGCCAAAAGTATCAAAATGCTCGCTAAAGGTTAACCCAAATCTTAATGTAGCAAAAGACCATCTAACAGCAACAAAAGGCTATCTAAAACTTAAAAAAGTGAAATAATATCTAAAAGAAACACTAGCTAAAGCATCAAAAGTTTTGCTTGAAGCTAAAAGTAGGAAAATGCTAGCGAAAAGCAACAAAGTGTTGGCTAAAATCTCAAAGTAGCAAAATACTGTACTAGCTAAAAGGAAAACACTAATGTTAGCTGGAAGTTAAAAATAGCAAAGGGCTAACAGCAACAAAAGGATAACTAAAAGTTCAAGGTAGTAAAAGGTTGGCTAAAAGGTAAAATATCTAAAAGCTAGCTAAAGAGTAAAAGTAGCAGAGGAGAAGCTAAACCAATAGTAGCATAGGAAGACAAAAAATACAAACAAATAACATGGTGTCTGAAGGAAGTAAAGAGATTTCAGTTTGTCTCTGGGAAAAATGTTTGCAAATAAAAGTAAATATTTTTATATTAAGTTACAAAAGCCAAAGATCATAGAACTCATCACCTGAATACCAGAATAAGCCAAATGTTTTAATAAATGTACAGATGGCTGAAATTGCACGTTTATGCACATTGTTCTACAAAAGCTAAATAAGATGAATTATCTTCATGATCTAGATTCTGTATCAGGTGACTCAGGTCTTATTGTGTAAAAAATGTAATTCTGACTGCTTTATCAGGGAGATAAGGACTTAATTCCATTTATTTTAACATTGAAACTGAGAAACATTTCACACACTGAAAGTGTCCAGAAAACATTGGCAACTCTTGGGCTATTTTGATGTCCATTAAAGAAAATCTGAATTTATTTAAAGCAGCTACAAAATTCACAGCCCAACAAATTTGACCCTCTGCTCTACATACTGACACCTGCCAATGAACAAATCTCCATGCAGCCTGAAAAAATGTTGCCATTTTTGTTATTGTGACTATAAAAGAGAAAAAAATAGTGATTTTTCAAAAACCATATTATTAACATTATTTTTCATTCCAAGCAATGTTAAGGCTTTAGATCAGCTTTCTACCATTTTATAAGGAAAAATGAAGGACACACACAGAGTTGAGTTCTTTTGAGCTGCAATTTGATTGTCAGACTGTGGGTTGTTGAATATAGAGAAAAATGAACAGTTAGACCATGCAAAATTATTATTTTTTTTAAATTATGACTCATTAAACCTGCTACAAAAAGCAACCTTTAAAGCAGCAGTACAGAACACATGCCTATTTGTAGAGACAGTGAGATTTATTACATATCATTTAATTTTGGGGTAAATTTGTATTGTTTTTTCCTGCAATTGCTTGTTAAAATATTTCAATATGTCCTATCGCATCAAATTCAGCTGACTCAAGTTGCAAATCACTATTCTACTGAACAAATATGATCTTCATGGGAAAGTTTAAAAACATTTGTTGATGTATTAATACAAAATTTACAGCCAGAAGTTTTAAAATGAGCACCTACACTAGGGATGCACGATATTGGATTTTTGCCAATATCCAATTTGCCAATATGTTAAAACTTATTTTGCTGATAAACAATACCAATACCAATATTTTTGTCTCTAGACCTGCTTACAGAGACTACATAGCTTTCTCTGCTGCCGAATTGAAATACCACATTATTCTGCATGGTCTTTGTTAATTTGGCCTGCTACCAAATGCAGATGCTAAAAAGGGGATGAATTTGATGTAACACTTCAACTGTGATTATGTTAAATGTCAAATTTATTCATGACATTTACTCTCTCTAGCACAATGACAACACTTGAACAGTGCAAATTTGTAAATGTTCACACAAATCTAAACTAAACCTGTTCACAAGCGACAAGTGAAAAGCGCATTAGTAGTGCATTAATAGATATACAGTACTTGACAATTTCTTAAATTAAAAATTAACTTTATACAGAAGCCTTTTGTATCTATGAGTTATTTTGATGGAATGGCCGATGTCCAATATTTAACTTTATCGCTAATATCGGCCGATACTGATACCAAGCCGATAATATCGTGCATCCCTAACCTACACAAGTCCTGAGAATCTGCAAGGTGGAAAATAAAACAACCCTTTTAGCCAAATAAGCAACAATATGTTTAAAGACAAGTGGAAAATATAAGTATTTAGCTATTAGGCACGGGAGGAGAGTCATCATGATGTGGACCTGTGTTCATATCAGGAAAAAACAGTACATTAATTTAATACACTTCATTCACCAAAAAAAAAGAAGCTTTTTAAAGTCTTTAACTAGCTTTGTCCATTATTTTCTTCTTGTGCCATCTTGGTTTATTAAAAAATAACAGTTCATTTGAAAACCTAGACGCTAATCTTTGTCACAGTGTTTGGAAAAAGCAGACAGAATGGCTTTTCTGTTCTGCAGAGAACTGAAGATGAATTACAAAGCCACAGCACTGCTTTGTGTGCTTTTGTGTCTCTCTGCTTCTATTTTTCGCACAAACTCCACACCGTTAGATGACTCTGTGCTGACAGGAGCGCACATCAAGTTGGCTGCAGCAGAGTTTATTTTTTTATTTTATGCCTTGTTGACACAGGTTTAGAATAGTGTCTTGAGCAGCTATATTGAGTCTGAAGTCATGTAGTGTGCTTTAGCTGCCAAAAAGTGGCGAGGTTTTGCTTTTAGTTTATTAAAACTAGCACTTACCGATTGAGTTTTTCTTGTTTCAGCTCCATGTCTGCCACAGCGATCAGCTGATCCAGCTTACACTTTGTCTCTATGATCTCTGCCTCTCTCGGTGAATAAGTTCCACCTTCTTTCTTACGCTGATGGATCCTGACAAGAGTCAATAAATGGGAATGGTCACATGGTCTCATGGAACAGGAATGTGACATGTTAAGAATATGAAACTTTTGTGTGGGTGCACCAAGAAGTATTTGCTTCTTTGTTTCTTACTTGACTGAGCAGCAGATAATGATGATGAGTAACAAAGCCAAGAAGAATGACAGCAAAACACCCATAATGATCTGCTCCTCTCTGGTCAACAGCCCGTCAGCTGCAGAGAAGAAGAAACATAAAACATGCAGCATGGGCGGAAATCCCGGGGAGGTTTTGGGGGGTCCGGACCCACCAAATTTTTAGAAAAACGTAGATTGTCCCATTAAATAAATCATCTGTGGAAACTATACTTTTAAACTATTAAAAACAGAAATAAGATCCACTCTTCAAGTAGGTAATGCATTTGTGCAATGCAAAGATTATAAGGCTGCATTAGTTAGCACAAATATCTGGCTTCCAGTGCGGAGCAACTTCAGCTACTAAAATGTGAACGTAAACATTTTGTAGACCATTTCGTTTTCTAAGAATTCAAAAAAGATTGAGAAATGTTAGTCAGTGGTTTATGACGTTGATGTCAGAGCAAGCCCTATCCAGCTGAATCCAGTCTGCCGTTTCAATTTGAGCATACTGACCAACAGAAAAATGCAGAAATCGCCAAAATGTACTTGAACATAAAACAATCTGATGGTTGAAGAGAGATTTGACAAAGGGGCTGCTGTTTGTTTGTACAGCAGCGTCTAATGCTAACTTACGGAAGGCAGCAAAGAGCTTTGCTTTCTATCAGAAGCTGCGCAGGATAAGCATAAATATTATTCTCCTACAGCTTAGACAAGTGCATCAATATACATTTTACTGTATTAGGCATGGCTGTTGTGCTGGATGGGGCTAGCACTGAAGATGCCAGGTGACATCAATGTAAACGTAGTGGCCTTTGAGGAAAAAATGCATTTTTCAAAATTTATAAAAACTAAACAGCCTACAGTTTTGCTAAGTTCATGTTTTTAGATCTCATTTTTCACACTCACCAATATTCACCCTGCAGAGTGAGAACATTTAATATTTGTAAATAGGGATCCTTTACTGTTTAGGAACACTTATAGTTAATATTACTAAGACTATGATTAGTAAATACGTTGGGGCCTTGCCACTTTAACTCGTAAGTTATTTACCAATTATATAGTAATATTTATATAGTAATTGACAGTAGATGTAGTAGTATTAAGAGCTCCATGTGTTCATTTTATCAGAGGACATATGATTGTACTTTTGGTGTCCTCGTGAAATTGCTCTTAATAAATCTCCCTGCTTATTGTCCCTCCACTAATTAATATAATTTCCTCTCATGTCAGTTTTTTAAGTGAAATACAGTACTGTAATTTTAAATACTGTAATTTTAAATACTGTAATTTTTTTTTAGTTACCTGAAGTTCTGATGTGATCCGAATAGTCAGAGTCTGTGTATTGGCTTTTAGTGTTTGTAGCTCTGAACTTAAACCTGTAAGCAAAACAAACAAAACAGTACAGCAGAAACTAAATTCTTACAAAAAGTACTACAATTTCCACTTTTTTTGGGGTGGGGGTGGTGGACAGAATGTGTCCAGTGGACTCACACATAGGCCGTGTTGGGCTTCAGAGGCCCATTGCATAAAGGATCAGTGTTGTTCTCCTCCATGCAGCTGTCGTTCTCTCCGATCACATACGTCCCTGAAGTGGACTGGTTTTGTCTCAGCAGTGACGGGACATCTCCAGGCACACTGCGGGCGGCTCTGATGAAGGCATTTATTTGCGACGAGTCATCCCTCGACAAGCACGGAGGGTTGGGGAACCCAGAGTCTGCAAAGTATGGAGCAGGATGGTGGAAAAATGCCTCCCTCCAGTTAGTCAGGTTCTCGCTGTCCCTCACTGTAACAGGAAGGAAAAGTTGACAAAAAAGAAGTGAGTGATCATCATCATTTCTGATGTTGTTAGCTTTGTGAGCTTAGGACAGCAACACATTGTGGAACAAGACTCTGCTGGAGGCTCAAAACACGCAAAATAAAACCAAAAACACAAGCGTGTTCAACTAAAAAGTGATCGCTGTCATACCCCCTGACTCGGCCACGATGACCTGGATTTTTGTGATTGGCCCGTTATCGTCACTATAGAAACAGGCAGGCATGTGGATGGTTATACTCCTGTGGGTTACCATGGCAACCCCTCCATGGCCCAGCACTGCTTGGGGTTTTTGGGTTGGCTTGGATGGGGCTACAACACATAGAGAGGAGGGACACACAAACAACCACACACAGTTAGCAGGTGAACCTAGTGTGTTTAAAGATGAGGCTTTAGTCTTGTGTGTTTATTAGTTTATTATATAACAGTAAAACAGCTTCTGCACATGATCAGCATGCATCTAATTATACAGCCGAGTTATGTTTGCCATAATGACTCTAAATGCAGCGAAATACTGTGCAGCTGCAGATCTGACTCGTACTTGTCTGCTGCTGTAAGAAGTGCTGTAGTGCACTGCAGCTGAGGGACCTTACCTTTAATCCCTGTAGTGATCTGCACGTGTGGACTAAGTGGGCTCCTGCCTGCACTGTTCTTTGCTGCAATCTGCCAGCAAACAAGCACAGAGAGAAATTTAAGGAAGTAATTTTTTTAGTTTTGATACACAGTAGTCCCTCGCTACTTCACAGTTGGACTTATGTGGTTTTTCAAAGTAAGATTGAACGCGAGAAAAAAAAATCTACACACGACACGATTGTGAACTTTAATTTTACTCATGTGAATGGGACAGTACTGGATACTATACAGTAAAAAAAAAAAAACACTTGGGAAAGGTGCCACCCTTTTGTAGTTTTCTCTCAATAAGCCTATACAGTACTGTATCCCCGCTCATAATGACTACATTTCCCAGAAGCCCTGGTTCCATCTGCTGAAATACGTAGAGAGGAAGTTTTGATCTGATCGGAAAAAGTTTGGTCTTTTACACTGACTTCAGCACCCAGCAGATGCAGAGAGCTGCACAGAACCCATTGGGAATCGAACCAGAACCGGAAACTTTGTTTGTTCTGTTTTGCAGAGTTGATGAATAAAAGTTAGTAGCTACATATACGGTGCTGTACTTAGGTTGTTAAATGACCTAGGTTTAAGAGTATAGAACATTGAAAGGGTGTGAGAAGAGTTTCCAAAGCCTTAAAATACATATAAATACTAAAATAAATACAACGTTGCTACTTGGCAAATTTTCACTTATTCAGGGGGCGGTCCAGAACGTAACCCCCTCAATAAGCGAGGGACTACTGTAAGTTTTTAAAAGATCTTTGAAAATGAGGTGCTGGATAAATGTTATGGACAATTAACATTTGTAAAAGTTACCTCTTTAAACTTCCTCAGCTTTGAGGAAAAAATGTTTTAAATCAGACTGGATGGATGGGATATCAGCTATTTCAAGACCAACGAGAATGTCATCTTAGAACAAGTCCAGTTCCACAAATATCAGTAAGGGCCAATGTAGTCTCTGTTTCATTAACCTTCACTCCACGGTCAGTTTTGTATTTTGTGGTTATTCCAGCAGAAACATCATCATATTTCTGCAAAATGTGGTTCAAGCTGACCAGAAGTGCTACAGCTGTCACTATTTGTTCTTGTAAAATACTCATAAAATTCTATGTATTTAAAGTAATTGACTGAATTTATGTTTCATCACAACGTACTAGGTTCACTGACCCAGTTTGAGGGGTTCCGCTTTTTTACGCATCAAGATGTGGACATGAATGATTCTGCAGCAAATAAAAAAAAAAAAAGTCAAAAATAGTTTCCTTTTTAAATAAATATTCTGTTGCAACAGTTTTAGTGTGGAAATGCGACGCTCAGGCAGTTTATGGCGTGCACACAACAGGCAAGATGGCTGATTGAGACATACAAGTTTGTGTAATTAATCAAATCAGTATTTTTGATTTTAGCTCAACAAAAATAATGCAATCGGCAAAAATTCACCATATAATAAGATGCTTTAAGCTGAAAAATGTACACCATAAAACATGAACTGTAATAAATTAAAAAATAAATGACAACTAAATCCTTAGGGTTATACATTGTACTGAAAAAGTATTCATTTTCTGTTTTTATTTATTTGTGTTTGTAATTTTTTACAGCAGCCTACATTTGAATAAATAAATATAAATTTCAATACAAATACATAATAGAAAACTGTTTCATACTGCAATAAAGAGAAAAATATTTGCATTTTTAGGTGAAGACCTGCAAGATGCTCAGGATTTTGTGTGATGTGTGATTATGATCCATTGAGATAGATCCATAATCATTTTATAATCTCTTCCCTCTGAATCTTGATTGAATCGAATCGTGAGGTCCCGAAACATTCTCACTTCTGGTACACAGATCATGACGGTCAAGATTACCTAAAATTAATTTAATATATTTCCATATTTTGGTGGTCCCTGTTCCAGTCCTTATCAGTAAACAAATGGATGGGATCACTTGTACCTCATTCCCGACACAATGCTGTGTATTGCTGTCTTGGAAAGCTCCCCAGCTGCCAACTGCATCCCATTGGCTAAAAGATGTTTGTAAAACTGGAACATTTCAGTTTGGGATTTGATGGGAAGGCCGTTGATTTTTTGAAGATGTGGAAATCCTTTATTCATATTTTCATTCTCTCAAAACTCTTGAGTCAGAATGTTTGTTTTTCTCAACATCGACTCGTTTGCTTGTTGTCTCTTCTATTTTTTTAATAAGAATGATTCTTTTGGCATGATTTTATTTTATTCGTTTGAGCCTTTAGTTGTTTTTTTTTTTTAACAATTATGTTTACATTCATGTTTGATTTATTGAGCTTGATTTTTTTAAAATGTATTATTATTTCAGTTTAAAATGAATCACTGGAGTTTAAATAAAAAAATTTTTAAACAACCATACAATGGGAAACTGACAGTCAAATAAAGGGTTATAAGCAAGAGTTATTATGAACAACTATGAAAGTTTGAATTGTTTTAAGACAACTATAGTTCATTTCATGGTCCATTTGGATCTACTATTCACTCATCAGACAGAATTAACTCCAAACTGTGGTTATTCAAAGATATATCTACAACAGGTAAGATATTAATTGTTCACAACCTTTCAATAATGCTCCACTTTAAAATAACTTCAACTTTAAGCCCTGGAAAGCATAATTATTTAGTAGTTATTGCTCCGGGTATGAGACTGTTGAATTAAAACCAGTAAATGTGTGAAATATAGAATGCCTTTTGTATTATACGTTACTGTGCGTGTAATGTGTTTTCAGACAAGTTTTACTTTGACATTTTGAGAATGTGTGTACCTTTACCTGTATACTGTAGGTGTGCCCTCCTTTAAGGCCCTCTATGAAAGCCACCACCATGTTCGGTTCTCCCTGTATGTTGTCGAGGCTGACATTTTTAACCAGCTGTTCCTTCTCATACACAAACAGGAAGTAGGCAGTGATGTTTCCGTTGGGCTCCTCAGGAGGACTGAAGCTCACCCTCACCAAGTTCACTTCCTCTGGGATAATGGAGATGGTCACATTCTTGGGAGGGTCTTTTGGCTCTGGGTGAAGAGAAGAAAGGATATAAAAGTAGAGAAGTAAGTTAACGAGCGGGAGGTAGAGAATGATGACAAGATGTAAACGTACCCTCCTCCATTGTTTGAAAAACAACTGGACCAATGGCCTTCCCATCCTCCAATGAAGCAGTGAAGGCGGTGATGGTAACAGTGTAGCGGGTGAAAGCTCTCAGGTCAGTCACAACAACAGTCATCAGCTCTCCTGGAGCTCGGACTATTGAGAAGTTCACACCAGGACCATCCACCTGAGAAAACAGAAGAGTTTGAACCTTAAACTGCAGCTGCGCTAAGAAATAAAACCATTTTAAACCACAGAGCGTTATCTCAATAACTTCAAACTACTGTATTATTAAAGCTAACATGTGACCTGCACAAAATATGAAGTCGGTCCCGCTAGAACGGCTGGAGCCTCCCACTGGATGCGAAGGCTGGTGGAGGTGGAGGTCACATTCAGGTTACGGGGAGGCACGTCGGGGTCTGAGGAGATGAGATGAGCAGAAAATAAAAGAGATGTGCTTTCAGCCTGAATACAGCGGCTCAGCGTACGCCTGGCAGACATGCTGTTCACACAAGACTAAACAAAATCAAAGAAAACAAGATCATTTATTCTCTCAGATCCTGAATTATCTCACTAAAGACGCTCTCTGCATGCATTAGTGCCATCAGGATGGGTACGTTATTATGTTTAGGAAGTTTATATTAGAGAGTAAAGTGATTATGCTAATTCACGCTTTGACGCTGTTAATGTCTCATCTATTACAAGCCATCTGGTCAAACTTTTAAGGATTTTAAAGGCTAAATTGAGGGATCGTAAATTATTACACGTCAATGACAAGATAACGTAAAACAAAGCACTTTGAACGGCTTTCTGTTCATTTCCATTCAAATTTAATCAAATATTTGTTACTCTACAAATCCTTGTGAGAACAGCCTGAAATAAATAAAAATGCATGACTCTGCTGGATTATTATGTAAATATAAGCATTTCTATGCTACAACACTTTAAGATGGTTCAGTTTTGTGTACTTTGACTGGTTAAATTATAATTAATTAGAATTAATAAGAATTATCACTAGAAAGCATTACTGTCATCCATCAAGCACATTATTTTATCAACTGAAGTTATTGAAGTTCCAT
>JARVGV010000002.1:22950103-22962756 GCA_031762435.1 Hypsolebias longignatus
CCCCCCCCCCCCCCCACACACACACACACACACACACACACACACACACACACACACACACACACACACTTCAAAAGATCTGAACCCTAACTTTAAGATGGCCACCTTGCGATCGAGCCGGTTGATTATGATCCTGTAGTTGGAAGTAGTGATGTTCAGCTTCTTAAAACAAAGACCAGACGTTCCGCCCGTTGGACTCTGTAGGAAACAAAACACAGAAGTTTTACTTCAACAGCTTTTATCCTGGACATAAACGCAAATGGAAGTGTGACAGAAAAAGATGAATACTTACAGGTCGTCGGATGGAGTTCACACTCTACAAAGAAAAATAATTAGATAGGGGAAAACATTAACTATCACTTTATTTCAATAAGTTTATTTATTTATTTTATGCTTTACCTGGCTGGTTGGACATTTCTCCACGGTGCCAATAATAGTTTCTCGTGGTAGGTTAACCAAGATGTAAGAGCCATTGTCATACAAGGCCACGTTATTACCATCAAATGTGATCACGCGCAAGTCTGACATCACAGTACAGCGACCTGGCACAAGAGAGCACAGGTCATTTTAGCAACATATTACTCAGTAAAAAAATGTACTCAAAATATATTTAGTTCTCAACAGAACTTACATGGGCACTGCCACTGTGGGCAGCAGGGGTCTGTGTTGATGAGGATGGGCAGGCCCAGCAGACTGCACTGGGGTGCCATGGTGTTATATCGACAGTGGAGGGAGGAGTTGTGAAGAAGCAGCTCTCCGTTGAAACAAATCAGCTCGGCGCACTCGTCAATACGATAGGAGAATGGAGGCTGTAAACAAATTTCACACTTTGTTTAAAAAGCCTGCTAAATACAGCTGTATGCATGATAAATTGTTAATATATTATTTTGTTCCTATCCATAAAGGTATTGCAAAGTGCAGACCAATAAATGTTAATATGAAAAAAACTGAAAATGCATGTGAATGATGCAGATAGAGTGGCAAATGCTGCCTACAGTAATGTCCTCTACAGTCAGCTGGGGACGCCCCTCATCTCATTCATCTTCAGGATTTATATTCCTTGCATGCCTTGGCCTTAAACTAATGGCTGAATCATGTTTTTCACTCCATCTGTGTCCTCAGCACTCCATACTCAAATAAACATATTCTTAGGCGTTGTATCCTACCATGCAATTTAAAGTCAAATCATTACATGCTTTACACTGTCCATAAAAAAAATTAAAAAATAAAAATAAAACTGATAAATATAATGGATTTTTGGAAAAAAAAAAAAAAACTTTCTTTCCATATATGAAGTGCTGCCATTTTAATATACTGTATTTTATGACCACTCTTCCACTATGCAAATTACTGCCAGATGCGCCAAACTGTTTAAATGGAAAAGCCCATACAATAATATCCAACCATGATGAAGTATGTTTATTTTCAAAATAATTTATGGTATCTATGAAATATTAAAAAAACACAGAACCTACACAGATTACTATCCCAAATTTCACCCACATGTATAGTAATAAAGCACCAATGTATTTCCTGAGTGAGATGATTTGGTTTTATAGTCCTGGTACTGGGTGTTTTCACAGATAATATAACAGGACAATGTTTTTTTTTTTGTCTTGGTAGTGGAACACCGGACCAATTTAAGTAATCAGTCGAGGCTGTTTTGGAACCTTTACGTGTTTGTATGAACTCAGACAAATGTAAATAACCATTTGGAGGGCTTCAGTAGTATGATATCATCCCCTGTTGCTATGAGCTCTCTGATACCAGTTCAGCTGAGAAGTATTGGAATACTCATTTCTGGTCACTGGATGCTGCTCTTCTGCGTCAAGTGGAGCCAACCGAGATGGCTTGGGCATCTGGACATTTCCCAGGGGAGGTGTTTTGATGCGTCCCACTGGGAGGATGCCTCGGGGCAGACCTAGGACTGGCTAGCTTATATTTCACAGTTCTCCTGGGAATGTCCTATGGAGAAGCTAAAAGAGGTAGTTGAGAAGAAGGAGCTCTGGGGATCTGTTTTTAGTTTGTCGTCCCACATAAATGTTAGAAAATGAACAAGGGATGGATGGGCATAAACAGAGGAATTGTTATAGTTAATTTAAAAATGCCTCTTAATGTATTGTCGATTGTCAGAAAAACCTGTTATCTTAAGAAAAATACTTTAAATCTCCACATCATAAAAGAGTTACACAAACCTAATTGGCTCAAGTGCAACGCTGAGGGTTTGGTGCATGTTTGTAGAGTTTTATGTCTCTAAACCCTACAACAACGATCCTTACTGTGCATGGCGTCGTGGGCAAGAGGAAATGAGGCGTTGTTGATGCTTCAGGTGTAGGAGAAGTTTCAGGGCTTGTGATGATCTCTGTAGTGGTGGACTCTTCCGTGAGTGGAGCTGTTGTTGTTTCAGGGGTGGTGCTGGTTTCTGTGATGGTGGTTGGTTCAGAAGTGGTTGAGGATTCAGTGGTGGTTTCAGGGACAGTGGTGGTGGGGGCGGTTGTGCTGACTGTGGTGGCTGGTGGCAGGGTGGTGGGGGACGTTGGAGGTGGGGTTGTCGGTGTGGTGGTGGTGGAAGCAGAAGTCGTAGGAGGTGGAGAAGTGGAGAGGACTGTAGTGGGTGCGGTAGTGGGCGTTGTGGAGGTGACCTCTGTGGACGGAGTGGGCGTCATTTCTGTTGTGCTGAGAGTGGTTGGTTCAGGTGGGGTTGAAGGTGTGGTAGGAGCAACAGTAGTTGGAGGAGCGGTGGATGTGGTTGGCGCTGTAGTGAGCAGAGTGGTGGGCTCAGTAGTTAACGTTGTGGTGGGTGTGGTTGTTGTGGGCCTGACAGTGGTGGAGGAGGTGGTTGTTGCTCTCGTGGTGGTGGTGGTTGTCATTCTTGTGGTTGTGGTGGGAGTTGTGGTTGTCGTTGGTGGTGCTGTAGTAGTTCTGTTGGGCCGTGTCACAAAGGCAAAGGGTGTTGGAGTTGGAGGAAGGGACACACCTGCAAGAAACGATCAGTATCACAGGCAAATTTGACTTTTGACTCAAAAACACAAATACAAGTTTGGTAAATCATATTTATGATGTCAGTTTGAGACAAAGCCAGTCTGCTCTCACAGTCCTCTGTGTAGACACATCTTCTTGTGACTTCATCCAGGATCATGTTCTTGGGACAACGAGGGAAGCAGCCCTCTACACTGTTAACACACAGAAACAGATTCAGTCCTGAGCAGGGCACAGGTTGTGTCTGACGTACAATAACTGTCTGTACTGAGCCATTCCTCTTACTGGGGCAGAAACTGGCAGCGCGTGGCATCTGGATCATTGCACGTGCGGACACAAGGACTTGCACAGGCCTGATAGCGCCACTCACACATCATACGGTAAGGTATTATAAATGGACTCTCTGCAAAACAGGAGAAAAAAACAACTGGTATCTTGTGCACAGAACACACATGTATTTACAGTGAGCCCAGAATACACTGGAATGTGTACGTCACAATTAAAATATGATTTGGGGTTCGCTCCGTGGCTTTCAAGTTTGTCTGTTAGTCTGGGTATTTAGAGCAGTAGTTCTCAAACTGGAGTCCCCAGACCCCCTGGAGTCTGCAAGCTGGTGCTTGGGGGCCTACAAAATACTGTATATTTATATACATATACAGTATATATATATATATTTTTTTTTTTTTTCAAGCATATAGATGTTTAACAAGCCGTTAAAATATACCAAAGTGCAGGAAATCACATCTACCAGTACTTTATTCACATTTTCTGGGGAGGACCCCCAGACCCTCCAGACCAAAACCCACCCCTGCTGGCCCACCCACCATTTGCGTTCGGGCATCGATCGGTTGACAAATGAAGCCCTGTTACGTGGTATGACTACTGTTATGACTCTGTTCAGTTTTTTTTTTTTTTTTAAGAAGTAGCAATACATTTGTGTTCATAATGTGAATAGGTGAAGTTTTAAAGTGGTTTTTGATACTGATAGTTTTCTCAAAACTGTAATTTTTGGAAGTTGAAATTCAAAATCTTGTTAATTAAGTTTGTCTTGAATGGAAAAATACTGCGTTTAAAAGTGTAAAAGAACAGGTCTTAAATATTTGTGCTACACAAATACAGTATTTCCATTGCATTAAAGAGACAAACTGAAGACATTTATTTAATAAACATGAGGGTCAGGAGGGGGTCCCTGAAACTTTATATCCTCTGTAAGTCCCTGAACCCAAAAAGTTTGAGAACTCCTGGTTTAGAGGACAATATTGAGGCGTGAACTCCCACTTGTCTTCTGCGTGCGCACCCAAGCTTAGCTTGCAGATAAAACCTACTTCTGTGGAAACAAGCAACAGTAAGTTCTCCATTCACCCTCACTAGAGCAACAGCGTGTTAAGATGTTTTTAATCAAGTTTTACAGCAATGTTGTTATTTATGTTGGAAGCAATTTTCTTTTTTTACTTAATATCAATTTATACTTGATTCTTTGTTTAAATGATTTGTGGATAAATTCCATGTGTTTTCAAGTTACTGCAATAAAAACCAAGACAAGAATCTTTGCAAAATTGTGTTATGATGAATTCAAAATGTAAACCTTGGACAATAAAGTGGGATATAGTTTTTAAATTCTACTTGGTATTTCTATTCTTTTTTTATTTTATTTTTTGGTTGGCTTATATTATCAGGAATTGCAGTAATACATTTTTGAACTGAATGTTTGGCGAGTTTAAATTTGAAGTTTTAAAATTAGTTGTTGGGATATTGCCTTACAGTTAGATAAACACCTACAGACAGATATTTGGCTAGATGCACATATCAAGGTCAAGGTCAAGGTGTTTTTATTGTCATTCACACCACATGTGGTACATGTGATGGAACAAAACTATGTGCACAGGGTCCCAGGAATATATCTTTCAACAACAACTTTTACAGAAGCATGATAACCGGGTTAAAGCTTAAGAAGTGTTTACTGACACCATCTGACATCATACATTGCAACACGTTGCAGTAAGTGTACATGTGATGGGGAAACACTTGTCTTCTCACCCTCCAGGGTGAAGCTGCTGCTGGCCTTGAAGCCCTCTGAGCTGCCGTACCTCTGGGCTCGAGCAGCAGTGCGTGTGAGTGTCAGAAAGTTTCCAGGTTGGCTGACGAGTTCGAACGAGGTGTAACCTGGCAGAAACAGCCCCTGGTGCTGCACAAAGGTCGCCCGACGACCGAACTCTGCCCCTCGACTCCACTGCTCCAACTGAAGGCGGCTGCGGCCTGACACCGCGAGAAAATAGTTTGGTCTCTCTGCGGACTCCAGTGAAACAACAGGAACGCCTGAAAACAGGAGAAGAAAGTTCATTGTAATTTACTGAAACAACAAGAAGTGTCGGTGTATTTCAGCACAGATGTGGATGCTCACGTGACATCCTGTCCTTCCACAGGCCGTCAGTGATCATAAAGTTGAAGAGCAGGCCCGGGGCCGGTAACTGTCCTGGTCTCTCTCTTATCAGTGGAAACACTGAGCTGCTGGTGCGATTCACTCCAAACATGGTGTCATTATGAACAGCACTCACCAAAGAAAATGGGCCATCGCCTAACTCTGTGGAGATGTGAAAGAGCGAGACAGGAAATGTGTCTGATGACAAGCCCCGCGGGAAACCAAATGAACCCATAAATAACACAGGGAACAAAGGATCTTCACTCTCACATACCTTGGTTGTAGTATTCACAGTCATAGGCTGAAAGAGAGAAAGTTGGGAGTTTTAAAGCATTTCAAAGGGACTGAGGTAAAAGCATAGATCTAAAAGAAGCACGTAAACAGCCTATAAAAATAGCAGAACGTGGTACAGCGTCGGCTCTTTTGATGTTTTTCTGTGAGCATACTCACGACAGACTGAGGGTGATCTCCAGTGGATCGTGACCCCCTGCTGGCAGCATTTGTGCGCGTATGCAGCGATGGACGTGCAAAGACACTCACAATCTCCCCCGCGGTTGCAGTTGCAAGTGTCGGTCAGGCAGTTCCTATAAAACCAGGCCACATCAACCTGAAGGGTACGCACAACATGTACACACAGTCACAAACAGAGAAGTGCAAACGCAATCATAGACTGAAGCAGGCAAAGCTCGCCGGCAGAGGCCGTGTTTACAGGGAGAGCGGTGTTCAATTATTCACACGGGAGGAATTGACGAGATATCAGGACAAAGGAATGTGGGTCAACTGGTGCACAAAGAGATGAGCTCCAAGACGAATAGGCAAAACACTGCACCAAGTTGGTGCGTCGACAGGCGAGATTAACTCAACGTTCATTCTTTTGACATGCACATAAGCTGCACGTTGTCCCAGCCGTACTTCACTGTGCATCGACATGACCAAAGAATGACATCACAAGAAACGATATTAAACAAACTAAATTATATTTCCAATTTTGCAGAACAAGGTCTCATATAATTTGGTAATTAAAGCTTAACCGAACCATAAACAATGTTATGTAAGTTAAACAAATTTTGACATTCAAAAATGCAAAAACCCACATGTCAGACTGTCTCTTTTTAAAAGAGGCTGTTTCCAGCATCAGGCACAAGATCCTTGTTGTTATCAATAGTAGTCTGTCCTCAGGTGTTGTCCCTATAAGTTTTAAACAGGCGGTGGTGCAGCCCCTGCTTAAAAAACTTTGCCTAGACTTGTCTTGGCTAAATTTAGGCCCATCTCCAAACTGACTTTTAATAACAAAATTATAGAAAAAAATTGTATACAGTATACCCATATCAAATGCTTTTTGGATGAGCACAATATCCTGGAGGTTTTTCAGTCGGCTTCAAAACACGGCACAGCACAGAATCGGCTCTAGTCAATAGTTTTTAATGATATTCTTATGGCCGATGATTCTGGTGAACATGTGGTTCTGGTCCTGCTCGACCTAACCACTGCCTTTGACACCCTGGACCACAACATTTTAATATCACACTCACAGCACCAAGTGGGTATCTGTGGTACTGCACTGAGCTGGTTTAGGTCACATCTGGCAGATGTGTATCAACATAGCTGGTTCTGAATCCTCCCCTGCTCTTCTGAGTTTTGGGGTTCCACAGGGCTCTATTCTAGGTCCCCTGCTTTTCTCCATTTACCTGTTTCCTTTGTGATACATCCTCAGAACGCACATGGGATCTTTTTCACTGCTATGCTGATGATAGTCAGATATACCATTAAAAAGAAAGATGCCCCCTCAATCAGGCCACTTCTGTTGTGTGTTAAAGACATCAACGCCTGGATGTCTTTAAACTTTTAAATTTTAATGAAAGGAAGACAGAAGTGATGGCGTTTGGTCCTAGTGGCTCCTGAGAACTATGCCCTGTTGATCTGGGCCCTCTGGCACCACGTGTAAAGAAAACTGTTTCTAATGGACAGTGATTTTAAATTAGATTCACTGATTGGAGCGGTGGTCAAGACCAGTTTTTATCACCTCAAACAGCTGGCTAAGGTAAAGCCCACCCTTACACAACAGCTGGAATAGCTGGAAACAGTAATCCATGCCTTCGTCACCTCTCAACTGGATTACTGTAACACTCTTTACCTTGGAGTCAGCCAGTCCTCCCTCAGACGTCTCCAGAACGCTGCTGCTCGGCTTCTAACTGGAGTTCATAAGAGGGACCACATCACCCCCACTCTGGCTTCACTCCACTGGCTGCCTGTTCATTTTAAGATTCTCTTATTTGCTTTTAAAAGTTTAAAAGGTCTTGCCCCCCAACAGCACATTGACGCAACTGGTAGAGCTACAGTCTCTCAGCGAGCAGGTTACCCTGGTTCAAATCCCAGTCTGGGGGCCTTTCTGGATGGTGTTTGCATGTTCTCTCCTTGCATGCGAGGGTTTTCTCCGGGTACTCTGGTTTCCTCCCACAGACCAAAAACATGCATGTTAGACTGATTGATAACTCTAAATTGTTTCTAGATGTGAGAGAGAGAGTGAATGGTTGTTTGTCTCATTTGTCTCTGTGTCCCTGTGATGGACTGGAGACCTGTCCAGGGTGTCCCTCGCCTCTTGCACAGTGATAGTTGGATATGGACAACCCAAAAAGGAAAAAGCGGGTAAAGATAATGGCTTGATGAATGGATCTTGCCCCATCCTATCTCTCTGAGCTGCTTCACCCATACTCTCCTGCTCGGTGCCTCCGATCAGCTGATCAGCTGCTCCTGGAGGTGCCGAGGTCCAAACGGAGGCTCAGAGGGGACAGAGCATTTTCTGTTGCTGCTCCAAGACTGAGGAATGATCTCCCTCTTCCTGTCAGACAAGCTCCTTCACTGTCCAGTTTTAAAAATCTTTTAAAAACATATTTTTACTCCCTGGCTTTTAGCACAGACTGAAATTTGCGCTGCACTTCTGTTTTTATTGATCTTAATGTTTCAACAACCGTTTTATTATTTTATGTGTTTAAACGTTCTTGATTTTATATGTACAGCACTTTGTTGTAGCTGTGGTTGTTTTAAAGGGCTTTATTATTATTATTTTGTTAATTATATATTATTATTTATTATTAAAGTAGTTTTGTCTCAACAAAAATAAGCATTAGAAGTATTTTATTTTCAATCAATAAGTTCATAATATACAGTAGTTTCATAAGTTATCTTGAAACGTTGAATGTTTTATGTTCAAAATTTATTTGTGTTTCTTTGACTAACAGAAAAACTCTACTGAATTTATTGAGTTTATTTGATTTGTGGCTCATAAAAAACCGTGTTGGTGCCAGAGAAAATCTACAGAAATCAAATCAACTTTAAAAATATTCAAATGTTATTTAAAAAAAAAGGCAAACAAAACACTTTAGACATAAATTAATCAAATTACAATGATAGTTGATGAGGCTCTTCATTATTTTTTATCAATGTGTGTTTGCTGTTTATAATTCGGTGTCACAGAAGTCTCTGCAGCTTTTATTTTGTGGGTCAAAAGTGTAAAGATTTGTGAACAATTGGTATTAAGACTGTGGTGGCACAGTTGGTAGAGCTGTTGCCTCCCAGTGAGAAGGTTGTCGGTTCAAATCCCAGCCAGGGATGCCCCATGGTGGCGCTCGCATGCTCCCCACATGCACGCATGAGTTTTCTCCAGGTACTCCAGTTTCCTCACACAGACCAGAAACGTATGATAGACTGATGGATGGATGGATTGTATTGACTGGCTTTTGTATATAAACAAGTGGCTCTATCTGCTGGCCATGAATAGAAATACAAGGTGTACAAGACGCGCCAAAGTACGGAACATTTTTATTATTTCATCAACCTGTGCCTCATAAATATACATATTAAACTGTAAAAAATAAAAAATAAAGTAAGAGTGTGCTAATTCTAGTAACCCAGCATGTGGTGTAATTCTTCTCTACAGAACAGCCTGCTTGGATCAGTTAAGAGTTGTTCCCACAACCCCTTTCTAACCCCTTGTCTATTGTTGCAAGAAAGATACCCTTTCTACAGCTGCATTCACTCATTCCATGTGAGTATGTGTGTCCATTTTAGTGTCACTTACCACATTGTGACAAGGTGCAAATATGTCACTGTAGAGGAGAGCACACTCCCTTTTAGCGTATGGCTGTCTCCCCAAGTCCCCTTCACACGGCCGCTCAAGTATGTAGTCACTTTCACACTAAAACGCACACACAGAAGGCGATCAAGTGTCTGATTACTCTTAAATATCACAGTGGACTCCAGGGACATGAGCACATACTTTACTGGAGCAACAGGGAGGAGTGAGCAAGTGAGACGGACGTGGACAAAGACAGAGAGAAGAAAGAGGCAAGACGGAGTAAAAATCTACGCAGAAGAAGGGATGAGATGACTCATACCTGTCCTAGGGCCCAGCTGTCTCCAAATGTCTGCGCGTTGTTGACTTCCATGTGGCTAGATGTGGTCAAATCATTAACGGTCACACTGTCAAAATTTCCACACATGCCACTGAGAAGGCCCTGAAAAAAAAAAAGAAGACATATGTAGTTTTGTTTTCACAATGCTCTTGTAAAATCAGAAAGATATTTTATGTTCGGACCTTCCATTGAGGTCCAACTCTGATGTGTACAGTCGTCTTGCGATCCCAGAGGACGGTCAGATCCTGGCTGGAGAAATGAAGCACGGTGTAGTAGCCTGCAGTCCAGAGCTCAAACTCTGACCCTCGGCCCACAACAGTTGAAGGGTTCTGAAGCAGGGAGTACACAGAACAGATTTTTGGATGGAAACCAACAAAATGAACTGCAGCAGCTTGTTGGATCTATTACAAGTGTAACTGTGTGTGAATGTACAGGATTGCCGGAGTTGTCAGTGAAGTAGATTTTGGTGAGTCCCACATGAATCACCAGTATTTTCATGCACACTATGCCGCTCTCATAGCAGTCCTTGTTTTGGGCAACAATGGACACCTCGGTTTCTCCAGTGCTCTGGTGAGAAAAAGACAAACTATTACTCCTGCCAGAAAACAAAGTATTAAAACAAACGTGGGCCACTTAAGGCCAGAGGGCCAAAAGTGGCCCTTGGACAATTTCCATCAAGCCTCCAATATCCATAGTTTAAAAAAAAAGCACCCAACGTTTTAAATAAAACTTGATAAAATACCAGCAATTTATCAACAAGACTTAAGTAAATTTAAATTAATCATCTTTATGCAAAACTTTAAAATAAATAGGTTCTGCCTCAAGTAGAGGAGTTCAAGTAGCTCAGGGTTTTGTTGCACGAGTGAAGGAAAACTGGAGCGTGAGATTGGCAGACAGATTGGTGCAGCGTCTGTAGGATTGCGCACGGTGTACTGGTCCATTGTGGTGAAGAGGGAGCTGAGCTGTAAGGCAAAGCTCTCTGTTTACCAGTCAGTCTACGTTCCTACCCTCACCTGTGGTCACAAGCTCTGGGCAGTGACCAAAAGAATGAAATCCGCAGTATCGGTGCCGGTCCGCAGCCCGGTGGTTGAGGACCCCTGTTCTAGATTATCTCGCATAAAGAAAATTTATTTTCCAATTCTGTGGCTCTTTAATTGCTTTAAACGTCTTGATGTGGCTCTTTGGAATGAAACGTTGCCCACCTCTGTATTAAAAGCTCCTCTCGTATCTAAACAACAGAATCAAAACAGTGGAAATATTGAGTTGAAAATCAAGAGGGTAACATCTGGAGCTCTGGCCTGCTTCCCCATTCCTTCTAGCAGTCGTTTTAGACCTGAACCAGAATGTTTGTTCTGCTAATTCTAATTCTATATCCCTGGGAGCGCAGGAGGCCTGGGGTTTGATGTGAACACTGCTTTCTTTGTGCCATTTTCAGCTTTGCTCACAATCTGCTCACACTACTGTAGCACACACACCAACACACCTTAATCTGCCCTAATTTAAAACCAACTTTCCCTTTCACGATAAGAAACAGGCTTAGATCTTGTTTCCCTGATTCCTATCAGTCTGAGCCTGGAAATGTTAAGGAGATGCTCCTTCTCTGCAGTCTATCTTTCACACACTTCTGTAATTCCGTCTATAAAAAGAACTCTGACGTGAGCGAATTACAATCCTGTGCCAAAATCTAATCCATAAACATATTTTCACTCATTCTTGTACTCATGAACATGCACTTTTCCATGCAGACAGACTCAACTCACTTTAAGCAGGTAGACCTGACAGTCGGAGTAGTAGTCGTACTCGAGGCCGTCGAAGGTGTGGTAGTGCCTGTCGCTGTAAACGGTGCACACAGCTGGACAGGGGTAGTAGCTGCAGTTGAAAAACCCACGATGGCAAACGCTGACGAAGACAGGGAAGAGAAACAAAGACAAAATGAAGCAGAAATGTTCCTTTACACGTGAAAAATAAATTAGTTTGAACTTAGAAATGATGTAAAGCAGAATACGTATAACTTTGGAGTGATGTTATTACAAATATAGAAAAGAAGGTGCAGTAAAATATTTACCATCTGTAACAAGATGTTTCCACCACTTGTCCAGGCAGATATTCAAGTCCAAGCCAAGCGCAGGGGCAGTTCTCTGGATAGTAACACTCGCCCTGGTGCAGCACCAGCCTTCATGGGTGAAACGTTCATTAGGGCGCGCACAAGTTTCAAGCACCGCAATCATTTCCACTCTCTTTTGCTCATTAATTAAAATCGATTGCTGACAAGCTCTGGCTTCCAGGAGGCCACTGCTTTAATGCGATGTCAGCTGGTTAAGCATTTGAAATTTGCAAAATCTAATTGAGGACAAAATCTGTTTTCGCCCGAGACCATAGAATGAATTACTTTTACACGAGATCACAACAACAAACGTTTGGACAAATGACCCCAGTGACAATAATCATACATCATACATACATCATACATAATCACAGATAGTTTAAATTAAAGTGAATAAAGCCCCCGAGCATGACAGAATAATGAGGGACTCTAACTGGAACTAAATTTAGCTTTATTTACTGTTTTAAGTAATCAGTTGTTTTAATTAGGGTTTATTTTTTCAGATAAAGAACTGATCTCATATATGCATTAGAACAGTGTTTTTCAACCACTGTTCCGCGGCACACTTCTCAGGTGTGCCGTGGAAATTATCCAATTTCACTTAACTTGTCTAAAAAGATTTTTTGAAAACGAATTAATTACAGTATCTGCAAATTATCTGACACTGTTCGGGTGTATTTTTGAAGACATGTTAAGTGCAATTTGAAATAAGAAATATAAAATATGATAAAAATACATT
>JARVGV010000002.1:22965392-22978733 GCA_031762435.1 Hypsolebias longignatus
GAGTGCAGCTACAGCGTGCGCTCTCAGGACATGATTACCTGCAGTGTTCCCTCAGTGAGGACTGAACTAGACAAAAGAGCCTTCTCCTACTCTGCTCCTGCTTCCTGGAATATCTTACAAAAAGACGTGAAGCTCTCAACCATGACCTCTCTAAGTGATTTTAGACATCTGTGAAGTTCAATGCAAAAATCAAAGCAGACATGTTCCTGTTTTTAGTATCTTATAAGGCAGTTTAATTTTATTTTGTTTTGTAGCTCTGTTTTTGAACATGAGTCCTCGTGACTCAGTGAGACTAAGCTGTCTAAATAAAGGTTGAATGAGTGCGCTGAGGGTTCAGACAGTGCTAACAGCTGAGCTTGGCGTGTTTCCGCCTGAGTCTAACCTGATGTGTTCATAAGATGTAATCAAATGTGGAGAGGAAATAGTTTCAATAACTCGGTTATGATCCAGCCTCATGGTGAGAATCTGTCAGATTGTTCCCACTCATGCTGTGGAAAAACTCCCCCGTGAGTGCCACAGCGATCGGTAAGTCTCACCGGGCGACGCCGGCTGTCACGGGGGCGTCTGCTGATGAATGGCTCTGCATTTCATCTATATGGCCTCCATCTCCACAAGCAATCAGTTATCCTGCCTCCTGCCTCACACCACCAGCCAACAAGCAGCACTTCTCGTGCGATCAGCTTTTTATTCTGTTTCAAACTCTGCACGGACGACTTCATTCAAGGTGAACCTTTACTACTCGTACAACTGCTCATGTGTCTCTTAGCAAAGAATGTCAGAACAAAGTTTAATGAAACTCCCAGAAAACAATCACCAGATATTCATCTGCAGCTGATTATCTTTTGGAGTCAACCTAAATCAAGACGGCTGCCACAGAAAATCTGAGTTATGAGACACCAAAATGTCCATTACTCAAACAGTTTAGCATAAATTGAGCTAAAGTTTGTTGTGGTAGTAGATGTGAGTTAACTATTTAAGATCTTTGATTGAAACTTTAGAATAAAACCTGGCAGGCGCCATGCCTATACGACATATACAGTATTATTTTAACTCATATTACTAATAATAACCAACGTAAGACTCTTCATAATGAAGAAAACACATCAGAGTTTCCTGCTTGTGTCCAGATAAAAACCCGTCATCATCTATAACAGCTTGAATTGAAGGGAAAGATTTATCCTCTTCTGTTGATGAACCATTCATCCAAAATCCTTCCATCCGTCTCTGTCACCTCAAAAATCATTCGTCAGAGGAACAAACACCCGGGCAGCAAAGGGTGGCGTCCTGCGGCCTGTCCGCCGTCAGCAGGTTGTTTGCTTTGGAGCAGCACGTCTGTGTCACGTGAGGGCTTCACCTGAAGTGACCAGACACTCAGCAGACAAACGTTCCCTCTCTCGACAGGAATGCTCAAGGTGACCGGAACAGGAAGCGTGTTTCTTCGACTGCACGAGCTTCAGTTCATGACGGATCAAAGCGTGCAGTTAAAACGTGCGTCCTCCCGACCTGTGCACGTCCAGTTGTATTAGTGAGTGAAGTCACGGTGCAGGAGCTTCCTGTTGCTCCACAGTAGTTTGTTTAATCGCAGGTTCCTGAGGAGCTGTGTTGCTGCAGCTTCCTGCCGGTGTGTTCAGGGTGTTGCTCAAGGTGTGAGTTCCTGAGGAAGAACTTTAAAACACGATGTTTTAAACGGAGTGAAAATCCACAGTAAAGATGTTTAAAGTGCACACGAACTGAACTGAACACAATCTCTTTAGTTTGTATGTTAATGTCAAATATGAACCTTTAGACCATTAGTATAAGGTGCTGTTTGTAAAGTTACACAGTCCAAAGTTTACAGCAATATTTTGGTTTATTTTTAGTTTATTTAAATGGAATAAATAGCTTTTTTTTTAAAGTCATATTTTCACCATGTTATTCATACATTTATGTCATAGATCCAAAGTAAATATTTAATTTTAAATCTAAATATTTAGTTTACAAACTAAATATTTAACTTGCATGTTTAACTTGCATGTTAAATATTTAGTTAGCAAGCTAAATATTTAGTTCCACTTTAAATATTTAGTTTACAAAATAAATGCTTGTATCCAAGCTAAATGTTTAAGTTACAAACTAAATATTTAATTCACAGGTTAAATATTTAGTTAGCAAATTAAACATTTAGGTTTAACGTAAATATTTAGTTAGCAAATTAAATGCTTACTTTGGAAATTAAATGTTTTGTTTGGAAAATAAATATTTAGGTATAAGCTAAACATTTTGTTAGCAAATTAAATATTTAGTTTAGCTTAGAAATTAAATGTAGAGTTTGGAAATTAAATATTTAGCTTGGACACTAAATATTTGGAAAGTAAATGTTTAATTTTGAAAATAAATATTTAGCTTGGAAATTAAGTATTTAATTTACACCTAAATATTTAGCTCACTAACTAAATATTTAACTTTCAAGTTAAATATTTAGTTTGTAGATTAAACATTTATCTTTGACATAAACATTTAGTTTGCAAAGTAAATATGTAGTGTGAAGCTAAATATTTAGCTTGCTAATTAACTATTTACGTTGCAAGTTAAGTTTTAAGTTTGCAAACTAAATATTTAACTTTTAAATTAAATATTTAGTTTGGATTATGACATTTGATGAAAATATTACTTTGAAAAAAAAATCCTATTAAAGGCTAAATAAACCAAAATATTGCTGTTAAATTTTGACTGTGTAACTTTACAAACAGCACCCCATACATTAGACAGCTGGTTTAGTTCTCACCTTTACTGGAGTTATCATTGCCTGATGTTATAATTGTTTCTGAACCAAAACACAAGTTTATTTATGGTAACGTGAACAGTTTATTTCCTGTAATTCAAGAACCACATTAGGCTTCAGCCAGGCTACTGATTAGCTTCAGGGGCTGCTACGTGTAGCGATATGGGGCTTAAGTATATGTTTGATTATCAGTTATGAGTTAAGCTCATAAGATATGCATGCATTATGCAAATGACCTCATTATTTGGGCACCACCTTTTGCACATAAACATCTGCATTTTCACAGGTCCAAGGCTTTAATTGAGCAAAATCTCTTGAATTTAATTCACTGACAAGAAGCAAACTGACAGTGTTGGTAAAAAGCCTCAGTGACCCTTTGGTCTTTCTCCACAGCACAAGCACGTCGGTGTCATTCTGACCGTGCATCCGTAACGCTCATGACCTAAATGTCATGTGAAATACCAAATCCCTTCACAAAAACGCTTTTCCTCCAAGCTCCTTCGACGTCCCTGTTCCCGTGCACATGCCTGTAGATTTGAACAAATGTTCAGCCTGCCAAGAAAAAACGTTGAATTATTTAAAAAAGTTTGGTCATACTCGTGTAAACACAACGTATTTGCATTCAACCCCAGATGTGAAATGAGGAGACGAGCGACAGGAGCGATGGCAGCAGTCTGCTGCTCCTGCACACTTTGCTTCCTGCTTGCTGTTGTGTAACTCTTAATGGGAGCTCCTTTCCACATGAGGGCGGCTGGAGACGTGTGGGACGCAGCTCATTCGTCGGCTTTATAATTGGTGGGAGTCTAATGTAATCACTTACTTTACTGCCCCCTTTTCTCCAGCTGCTTTTCTTCAAATGAATTGAGCTCAAGAGACTGAAGAATGTGGCCTGAAGGTCACTGCGTCCTGCGATCCTTCCAGCTGGAAACGAGTGCAGGTTTTTTTTTAAACCGCAGACGAGGATGCAAACGAAACTCACAGCTGGACGTTTGTTGCAGCCTTTTAAACTCTATCGGACAAAAGATGCACTTTTCTTTAAATAATGTTCTGAAATTACAAAATAAAATAAATAAAAGAGGAAGGCAACCTTAAACTAACAAAGGGTTTTCTCTTGAAAACACACACCTACTGTACATTAATTATCATGACCTGTTGGTTTGTTGGACCCAAAGTGCAGACCGACAGGGAACTCGAGGTCAGAGTTGCATTCGGGCCCTAAAAATCTGACCTGACCCCAGCCCGTAGCCATCAGTTCCAAACCCCACCCGACCAGACAAATTAACAGTAATTACAGGTCCAAACCAGAAAAAGTCCTGACATTTTAAATTAAGCTTTGACTGCTTAAATAGTCAACGGTCAGCAGATGCACGTGGCTAAGGGGGCAGAAGATCAGAGCTGAGTGGGTGTTTGTCCTTTCACGGCCGTCAAAGTGCATTAAATCCCTGCTTCTGCCTGCATTCTGCATTATTCAGACACGGACCCTGCTCTGACATTTCGGATATTTTGTGATCTCACCTGTTTGTGTTGTCGGCCGTGTGCGTCCGCTGAGTGCCGCCGCTGAATGAACGCCCATTTGGGCTTTGATGGATCACTGGCAGTAGTCCATCTGAAGCTTAACTGAACTTTTTTAAAACTCTTTCAAGGCCGGTCAGTGCGGCTGATGATTGAATGGCAAGCCATGTTGCCATATTCTGGTAATTGGATCGTCAGCCGCACACGGTCAAAAGCCAGATACTGGCCCGGACTGTACATTAAACACATTATTATGGTCCCACCTGGCGCTAATCCAGGTCGAGCCAGGCTGGGCTCTGGATTTGGGTTAGAAATGACAGCTCTAGCAGCATGTCATGATTTCCCTCTCTCTGCCACCTGCCAGTGCTCTCAGCCACACCCACTTCTCAGCTGCAGAGCGGAGATCGACTTGCTGCAGGAGGGAGAGCTTCTGCAGCTGTGGGCTGCACACACACCTGTGCACCTGTGCAGCAGGTGCTAAATAATTCAAAATACAGTAATTTATTTTAAATAAAAATTCCATGCCAATCGTGCGGCTCATCCATCAATCAGCCAATTGTGTGTCAAGTCCAGTCTTACTTTGAAAAACCACGATAGAGCGAGTCCGCGAAAAATGAACTGCGAAGTAGTGAGGGACTACTGTACAGTGTATAACTCATGTTTACCCATACCATTTTTTGTGTCCTCTTTGTTTTCTTAATTCAATTTTGAAACAACCTCTCAGAAATTTCATTGTTTCTCAGTTGATGAGTAAATTTATTTTATCTGAAAATCCAATACTGTATATTGCACAACTTGAACTAAAAAGTCAATGCAGCAAGACTGAAGGCTGTGATCTCACAGATAAGAAAAAACTGAATCCATCCTCACTGCATTAAAAAAAAAAAAACAAAAAAAAACAAAAAAACAATTCAGTCTAAACACAAAGTATTTCTCAGTTTGGACTTGTGGCCTTTACTGTATCACAACTAGACACAGAAAGGAAAACTGACTTTTCAATTTTCTACAGAAATTTGATTATTACAAGCACATGCTTGGGGAAACAGGACACACAAAAAATATTTAATTTAGCTTTCACGTTAAAAATGAAACTTGTCCAGGACCACCACCATCTTGACAATACAACTGTGGCGTTTGTAAGTAAATGATTTTAGTTCCTGTCAGCTGGAAGAAAATAAATCCTGCATGATTTCCTGTAGTAAATGCTTATAAATAAATACATAAATAAAGCTATGATCTGGCATCATGTCACCTGAGTATTTTTAGATGACAAGATGAGAAACAACAATCCCAGTCAGGCATGAAGAACTAAAAGATATTATATCTTTGAAGTTGAACAAAACAGCTCCTCAGAAATGAGCACAAAAGGATATTAGATTAGAATTTCCACAGAAAGGTTTTCTGACATTTATTGCTTTGAGTCTCAAAAGTTAGTTTTCAATATTACATAAGAACAAATACCCTGCTGCAAAACTTAATGCAATTACTACGAGATCGATTTTAAATAATTCAACACTTTGGGGATATTGCGCATCAGTTCTACACAATGTGTGTGTGCAGGAAACAGTGTGTGCTACCTCTGCACAGGTTGTGTACTGCAGTGTGACCGTGAATCTGCTGCTGCCGCGACTCTTTGCCAGCACGTACTGGCACGCCCCCGGCTGGAGGAACATCCTGCCATCGAACGTGGTCACGAACACGTCGCCTACGACGGAACATTCGGCTGTGAAGAGACAAGAGGACACATCGTCTCAAGTCTTTAACGTCTGCGTCCTGGATGTTCAGGGAGGGGAGTCCTACCCGTGCAGTTATTCTCGGTGCAGTTCCACACTCCTCCCATGCACACACTGGGAAGGACAGGCGTAGCGAGTTAGCATGTGTGCCACACGATCAATAAGAAACACAAGTTCCTGCTCACCAAATACTGCAGCCCTGTTGAAGCACTTGTCCTTGTCCATATGACATTCCGTGGTATACACAGGGACACTGAGAGACAGGGATGCACGTCCCGTTCTGTAAGATAAGGCCTGTACAAACAGGATCGCAACTGAGTTTAATGAAATGAACAGTTGTTTTTTTTGGCAACATAAATGATCAACCGCCCTTTTTTATCATTTAAATACCATCAGGACAGTAGCAGCCGTCCAGACAGTGCAGGTTGGTTCCTAGACACTCTTTCTCAAATGTGCAGGTGGGTGGACAACAACTGATACAGTCTCTATACACAAAGCTCTCCTCGCAGCCGTCATCTGTGCAAATGCAAACACAGGACACACCGTCGCTTCAGTAGGAGTCTATTAACCAGGAGAAGCACGTCTTATGTGGTGAACTTGTAATTTTTCGCTGATGACTTCAGGGCTGTGGGGGGAAACTCACAACATGAGGGGAAGCTGTCTCTCCACTCCCTTACAGGATATCCTACATGTGAGCAGGCTCTGGTGTATTCAACCAAGGCACGGCAAAAGGTTTCCTCGTCATCAGATCTAAAATACAGTGCAAAATGTTTGGTGCTTTAACACAACAACTGCATGTGAACAAGCGGTGTATGTTCATTTGTGATCATGTTGTGACTTACACACAAAGGTCGGAGACACAGCTGGCAACAAAAGGATTGGGGTCAATGTTTTCATGACATGACAGAAATGGAAAGAAGAGAAGTGCGCTGCATTTCTCTATGGCGTCCTGAGGGTATTTATAGAAAAAAAAATGCACTGAATGAGTCTACGGGTTAAATGATACAAACAGAAAAGTGCTAAAATATTGACATAAAAAGAATCATCCTGGCATTTACATTTCACTCTCTAATCTCATCTATTTAATCTACGACATCATAAAATGCAAATACTGGGTGGAAGGCATCGTTCCTATGGTTCTCACATCCATGTCTGACTCTGAATTGCAGGGCCCGTTGAAGTCGAAATCCACTGAGGGACAAGCTCTCTCATGAGGGAGATCCACTGCCCAGCTGTTGGCGAACACTGCAGGTTCGTCCGTCCGAACGCCTGAAACACAAAGTCAGCACGTCACTGTCAGTATGAAAATAAACTAAACCAGTATACACTGTAAAATTAAACTTGACCTACAATGTGCAATACAGCCTATAAGACAAACACATTGGACATTATGAGGATATTTGGATGTTCAACATTTCTCTGACCTTACAGAACAGACAAACTGGTTCATATTTCTGCCTATCTGAGAAAACATTCTTGCTTCTTTCAGTCATTCAAAACCAAAATACCATTTCCCTTCTGTCGGTCTGCCCAGGCCTAAGCAGGTCCCACTATGCAACTGTAATTAGCCAGGATCAGTGCTGAGTGTATAATCGCAGTAATTGCAGTGAGTGGGTGCTGAGTGAAAGGAAGAAAGGAATAGAGGGCCGGTTGGGCCGGTCTTACCGCGAGCAGTGGTAAGATCATCGCCAGCGATGCGGTTGAAGTTTCCACACAAGCCACACGGGGCGCCCTGGTGCTCCTCGCTCATCTTCAAGTACGCGCCAGATTCTCCATCCCAGGCCAAAGAGAAGCCAAACGCGCTCTTCACAAGCAGGTAGTCGGCCAGTCGCTCGATAAACACCCCCCCTACAGTCTGAGGCAGACTCAGCCTGACATTTCACACAAAAACCAGAAAGGTGAAGTAAATATTAATGCATTATCATTTAACACTGACAGTGAATGAGTTATGACTAGGCTGCTGGTTTTTTGTTTTTTTTTGTCCTTCCCACCTGCGACCTCCCTGATGGACCTGGTATCCAGAGATGTGAATCTCCTCCTCATTTTGGAAGAACAGACTGAGAGCTCTTGGACATAAATATCCACTCCCCTCACACACTCTGCTGTTATGAACCTGAAAGAACAAATTAGAAATATGAGAATAAACTGAGGGAAACGCATGAAGGTTTTTACACCATCGCCGGTTTGAAAACGATAAAGCAACGGTTGTGGAAAGCCACTTGAATCAGTGAAACGTCAGTTTATAGAATCTCTTATTGCAAAAGAATATGCAGGGGAAATGATTCAGGAGATAAATAAAATAGGGAAAACAACTGATGAAAATATTAAAATCCTCACAATGAAACAAACAGTAAAATCCTGTAGTATTTATTATTTCAGTAACAATCTGCCATATTCAATGAATATAACAAAGAAAATGGAAATGTGTTAAATTACAGCATTACATGGTAGCAGTCTTCTTAATGCGCTTCTGCTTTGTTTTTAAGTTGTTCAACATTTGCAGAATTCTCAACTTTTCAGCTTTTAGCAGCGACTCTGAACAAGAAGAGGTTAACTCACGATGATTAAACGAAGGCTGACTATCCTTACCCACACTGTGTACTGTGGTGCAGCTGAGTGGCAGTCCTGAGCCAGAATATAGGAGCAGGTTCCCGGGAAATAGAAGTAGATTCCATCAAATGTTTCGTAGTGGTGCTGACCCCACGACCTGCAGATCCCATCTCTGTCCTGGCCCTGATTAGGTACTGAAAGGACATCATTTTCTTGTTGAAATAAAATGAAGTGGCTCGACTCCACGAGGTGGCACAGGTACATTTAATCAGAAACTGGCAATTACACCAAGAGAGCAAGTAAAACATCCCATCTCTGCATTCATCTTTGTATCATTAACGTATCAGTGGAAAATGAATGGACCTGAACTGTCTGAAAAGCCCCTTTGTTACAGAAAATCCCCGTGCCTGGGCTCTGCCAAGATGCTGCCCAAGAAAGCCCCTTCCCAAAATTTGAGAATGTGGGCGGTGGTTGCAGTGAATCAAACTGTAATCCTATCAGTCCGGATGGCTTTTGATGCAAGCATCGATGCCTCAGTTAGCATCGTTTTCAAGTTTGATAACTCTTTTTGAATTAATCTTTTGTTGTCATGGTTTAGGGAGAAAAAAAAACTTTTATTGTGTTTAATTAATTTTCGGTTCCACTTTACAACTCCCCTAATTGATGACTAATAAATAGTTTATAGATATGTTATTAATTCCTTTATAAACATTTTATAAAGCATTAATAATTGCTTATTATGCATCAATTAAGAGTGACAGAGAGACAAAACTGATCAGTTTGTTGCCAAATAGTGAGCCGAATCTGTTCACCTATATATTCCATCTAAAGTTGTTATTCAGAAAAAGTTTTGTAAGCTCAATCATCCAGGTAGATAACAACAAAAAAGGTAAATCCCATCATCTGGACCTGTTTCTTTAAGTGAAGAACTTTTTTCTGAATAATTTTGGCCTTGGTTGTCCATAGGGGTGTAAATCACCAACTTTAGCACAATACGATATTATATTGATTTATTTGTATGATGATTCGGTTTTTCTCGATATCACAAAGTCTGTCACGATGCGAATTCGATTCTCTTCGATTCAAAAATCTGTGATTGATATATTGCGATATCGAATGCCCATCTTATTTACATATAAATAAATTAACAAAAACAATTCACATATGATTTAACCATTTTATTTCTGTTATTACAGGCACCAAGCATTTAAATTAAAAAAAAAATGTGCTCAATTAATGAAAAAATAAAACTAAATGACCTGTTCAGTATAGTCTCACATTTGCTTAAGTGCATTTTTAAAACCAGTTAACTAAAAGTGCCCTGATGACCTTTCATTTATAAAGAAATAAAAATAGACATTGAGCTTACATAACATGGCTATCAATGCTGTGTTTCTTCTTCAGGTGAACGGCCATATTTGTTGTGTTTCCAGAGTATTTCAACTTACACTGTCACCTGTTGCATACGGCATGAGTTTTGTCTGTTGAGCCGTCCTTCCGCCAGAATCCAAAATATTTCCACAGTGTTGATTTTTTCATTTTCTGTGTTTTCTGCCTCGTCTACCATGTTGCTGAGGCGGCCACAGAACGCAGCCGCACACAGATATGGTGACACAGACGTGCCTTGGGAATTTCAAAATAAAAGCGTATTTTAAAGATGACGATATGAATCTATGTTTTAGTTTTGCCTCAATATAACTGAATCATTAATCATTTAATTGATAAATCAATTTAAATACAGTACAGTATATGTATTGTTACACCCCTAGTTGTCCACAGGCTGTTCTGTGAGAACCAAGTTGGCCACGAGGCCTAAAACACTTGATTGTTGTTAATGATGATTAATGGTTTTGGATGGGTGTGCTCTGTTTGCATGTGTTAAAAGCTTCTGAGATTCCAACAGGCTTGAAACACAGCGGTGATGGCTACCTATGGGACATACCTGGTTGACAGGCCGTAGACTGAGGAAGTCCTCTGGATGGGGGATGAAACATTTCTTCACTTACAGAAACGGGTCTAGATGACATGATTTAACCATTTTTGTTGTTCTAAAGTTATTATATTAAAAATGTCAGATTAAGCTACTATCTTGTAAACACAATAAGTATTTGTACACCTATGTTTTTAGGCTATAATATTAGTTGTAGATACTTATAATGTGGTGATAAAGTACAATACAATATGCTAAAGAAATAGGTGTACAAATACTTATTGTGCTTACAAGTAACTTAGTCTGAAATGATTAATATAAAACTCTAGATGAAATATATAGGTGAACAGATTTGACTCACTATTTGGTCTGTCTATCACCTTTAATTAATGCATAATAAGCAGTTAGTAATAATTTACAAAGTGTTTATAGAAGAATTAATAACATATCTATAAACTATTTATTAGCCATCTATAAGGGGAGCTTTATTGTAAAAGGGTACCAATTTTTACACAACACTAACATGTCAACACTAAAAAGGACAAATAAATGATGCATCTACAGTTACTGCTGCCTCCACCGTCCTGAACTTCTGCTTGATCAGAACCAAACCAAACTCCATCACTCATCTTTGAACAGGTCAATGAAGTCCGAGTGGCTCATTGTCTGCCTCTTCAGGGAACAGAAGCTCAACCTGCATGTCTTGGGGTGTTTTGTATCAACAAGAGGAGATAACGGACGGACGAGGCTAATAATAAAGACGAATTTGATGCTGTAGTGTGTTCAGGTCATTAGAATTTGTTGAGTGATTGAAGAGTCTCAGAGAGTTTGGCTCTCTTATTAAAGAAGTGACGTGCTTGAACATGTGCCAGGCACCGCATGGCTTGTTGATTGCACAAATGAGTTTCATCTAACCCGACCTGAAAGGGTGTGTGAGTGGATTACTTACTAATTTGGCAGCGGTCTCCCAGTGCCTGGAACTGAGCGCAGTCACACACACCGCCCTCCTGACACCAACCACCATTAAGGCAGTCGCAGTATTCTGCAAATGACACGATAAACAGAATTGTTTACTCCTGAGTTGGGTTTTAAACCATGTGGGATCGCTTTGTGTAGGATATTTACCTGAAGACGAATCTCTGGCTGTGTAGTTGTGCAAAATACTGCGTGACAGAGTACCCTCTGACAACAATGGCCTATATGTCTTGGAACACAATAAACAATAGACACTTAGATCAGTTCCTTGAAGGAGTCTCTGCCTTAACAGCATCACTGACTCAGGCCTGCACCCGCTGTGTACCTGCTGCTGTAAGTTGAACGTTACAACAGGCTGAGTGGGAGAGATGCTGTGCGTGTCTCGGTGCTTACAAAGACAGCTTTGTGCCCAGTGAGGTGTTGTGCGCATGTGGGTGCCCTGACCTGCTCTGGTTCTCTTAGGTGTAGTGTACAAACCTCCTCCCCAAGGAGATCCCGTTTCCTCCGGAGTGCATTAGCCCGTCTGCACACACACACAAACACGCACATTAGTGGGAAGAAATAGTCAGAGGGGAGACTTAAGTGCACTTTACGCCACTTGAATCCAGACGCCAAACGACTTTTTACTGAAGCCTCACAGGTAAAAGTCCAAGCACACACACACACATTCATTTGCAGTCTCTGTCACGCACAGTTGTCCCATCCAGAAGCAGAAAGTGTGGGTTTACATGAAATTTTGTAATAATCTGTTTTATTTATTTACCTCTGTGATCTTCCTTCTGCCACTGAACGTTGGATCTGAGCTCCTAAAATTAAAATCACATCATCAGACTAAAGGTGTAGATTATCTCTTAATATATCATGCTGACATGAAATTTCTAATGTCCTAGATTATCTCACCAAATTTTATAAATAAGCTGTGGTGAAAAATTAATAATACAGTAACTGTTTGAAATACACACAAATCTGGACAATGATGCGGCTTACCCTCAAGTAACAGCAGGTGGGAGACTGAAAACGACATGAGAAGAAATCGTTTCAACGTCCACTTCACGTTCATCTCAGAGCCCGAGAGGAATTCACAGCGAAACGTTAACGGCACATCTCACCTGTCCTGAGAGGAACTTAGGATATGTGGAGGGCAGCAGCTGGATGGTGCTGCCTGTACCTGCATGGGAAGCCCACCTAGAGGAGACAGCCCCCACCATCACCACCCCCACCCCTCACCTGAATGAATAACAGCAGGTTGCCAGCAGCACCTTTGTGTGAATGTTGTACTCAGACACTGACTCCATTTGTTCACCTGGCAGAGATACCTAAAAATAAAAACTGTATAATGCAAATATTCATGTAAACTTAATGAACTGTAATATATAAACTGAAAAATATAATTATTAAATTCAGAACTGATAAGATATGTACTTTTTTTTTTTTATTAAAAAAGTATTTGCAAACGTTACCAGCCTGTCGTTTTTCTGTTAGCTAATTTTCATTTATGGGATAATGTCCCTCGCTAATATTCAATTGGCTACATTGTTCCTAGATGCCTCGTTGAGCGGGCTGGCCAGTGGCAGATCTTACCAGAGACATCTACTCATACGTAGACGCCTCACTGAGCATCGTACGTCAACGTCGCTGCCATGTTGGATGAGGCAAAAGTGAAGCGAAAGGATATTGCCATATTTATTCAGAGTGGCAACACAGAAAAAGCTGTGCAAGACAACACACATGTGTGTGTGTATGTGTGGTGGGGGTGTTGGAATCAGCCTCCCCACCATCACAAACATCTACACCTCCAGATGTAGGAAGAAGGCCACCTGCATCATGAAGGACCCCACTCACCCAGCACACACACTTTTTGCCCCACTCCCCTCAGGAAG
>JARVGV010000002.1:23046161-23063694 GCA_031762435.1 Hypsolebias longignatus
GTCAAATGTATAGTGACTTCAGATGAAATTTTAATATATTTATAAGTTTGTTTGCAAAAACTAACATAGTTCAATTAAACAAGATATATATGTTGTGCCATTTTATGCAAAGTTCAAACATCATGTCAGTTGACCTTTAAGTTCTCATTGTTGCTACTATAAATGGGTCAGAAGAAAAACCCAAACTTTTCTACTTCTGCACAAAGAGTGGATGTGGTGGATCTGTGATGCTGTTGGAAGTGTTTTACTGATATGTTTTTAGTCTGTGTCATAAGGTTAATTTCTGTAATTTGTCATAGCTCTTTAGACGTCTTTTTTCTTCTGACCATTAATATTGCAATGCTACATCTCTTTGTGACCAGATGTAAAAAAAAAAAAAAAAAAAGAAAAAAAAAGTGACTAGCAGGAAATTAACTTCACAACACGTAATAATGAATATTCAGTATTATTACTGATCCTAAATCTGTTGTGTGAAGAAAATTTTGAGGCAGTTTGATAGACAGATGATGTGTCAACAGTAACTTATATGTGCTATCATTAAAGTATTGAAGTTTTTACTCGTATTTATGTTTCAGGCATTTGTCATCTCCTTCACATCGGAGTTTGTTCCTCGAATGATTTACCAGTACATGTACAGTGTAAACGGCACCATGAGTGGCTATACGGAGCACTCGCTGTCCTACTTCAATGTCAGCAACTTTCCTCTTGGCACAACACCAAACACCACACTCATCACCGGTGTCACCATGTGCAGGTCAGAGTGATTCTCCTACCCTTGACTTACCTCGACCTTCCTTTAATTCTTTTAGCCATCAGCTTAACTCCGCGTTTACAGCATAAAATGGCATGGATTGGAGTGTCTTACTGAGGACAAATCTCAAGATAGTTTCTTACTGTGAAGCGACAGTTGGAGTCTAGTTGGTGACTCAAGATTGAGGAAAATGGGTTAAAATTGCAATTTCACTAAATTCTGACCAGCTTTGTGGACATGCACTGAGTGGCCAGTTTTGAGAATCATAGCTTGTCAGGTGCATGGCTTGTAAAACTGAATTTTAGGTGGCACACATTATTTTGTTTGGCTCACATCGCACCAGCCTCAGCCTGCGTTCCTTTGGCAGCTGCCTCAAAGCTCATGATTTATTTTACTGGAGTAAACTTTTGAATTAAATAGTGGCAGATTTGGGCCACTTTTATTAAATAAATATTATCTTAGACCTGGACATTTAGGGCTGCTGTCTCTGATGTTTCCTGTCATAAGGAGAGTTCCCAAGCATGTGTCAAAATACAGCTAAAGCTCTTTAGAATTGACAGAAGCTAAAGTATGAGCCCAGAACAACTCAAGAGACATTTTGTGAGGAAATTGAGAACCCAAAACATGTTGAAGATTCTCTTGTTAATGTCGTTTTGCAGTCACCATCAGTCGCAGAGAAGTGAGGTACTACTTTTTGCATCAGCGATGTTTTTTTTTTGTTTTTTTAACCCTGCATTCAGTCATGTTGATCAAGGTTGCTTTTTGTTTATCCTGTCAGTCTCTGTGGGTTTGTTTTAGATATAAGGACTACAGAGATCCACCCTGGGGACAAGATGCCTACACCTTCTCCAAACGGTACTGGTCTGTGCTCGCAGCCAGACTGGCCTTTGTAATCTTCTTCCAGGTATCAAACATATTTTTGCAACAGATGGTATTTTTATGGCTGTTTGAAAAGTGGTGTCTGACTTCTAATTCAACCCCCCCCCCCACCCCTGAAATTTATATCATAAAACATTTTCAGCTTTCATTTTTTTCGTGTACTATTGAAAACTATTTGTCGGTGGCTAAGCAAATCACAGGTTTAGTGTTGTGTAATTTATTTAATCTACGAGACATTGTAGGTCATTTTGACCCGAGGGCAACAGGAGGGTTAAAATAAGACACATCACTAAAATAAAGAATAAAGACACTTGTAATAAAACATTTTTTTAAAAATCAATACATCCTTAATTGCTGGACATGGGCACCGGCGACCCCTGTGACCCAAAAATGGGAGAAGCAGGTAAAAGATAATGGATGGATGGATGAATACATCCTTAAGGATTATTAACTAGTTAATAAAATTCACTTAATAATTCTTGAATACATTTATTTGAGAACAAATTTACAAATCTTCTTTAATAAAAATAAACCTAATCACATGAACAAATCTAAAATTATTAATAAAGGGCTATTATTGATTGTCTAAGACTAAACTAATAAACCTTTATAAAGGATAAATCCATCCTAAGAGAAATACATTTTTCATAAATATTAAACCCTTATCATGGACAAATAAATGATTAATAAATGTTACATTATACATAACTATCAAAGAACCATTTTAATGGATACATACTGAACCTTTATAAAGCATTAATAAATAGATAATCATTAATTTAATGAAGTTAGTAAAGTGGTAGTAGTAAAGTGGTACTTAAAAACTTAAAACTGCCAATTTATTGAGACAGTTAACAACTGAAGGAGTCAAGTACTTCTGGCAACAAGGCAGCTTCCGGTCTGGAAAATGATCTTGTAAGTTTGGCACCTTTCCTTGAAGAGATCTTTGTCTTCTTGGCAGAGGTATGAGCTTAACCAGGCTGGAAGGAGAGTATCAGTGCACAGCTAATTATCAGGACTTTTCACAGGTGTCTTACTGAGTTCAGAGCCAGAATCTGGCAGAGTCACTCGGCAGTCACTCGGGGCCTGCATGCTTCAAGTTGTTGTTATGATGCCTTACTCCATTCAAAGACACTCATTACGTTGGAAAATATTTTCTTTACCAGTCCTTTTTAGTCAAAGTTATCCCCAGTAGACGACGCTGCAGCACTATATTTGACTGTGATGTTGACCTCAGTTTCCTGTAAACGCACTGTTTTGACTTGTAGCCAGAGAGTTCAATCTTTGTTCAGGTAGATTAGATCAAGTCAGAGGATTATGCCGCTCAAGGTCAAAGAGTAATTCAAATTCCTTCTGGCAAAGTCCCAACATGTACCTTTTAGTGAGGTTTAACTTCTGTCTGACCACTTTGCACCAAGAACCTGATTGGTAGAGTTCAGCACCAATTGTTGTCCATCAGAGTTAATGTGCACCAGTCCAGCTCATCCACATGTCTGCTGAAACACACTGGTTTGATTACAGGTTAATAACTGCATAGCATTCACTGAAATTGCTGTTTTTTAGCAAAGGAAAATAGATCCATCTTGCCATTTTTCCGACAGAACCTCGCCATGTTCCTCAGCATGTTGGTTGCTTGGATGATCCCAGATGTACCACGTTCTCTGCGAGAACAGCTGAAGAAAGAGAACATGGTGTTGATGGAGTTCCTGCTTGATCACGACAAAGAAGCATGTGCCAAAACTCACTCCCCAGAACGCCCGGTCCCCTGCTTCCCTGCCAACATAGATATTGTAGTGGATGTTGCACCGGAAGAAGATGACATGTGCCAAGTGGAGAATGAAGAGGAAGAAGTGAAGGTGGAGAGTAATCTTGAAGAACCTGCAGGGTCTAATGAAAGTAATGAAGAAGATGGGACGTTATTAGAAGGTGAAAGCCAAGAAGAGCAAAAAGATGAAGGTAGTGAGGGGCAAGGAAATGAACACGAAGATGTAAAAGAAGAGTATGATAAAAGGAGCAATGAAGAAGAGAAAGAGGAGCAAGAGGGACAAACAAAAGGAGGTGAAAGTGAAGATGATGAAAATGCAGCAGGGGAGACTGCTACTGTAGATCTGGACGCCTTCATGCGCAAATTGGGCTTGTTGGGTAAGATCAACTTTTATTGCAACATAATTTATGGGGTGGAAATCTTTGGGCGTCTCACAATTTGATTATAATTGAGGGTGGGGGTGGGACGGGTTCAAAAGGTTTTAACGATTTTTATCACAGGTCAGACAAAATCCTGAACATAGACTCTCATAAGAAACAAAATATTTTGCTATACACAACAGTATAAAACAATTTTCATTGCAACATGATTATTATGGAATTAAATGAACAGTCAAAGTGTTGAGTGCAGACAGTTACATAAGTCTGACGATGGGGGTTCTTACTTCACCCATTTTCTAGTGTTCCCATGACTCGTCATGTTGTAGAGTGTGAGAATGAATGTGTTAGTATCTTCAACATAGGATCATTTTCTATTATGGCTTTTAATTGAGAAACATGGTGCACAAGTTCTGATCCTCAGCTACTGAAGATCAGTTGCAGACTTTGTAATTTGCTTAGCCTTTTTTTAGTTGGGTGAAAACTTTTGACGTTACTCACTTGATACTCCTTTGTTAGCAGCGACAGCTACTCTTGGCTGTTTTTGCTTCTTTAAGTGGAAACGTACACAACTTTCATATAGCGTGGCTCTTGTCAACGTCATTCTTCTCTTTAGCGTCATAGAATCCAGAATACAGTAGTCCCTCACTTATCGCGGTGGTTACATTCCAGAGACCCTCTGTGAAACTCCACCAAGTAGGGACATTATATTTATTTCAGTATTTATATATAGTTTAAGGCTTTATAAACCCTTCCCACACTTGTGCAATGTTCGTAACAATGTTCTAAACTCTCTAAATGCTTTAAAAAAGCACAGTGAAAGAGAGCAGACAGACTGATGCTACGGTTACTGAGCCAATCAGCACCCAGGGACAGACTGACCTTCAGGAGCAGCGGGACATTTCCCAGTGGCCTGGCCCGCTCAGTGATCGTCAAGGGAGATCAAGAGCTTGGTTCGGGTCGCACTTGATTATTTAAGATAAACAATCCATGCCACTCGTGCGGCTCATTAAGGTACAGTATAAGACAGACCCCCACCCCTTCCTTTATTTTTCCGAGGCTGTCTGCCCAGAAAAAGAAAGGAGGGGGCAGGGGGTTCTGTCTTATACCTGAGTGAGCGGCATGGATTGTTTATTTAAAATAAGTGCAACCCGAACCGAGCCTTTAGTCCCCCTCAACGATCACTGAGCGGGCCAGGCCACCAGGAAATGTCCCTGTGCTCCCGATGGCCAGTCCACCCCTCAGCACAACGATCTGGTTGGTCGCCTTGCATTAATCAGTGTGTTGTGCACAATGTTATGTTGAAAACCCGTGAAAGAGCGAGATCGCAAAAGTCAAAACACAAAGTGTTGAGGGACTACTGTAGTTCAAAACACTGGTTCTCAATGTAAAATGAGCTGTCTGTACATTTCAGTCAGTCTTGTTCTCCCACACCATGATAGTCCAGTTGCTGCATTTTCACACTTCAGAGTTCTGCTTTTGCAGGAAAAAAAAGATTATTTTGACATTTTTAAATTGATTCAGAATCATTCATGCCCACATCATGATGCATCAAATATAGAATATAACTTCCACCTGTAAATACAGTGCAGTTTTAAACGCTACCTCCATTTTTTTAGAGCTTTACTCCTATTTTACATGAACTCAGTTTTTGTTGGTGGCTTTTGATTCCTTTCTTTATTTTTTCTTCTAGAAGATCAGTTATCAAGTACATCTGTAGCTGTTGAGCTTCCCTGCTCAGACTACACTCAAGAATATCAGAAAGAGGGGGAAACATTTTCAAATCCTTCGTCAAAAAAAGGCTCAGTCCAAAGCCTGAAGGGCTCCAGGGCAGACATTACATCATCAAATGTTGACACTAGGATGTTCTCACTAAGTGCTCCTCATCCCAGAGAGCCAGACTCGAGGGTAAAGTCTCGCTGCTCCACACTTCCTTCCAAATACAGAGGGGCCGAGGCTTGTTACAGCCTGCCGCGGCCCAGCCTGTCCACCAGCCTTACCAAGCTTCAGCAGCAGGGCATTCTTACTCCCCTTGTTCCTTTGGCCTGTTCACAATCCACATCAAACCAATCATCTCCCCTGCAGACCCTTGTTTTACCGTCATCTCCAAAACAACGAGTGTCCCAACAGCCTCAAGCCTCAGCTGAACTATTTGTGCTGAAAGGCCCTCCACCTCAGTTGCCACGTTCCAGGGGGAAAACCCGATGCTCCACCTTGCCTCCACGACAGAGAGCACCTGACACTGAGGAGCCGACAAGGCCTAGCCATTCTACCAGCTGCACAAAGCTTGAAGACATCCCACCCTCCTCGAGTGAACTGAAGCACAAAAACACACGAGTATGAGGAGCTGGAGACCAAGAGACAGAGGGCTGCAGAGGGAGGGGGAGGACTATCAAGGTTAGCCTCTCATGTTGGGGTCTGCATCTCTCCTGCTGTCCTCTTTACTTGCATTTACTATAAAGAGAGACCATTCTGATTTAAATTGATCTTTATTTTTCTGTCTTTTTTAAACAAATATATTTATACTATCTATTGTTTAGGACTGAACAATTCAGAGACAAGTTGCTCAGAACTCTCTTTGCCATGAAGACCCCACTTGGACTTTATTTTATTATCATTGGGGGTATTTTCATTATTTGTGTGTGTGTTGATTTGTTGTGCTCTCTGCCAGCTCTTTGTAGTCTCTGTCTTTCTGTCATTTTCTCCTCTTTTTGTATGATTCTTGTATGATCTGAATAGTCTCACACTTACAGCAGTGCTGTAAAGTGATGATATCCACATCATTGTCCAGAATCATAGTTAGGCTTGTGGCTTTACTGATTCATCGTAGAAGTTACCACATGTTTTCAATATTTGGTTTTCCTTTAATGGTCTCACAGTTATGGCTTATTTAAATTCAAGTTTCGCTCATGTTTGTTTGTATTTTTCAAAAGGTTCTTTACTTTTTTGCCAACCTGAAAAACCAGGATTTAACTTCTAATATTGTTGTTCTTTGTATGGGATTACAGTAGTCCCTCATTTAGCGCGGGTGCTTCATACCCTGCCACCTCACCCCCCCACCACACACACACACGCCGCACGCTGTGCGCGCGCGCGATAAGCGAAAAATTGTGAAGTAGAGATACAGTAGTTCAAGTTCAGTAAACTTTGTCAAGACGTGTCAGGCTGTTATCACACTCATCACCTACTCCCAATCTCCCTCCTTAAATAAACAATTTAAATACTGTAATATTTTATACAAACAATCCATGTAGCGTGAATTTTTTATTTTAAATGTTAATGTAGGCTATTTAAATTTAAATTGTAGGAAAGAGAAGTGCAGCAGGACATCAAAGGGTTAATCCTTCACACAGCTCTGCAGCACAGAGCAGAAATGTACTTTTTGATCAATTACACTGTAACAACTGAACATAGAAGTTCTAAAATAATTAAAAATAACTTTCAACACTTTTATATTTTGTGATTATGATGATTTTTATGATGTGACACTTTGAATTTTAAGTTGGAAGACAAGTCGATCAGTGCATCTGGACATCAAAGGGTTAACCCTTCACACAGCTGATGCAGGAGAAACGTGTGTGCGTGGCAGAGAAGGAGATCATGACAGGCTGCAGGAGAGAGTTTCCCCTTGCACTTGTGGACTGCACACAGGTGCAAAAACATTTAAAATAATTTATTTTAAATAAGCAATCCATGGTTCATCCATCAATCAGCCACTTGCATCGTGTCCAATCTTACTTTGAAAAACCGTGACACAGCGAATACATAAAAAACGAACCGCAAAGTAGCGAGGGGCTACTGTACAGGCCCACTAATATAAGTACTGTATATGCAAGTTGTCTTCTTCAGAGGTTCTTTAGAGTCTGTGAACTGAACAAAGCTGAAAAAAGTAGAAAACTACAACATTAACTCTTAACATGAAGATGTTGGCACATTTAAGCTCAGACTGAACACCTGTTTGTGTTTTTTCTGTTGCCCTGTGGTGCACCCTTTAACAAAGAAACTTGACACAGTGTTTTGTTCTTTAATACTCTCTTGCTCATGTGTTGCTTTGTTTTAACGTCCTTCATAAACTTTAAATGTTTAACATTTTCCAGCATTATCTCAAGGTTTTTGTCCTTATTGTTTTCCGTACACAAAATGCCTTGCCCCAGACTTTCTCTACCCTGATGTGTTTGTTATGAACTCAGTCAGGTACCTAGCTCTGCAGAGTGAGGTTTCACTCTCTTTGTGTGAGAGTTCCTCTTTCTTGCTTGGCTCCTCCTCCTCCGCTGCTCCACGGGTGAATGAGGCCTTTGTGAGGGCTCTTCGCTATTCCAGAACGAAGGTCTTGCAGGTGAGGGTGGGCCAACAATTCCACACTTGGATAACAACTGGAGCAGGTGCTTTTCAACAAAGAGGAAAATTTGTCCAAGAGCAGCTAGTTGTTTTCATTTCATAATTATGAGAGACTTGCAGCAACTACAAGGGTGTGATCACAAGAGGAGCAGAACAGGTGGGAGGGAAAGATCCGAGTCTTACTAACCAGGTGAGCAACCACACGTGAGGCTTAAATTTAACATATCCACTGATGTCTTTTCAGACACACTGTACAGTTTTAGTTCTCGTGTTTTTAGAGCGGCTTCATGAAAGCAAGGGAAGTAAATTGATCTGAGTGCTTAGGATATGATTGACCTATTATCTGGTGTGATTAAGTGAAGTGGGCTGCATGAGTAACAAATGTGCTGTCCTTGGGCAAATACCAGGAAAACAACAAGTATTATCTGCACCGGGCGCACCAAGGGTGAGAAAGTTAATGTTTAAGTCTGATTATGACTTGTACATTTTTTTCTGCCACTGATGTATTTAACTGGCTTGCATTGAAGAATGTAGTCATTTAATTTGAAGATCTCCACTCACACACTCATCCTGTCTCTGCTTCAGCTTCTTCTTTATTGGAACTTAAGACAACACTGCCTATAGGTATGTTTGCCTTTCGCATTGCTTATTTACTACCTGCCTTTGAGGTTCAGGAACATTTTGATGACTTAGGCTCTCCATAAGTAAATTTGACTAAGAAACTTGTCATCTTTATTTATTCAAACGGCTCTGAATTCATATTAGGCTAGTTTTCTCAGTGTCCAAGCAGCATGTTTGATCTGAACTAATGGGCAGAGTTCATAAGAGGAAGGACTTTACTTCTCTTTAATCTGTCACTTTGAACAAGTTGTCCCTCACATTTCTTTATTTTTCCTGTCCTTTCATGGTTTCTGCAGTTTCTCTTCTCTAGTGTAATTAATTTATAATGACATTTTTGTAGAGCAAAGCAAAGATTGTAGCCAAAAGTTAAAAGTACAATATGTATTTAAGATTAAACGCAAAATACTGTAGTGAGATATTCATCCGTGATGAATTCAGTTAGAAAATAGCAAAGCAGTTCTCATTTTATTTGAAAAATTGTAGTAGTGATGATTTTCTGATTTCTGATTTTCTGGAATGGACAGGGAAAACACCCATTTAGACACAGTAATTGTATACTGTATATTTAAGCTGAAATGGAGGTTTTAAACAAATTTAATGTAGTTTATTTAGTGTCCACTGACCAATAATCCATTCTTAAAATGTTTAGATTGTGTTTAAATTGATTGACACCCATGTATGTTAAAATAATTTGTTTGAATTTAGTTTTTAAAGCTGAATATTTTCTTATTTTAGTGCCATGCTGCAGACAGTCGGCGAGTGGCTGTGGTGGGAAAGTTTGTGGCTGCCTGCAGGCATCTCCTGGTCAGACCTAGAGGACAACGATGGCCTTGTCTATGCTAAAGCCTCCCAACTGTACGCTGCTCTGCCCTGCGCCCTCTGCCTGCTTCTGGTCAGATACCTGTTTGAGAGGCAAGAATTCATACTCTGTCAGTGAATGTGCCTGGAAGGCAGGGAGTTTAGCTGTGCAATCCACTGGTTTCAGAGCACGGAGCTTATGTTGCACAAGTAATATTAGGAAAGTCCAAAGATTACTGATTGATGTGTTGGGAAGGAGGTTACAGAGCTTTGTGTGTTTTTCAGATACTTGGCCATGCCCCTGGCTAATGCCTGGGGGATCAAGGACAAAGTACGTTTCACGGCAGAACAAAACCCCGTCCTAGAAAAGTTCTTCTGCAGCCAAGCACGAAATCCATCACAGGTATGCTACAAACAAAGACTTGTTGTTCACATCCTGTAGTCTCAGTCAGAGGTTATCTACAGGTTGTTTTAAAGCATTCGAAATTACTTAAATTATAACTTTGAAATGTTATCAGAAAATAAGTGAAACTGTTTAATTGTTTAGAACAGAGGACTTAAACGATTGGGTCGCGACCCCTAGTGGGTCTGTAGGGGTACTGCAGAGGGTTTTAAGATTTTTTTTTCTTGTTTTTTAATAACACTTTTTTATTTCAAAGTTATGTCTTTAAATACATATTATCATGAATCCAACATGTATTAGCAAACAGATAAATGGAGGCATAAAATGATGTATTTCAGTCAGAAATGCATACATTCAGTGAGAACATCAGCTGAACTCTGCTTCACTCACAGCCCGACCCTCCACGAATTCTGCACACAAAGAGAGGTACCTGCCCCATCCATACTGGGCAGGTCATGTGGCCTGGCATGTTCACTCTGTCAGGTTCACAGTTACTGGCTGAGAGCCTATTAGTGCTGTAATTTGTTGTAATATTTATACAGTACTGCAGCTTCTGATGATAATCAATAACTAATATCAGTATATTATTACTCTAAGTGGAATAATAAAAAAATAGATTGCTTTGTAGCCAAAATACTTCACAAGGTCAAAAGAGACTGACCCTCAGAAACCACAAGTGAAAAAGCAAGTGTGGAGTCAGCACCTGCTGCTGATAGGGGCAAACACAAACATGAGAGGACCTGAAAATATTCAGAAAATAATCTGAAGTTTGGATTTACTTCCAAAGAGGCAGATGGTATTGAATTATCAGTGTGTATAATTTGCTGGCAAACAGATCTATGAAGCTGTCAAAGCTGCAGCGTCACTTGAGATGAACCCACAGCCATTTAAAAGACAAACCTGTTGAATACTGGTACTTTAAACCTAGTCTCAAATCCTTCCAAGGTCAACAGATATTAATGAGAAAAAGGGCCAGAGTTGTCGAACTGGCTTTGAAATGCTCTTTTCAAGTTTCACTTTGAATTGCTCAGAAGAAACAGCCAAATGTTTGGAGAGGATTTAATATTGCTGTCAGCGATTGACATGTGCAAAAGAATGAAAAACAAATACAGGTCAAGACTGCTGCCTGAGGAAGATCTGACCCTCCGTCTTACAACCTCCATCCATCCACAGATAATTTGTGCTAGTCAAATGTCTCATTATGTCATAAGTAGAAAGAAGTAGTTCTAGTCATAATGACAGATGGCTTGAAGATTCACACACTGTGTAAAACAAAAATTAAAAAAAGTGTTTATTAGGTTAATAGTTCTACATTTTGTGCAAAAATAACAAGTCAGTTTGTTCATGGCAGTGGCATTATTGGACAAATACAGGTACACTTTTATATTCATACTTGTGTTAAAATAAAAAAATTGACATAATGATGCTGTATATAATGTATATAACAGTATGAAATGCACAATAATAAGGCATGTTTCATATACTGTAGCGCTATAAATGTAATATACTACTGATATCTAAGGATTCATAGCAGGGGGTCCTTTATCCTATCAGTTTGGGGGCCCCAGACTGAAAAACTTTGAAGACCCCTGGATTAGAACATTAGTGCAGGAGATGCACATTTTAAAAAGACCACAAACAGCCACAGTATGCCAGTGTGAAAACTAAAACAAGGTGAATTTGTTAGAACAGAAATAATCGTAATCAGTCCAAAAACACCTACTGTTGTTGAAAAGTACTCGTTAAATACAAAAACTTATGCCAGTACTGTATTTAAGTTGTATGTATTCAGAGGGAGTGTAACAGCTGGATTGTCTGTGTGTATCAGATGGATGTTCGCTCTCTGTGTAAGAAGACCAGCTGGCCTCAGAGGAGAGTCGAAGTGTGGTTCAGGAGGAGGAGGAACCAAGATCGACCAGGGCTGCAGAAGAGGTTCTGTGAGGCCAGGTGTGTGCATCCCTGTGTGTTTATATTTTGCACCCTATGTAAGAACACGTGTGTTTGTGTATGTGTGTGACATTAAGGTCTTTGTGGTTCAACAGCTGGAGAGGCTTTTTTTATCTCTCTGCATTTCTTGGAGGAATCTGGGCCCTTTATGATGTAAGGATATTATGCCCTTGTTTTCTTTTCATTCTCTTTGCTCCTCTATTGTGAGGAGCCCATAGAAGTTTGGCACACACAGAGACACATGAGCTCTCAGACACCTTGGCAATGGTTACTTACGTTTATTGTTTAAAATCTCCTTTTTCTTCTCTCCTTTTCTGCCATTGTTGGCTTTAGAAACCTTGGCTTTATAATCTAAAAGAGGTTTGGGCAGGATTTCCAAAACAGGTGAGTGGCTCTACCTTTGTGAATAAAATAAGATTGTATAATAATGCATGTAGGACAATACATGAACACAGCTTTGTGTTTGTCACATGTCCACAGTCTATGCTTCCATCGCAGTACTGGTATTACCTCTTAGAATCGGGCTTCTACCTTTCCCTGCTCTTCAGCCTCACATTTGATGTGAAACGTAAAGTAAGTGCACACCGGTCAAACTATTTTAAATAATTTGAACTTTATTGTTTGATAAAATCTTTATAACTTACTGTCAGGGCATTTTTGATCAGAGGTGATGATGTTTTTATTATTATGGCTGCAAACATTCTTCCCCTCTGCGCTGAGAACAAGAAGCCCAAAACAAGCCGAACCATCACCCAAACATTCTTATCTTTGCCCATGAACCATACGTTTGGGTACATGAAGTGTACTGTGTAAGAAAACTATAGCTGGCTTCAAGAAGGACACCCCTGAACTATTTTGAACTCTGAGCTGGGAGGTGGGGGGTATAAAAGCAAGCAGATAATGCAGCTTGTGGCTTTCTTCTGTGACTGGTTTTCATGTGTATACTTCTGTGTATGTTTGTATATGTTATGTATGTACAGTAACTGTCTGGAAATCAGACCTTGCAAGTAAAGACACTCACCGCCCTTGTCGTCCGTCCCCCCCCAACCCCCCGCAGAATGTCTAGTCATGTGCTTATATGTGCGGGGCGTTGTTTTCATTATCAGGGTCTTTCTTCTCAGCCAAGAAGAAAAAGTTTGACAGTAATTTTTTTTGCCTCCAAATCCTACACATGTTCACTTTCATTACTTCTTTGTCCCAACAGATCTCACTTGTAAATGAGTCTTCGAGGCTCAATGTGATTTATTCGTCTAAATAAAGGTTGAATGAAAAAAAAAAACTGGTTAAAAATGTTCACCTGAGCAAACAACGTTGGTGAACGAGAGACTTTCTCCAACACTTCCTATTTGTTAATGATATTTTATTTTATTTACAAGTGGTTAGTTTTGCAAAAATGTATGAATCGAATATTAAATGAGACCTACTGTGACCAAATGGATAGTGTTAACCTGTCATGTGCACGTTTATAGGACTTTAAAGAGCAGGTGATTCATCATATAGCTACGCTGACTCTGCTGAGCTTCTCCTGGGTTTCCAACTTTATTCGCATTGGAACCCTCGTGATTGTAGTCCACGACTCTACCGATGTACTGCTGGAGGTCAGTGCTCTTCTAACACATTTTCTATATAATAACATGTCAGTGAGGCAAATATGAGCTCTAAGTTGACAATGCACTCATTTGTAATTTACAGTTTTAAGAACAGATATCTTCAGGTTTAAAGACGAGGCCTATAATTCTTGTTGTAATTTTGTTGACATTAATCACACTCTCATTTGTTTTACCAAATGTACAGAAATCTGTAAGCATGATTATTGGGGAAAATATAAAATGTTTATTCATCTGTTGGTTTTTATTCAGGCAGTACAGAACCTCTGTCCAGTGGCCTGTTTTTTTTTTTTTTTTTAAGCATGCTGGGTAACTTGGGTCCTCGGCTATTCTCCAAGCCCATGTCATGATGCTAGAACTGTGCAGATCCATCACTGGTTGTTGGTGTTTTCACTGATGTGTTCAAGTTGATTAGTGTGGACAGTGGAGCCAGAGTAAAACACTGAAATGGAGGAGGTCAGGATGGTGTTTCAACTGGGCACACACTTAAAGGGACATGTTTTGAATTATTTTTCTGTCACAATGTAGGAAGAAAAGTGTTAAAGGTCATGCTAAGAAAAGTGCCATTGTAAAAGGATAAAGCACATAAATGAGGTACATGTGATGTCAGTGCTTCTAAAATGGAGAATGTGTTTCTCAGAGTGAGGAGATTAACTAACATTGTTGGAAGTTGAGGAAAAACTATGCTAAAACTGCAACAGGCACCACTTAAACAATACAAGTACTGTACAGTATAGATGTGCACAATTCTGGACACATTTATCAATAAGGAGCTGCATATTTTCACCAACAAAACTAGATGCAGTGGATCATCTAAGTATTAATTTATGATCTCTTTAGCTTCCTACTCATAAAATAACAAAGCCAATGATTTCTTACCTTGTCGTATCACTGGTTCAAGTGGACAAATATCAATAACCATCAAACAAGGACAAAGCAGCAGCAGATTACAGCTTTAACAACCATTACAGTATACTATTTGTATCCATTTATGATTGTTGCATATATCTTCTAATATTATGGCTAAAACACCCTTACTATGATTACTTTTAAATCTGATGGCTGTAAATCAGTTCAAGACAACATGCTTGGTATTTCACAACCCACAGTGGGTTCAAACCCCCCAACTTTGGAAACCACTTATTACAAAAAAAAAAAAAAAAAAAAGTTTTCTTTTGAAGCAGATTTATTTTTTGTTTTACAGTAGTCCCTTGATTATCATAGGGGTTATGTTTCAGACACCACCCCAATAGGTGGAAAACGGCAAAGTAGGAACGCTATATTTATTTTAGTATTTATATATACTGTATTTAAGGCTTTATAAACCCTTACCATACTCTTGCAATGTTCTGAACTCTTAAACCTACATAATTTTAACAACAAACGCATATGTACTGTACAGTACTGCAAACGTTTACTCACCAGCTCTGCAGACCAGCAGCTCGGTTCTGGTCGGGCTCGGTTCTGGTTGGGCTCGGTTCTGGTTCTGCAGACCTTCCCTGCAGAGATGAAGCCCACTGCCTCGTCCAGGTTGATGTGCACATGAATAATTGAGCTTCAGGATTATTTGAGACTGTCCTGCCAGTTCTGTGAGCTTCATAGATAGATCATTACTTCTGACTTTGCTTCAAAATTTTCCCTCCATTTCAGCAGAAAGCAGCAACCGGAAGCACTGTTGGCTTCTGGGTAGTGTAGTTCTTTTGACTGGTTTTACACTGTAGGCTTATTGAAAGAAGACTACAAAATGGCAGCGCCTGTCAGAAGTTTCATTTCGTTAACATTTGATCTCATACCGTCCCAGTCACTTGATATTAAAGTTGACGATCGTTGAAAAACCGCAAAAGAACGAGTCTGCTAAAGTCGAACAGCGAAGTAGCAAGGGACTACTGTACATGTAGTTTTTAATCACTATACTGTATGTCAGAGATGCAGTCTGGGTAATGGAGGACCCAGGGCAGGCATGACTCCAGAGACAGAAAGTCTAGTAGAATAAATAAATTTTATGTCAAACACACAACTAAGTTTGCTACATGAAATCCAGGGGGGAAGACACTTGCAGTATCTTCATATGGTATAACTAATTATACTTGTGTTTTCTGTTGTATTATTACTCTATCAGTATATTTTTCTGCCTGTTGCTGTCTTAAGCATTTTAAAGGGGAAAAATGACCTTGGCTCCTGTGTGTTTTTCAGTGTGCAAAGGTTTTTAACTACGCCAAGTGTCATCAGACTGCTAATGCCATTTTTGTGGTATTTTCAGTTCTATTTATGGTTACAAGACTAGTTATTTTTCCTTTCTGGTAAGTACAGTAAACAAGAGAATGTTGTATAATGCTTTATGACTTGTCATGTATGATAAATGTGTGTTCTCTTCTGTAGGCTTATTCACTGTACGTGGGTGTACCCAGTCGAGAAATATGCGCCCTTCTTTGGCTACTATTTCTTCAACGTCATGTTGTTGGTTCTACAGATTCTCCACATCTACTGGGCTTTTTTAATATCACGGATGGTTTATAAGTTCCTCTTCAGCCAGGTGTGTTCAAAGGTGTTCGATAAGGAGCTCCAACTGTTATTGCCGTTTAGCCTCATTCTCATAGTGCCCTAAGTCTATTCTGTGTATCTTTCTCATTCTGCAGCTTGAAGGTGATCTCCGGAGTGACGAAGAGGAGGATGACAGTGACCCACCAAAAGAACAAAACCACAAACTGAGTCATATGAATGGCTACAGTGCCAAAGGCCGAGCCAATGGTCACTGATACATACAGGTGGAAACAGACAAAAAAGTCAGTGGCAGACAGATGGACATTACCCATTGGGAGTGAAGCTGTTAAAATCTAATTGTTCATCAAGTTAAAAAAAAAAAAAAACGTATTTTGAAGTAACTGTGAACAAAATTGAACAGTGTGGTTTTATTTTTAGTCCAAATTCATATGTAAGATGAGCTCTTCAATAGAATTTTTTTTTTTTAATGGGTACAAAATGACCAAAAGATGAAGACAAGGATGACAACACTTGTGTATGTGCAGCACAGCAGCACTTAGGCAGACTATTTACATTTTATATTTTATTCAGAATAGAACACAAATCACAGATCAAAAGTTTAAACTGAGAGAATGTATCATTTTAAGATAAAAATATGTTGTTTCAAAATTTCATGGCGTCAACAAATCCCTAAAAAGTTGGGACAAGTCCATTTTTACCACTGTGTGGCATCCCCCCTTCTTCTTCCAACACTCAACAGACGTCTGGCGACAGAGGAGACCAGTTTCTCAAGTTTAGAAATAGGAATGCTCTCCCATTCATGTGTAATACAGGCTTCTAACTGTTCAATCGTCTTGGGCCTTCTTTGTCGTACCTTCCTCTTTATGATGTACCAAATGCTAAATTAAAAGTTAATCTAGGTAAACAAAACTGGAAAGACGTGTATGTTGATGACAGGGGTGGCCAGCCAATAGGGGGCGCTAGGGTGCTGCCCCACTGGAACTTCTGGAGCTAGCCACCATTTTACATTGAAGACTTAAAAAAAATAAAATAAAAATGAAATAATAAAATAAAAATATTTCAAAATTTATGTATACAGTATATGTTTTTAGTTGTGTAGGATAAATATTTTATAGGTAATGATGAGTTATATTGTTTGTTTAAAAAAACGTTTTCTGATTGGTGACATATTTCAGGTCCTGGGGGCGCATGAATCTTATCCATAGACTCTCGTTAAAAATGGTGCATGCACAGTTATTCCACAATGTTGCAAGAGAATGGGAAGATGCTGGGCGCAGATTTCTGCGCCCTGGGCACGTCCGACGTGAGCTGTACCTACCGATCACGTGCTTCCAGTCTTTCTTTTTTTTGTCTGGGAACAGAGTCGTGCAATGACTCAAGGAGGCTGACTGCAGGTAGGTTTTCATTGAAAGGCCTTTATCTAATGCCTATTTGCCATTTCTGACTGACTCACTTCAACACTTGCTCCTCTCAAGGGCGGACGTCTCCTCTTGGTCTCCACTTTGCTTTTTGCTTTGTCTTGTCTGTGAAACTGTCTGAGAGCCT
>JARVGV010000002.1:23206840-23221076 GCA_031762435.1 Hypsolebias longignatus
TAACTGCTTGGAAATACAGCAAAACGGTGTTTTAAGTACGCTGTTGTTGTGTTACATTGAAAAAAACGTGTTTAAAACGCAGTTTACCGTTCTTTTTCCGACTTACGGCTAAAATCCGGAGTTACGGCCGCCACGTGGGTAGCACTCCGACTTATGGCAAAATCGGGTTACGAAGGGGACGTAGGAACGGAACTCGTTCGGAACTCGGGGACTACCTGTATATAAAATATCGTGTCGGTTATCGGCCAAATAAATTTTAACATATTGGCATATCGGATATTGGCCAAAAATCCAACATCGTGCATCCCTATTAAAGACTTAATTATTTATCTGCTTGCATATACATTTTGTTTTAATAAATCTTTTTGATAGTTGAACTGCAAATGAGTAGCTGAAATCTGTTTCCTAATTTTTACATACGACCTGTTTACGTCAATAGCTCTGTGGAAGTGTATCAAGATAAAATGATAACATTGATCCTATATTGCTGTATAATGTGTATTGACTATTACACAAACAATGACAAAATAACAGGTTATTTTCTCGTAAAAGGCAAAGTTTCCAAAACAGTTGCGAAAGTGTATTCTTCCATTTAAGGAGTATATTATTGTGATATCACAGCCTCTTGTCTCATATTGCAAGGCAGATAAAAACACCTTCAATGAAATCATCGAGGAATACAAAAGTTGTATTGAAACAACTGTCAGGAAGTTTTTAAGAAGAAAACCTACATAACTGAATTCGTCCCTAAGAAATCTGGTTGGTTTTCAATATCTGGATAGCACGGTAACCACTAAGAGACATAGCGGTCGTATGTGTTATTGTGAGTCACGAGTTTGCTTTAGCTGAGATTTATTACAAAGGACTGTGGACAGCCCCACATCGTCATTGTTATTTTTAGAAAAGTCTTTGGAAAGGTACAGGAGAGATTGTTTTTAGAGGGATCCAGGTTCTTCTCTCGAGATAAGGTGAGTTTGAGCTAATTACAACAAAGTTTTGACAAGTGGAAAAAAACAACAGCTTCATCTGGTTTTGATATGTGCTACCTTATATGGGCAGGTTCAGGACTCATACACTCTTGTAAAGCCAGTTGAGTTCAGTTTGAGGGGGTTGAAATGGCAGAGACAAACGATGTGCTTGATTTTGTGAGGTAACTGTCTTTTAGTTTATTGTATATCTACTATGCACTGGTTCATTTGCCCGTATCCTTTTTTCTCTCCTGTCTTTGATTAGGGCTCTCCTGGAAAGTGAAAGAGTTGGTCTACAAGACGCTCACAGGAGGGTGAATCAACATCAGAGGGAAAGAATAATAGGTACAATATTGAACTTGATGGAGACTAAATATTAAGCAGCACTCAATAGTTTAATAAGTATTTATGCTATTTTTATGCTTCAGATATCAAGATGCCTGCCCAAAGAACTTCTACCTCAACCACAAGACGTCATATGGATATTGGCTATACATCACCAGCAAACCTGAGAGGATCCCCAGTGATGGCATCTGGGTCTGTAAGTCCCTCCAGGGTCACTCCTATTTCAGCTGCAGAGAGAGCTCGCCATCAGAGTCCGGCGTCCAGAAGGGACATGATCTCATTCAACAAAGCTCGGGCTACCGCTCCAGCCCCCGCTACCATCACCACCACCAAAGATAAACACTTTGGTCAGAGTCAAAACCAAATGAGTCAAAACGTGCAGAAAATCATGCCAGAGGAGCAAATTTTGAAACTCAAACATGTCTCTCCAGAAAGCCAGATTCGTACTACAACCGAGAGCAAATCAGTAAGAGTGGCGTCACCCCCAAAGTTGAGCCTCAGCACAAAAACAGAGACAGAAAGCAAAACGCATGTGTCAGATGAGAATGAGAGAGGAAGTGATCGTGATGAGCTGAAAGATAAAGGAAGAGCAGAGTCTTCTACAGGCTCAACTGAGAAAAATATACTAGACTCTGTATCTGTAGAGGATATTATTGAGAAAGTGATCAAACCAGCAGGTTTAGAGGCTAAAGTCTGTTCATCAGGAGACTCAAAGGTCAGTTACCATGTGGAGAAAACCGAGCAGGATGATGGCACCACCAAGACACAGATTGTCCTGGAGTCTAAGGTAGAGGAAGAGCTGGATGTTTCTGAGGACTCTGCCCTGGAAGAACTCCTGAACCAAGGTGTGAAGAAAGTGTCACTAGAGGACATAGAAGATACAACAACAGGAAGCATGATTAAGAATCTGCTAAGCAGCCTTCAAGGAGGAGAAAGCTTGGATAACAAGTCTGTCAATGTGGAAATCTTTGAGGAACCTATTGCATCTCACAGTGATGAGGAGCTAGAGGTTGAAGAGAAGAGAGGATCTAGTTTTAATGAGCCGTCAACATATTTCCAAATTGAGGAAATAGAAAATGTCCATTGTGCTTCTCAAGAAGAAAAAAGTGCGATTGATGAGATGAAATTCTCCCAAGGAGCCACAAACCAGTCCATTGGTGGATCTGTACAAGTTCAGGAGGTCTTTAGAGAAACTGAGTCTCCACAGTTCTCCCAAGACCAAGACTTACGTGAGTATTTTGTATCCACACCAGATGAAAACCTATCTGAACCTGAGGAGGGTGGAGGGATAATGTCATATGGTCATTATGGAATTGTAGATGACCTGTCAGATGAAAGGTATTATCAAGATGACAGCCTTCCACAGAGAAGCGTGATTGTAGAGGAAAGTGATGAATTCAAGTCAGGCAAACCCTCGTTCGCCAAAGAGAATTTTCCAGAGTGCATCATTGAAGAAGAGGTTCGTGTCTCACCTATAGTGCAAGAGTCAGTGCTGGAGTTTCTAAGAGAGGACTCCTTGGAGCCCAAAGAGCAGCTGAAAGGAGCTCTGGAGACATTACAAAGTTCAGTGTCAGGTCCTCTGAAGGAGGAACTAGCTTTCCTCACAAAATTGAGCAGAGAAAGTCCAGACAATTTGGAAGTTAGAAAAGTTGAGCAGTCAACCAATAATGGAACCATGACAATAGTTGCAGAGCTGAATGTCTCTCAAACCCTTGAAGACTCTGGACTGCTGGAAGAAGGAGACGATCTTTCTGAGGAACAGATCATGAAAGCTCTCAGAGCGTCTAACCTGGATCTTGAGAAGGCCTTCCAGGGAGGGGCAGGAGCTGGGTACCGCATCAGAGTTTCTGAAGAGGAGGTTGCTCATGTTGGGGATTTTGAAGGCTTCTGTGACACTGATGCTTCCACATCTCAGATCATTGAAAAACACATCAAACTGGAGCCATCAGAGAAGTCTTTCACTTTTCAAATGGATGATCAGGGCAGTGCCGCCGTGGCAAGCTCAGAGCCAGAGCTGAGTTTGGAATCCCCGGTGAAGATATCGGAAGAAAAACGTGTTGCAACAGTTTACCTTGAAGGCCCTATAGAGTAGAGAAAAAACATCTGGAATTGATCAACAGAAGCTACTCTAATGCAACAGTCCACATGTGACACACAATGCTGATTATGGCTGCAAACCAAGATATCTAAACAAGCTTGTTGTGAACTTTACGATATTTAGTCAGTTGGCGTTCACCTAAACACCAAGCACGAACAAATATTAACCAGATTAAGTTAGGGATGATGCTTCTACATGCTGCAGGGAATGCTGATGCATGTTTATGTGATGTTTACACAACTTCCACGCTATCTTCAAATAGATATGTTTAATCTCTTCTTGTTTTATTAGTTTAGACTGTTCTGTTGAGCTTGAACAGCCTATATTTGTGTTAGCAACACCATTAACTTAGCCATTCTTTCACAACGTTGAGTCTTCTGTATTTACATTTAATGCAGATCAACACAGATGAGGTGACTCATGAGGTGCTTCTGCTCCATTTGCATATTGGAGTTTAACCTTTTTTGTGCCTTGGACTCCTCCACAAAACACACACTACATCCAGAGAAACGTGTTTAGTTTAGGAAGAAGTCACTAACATAGAATGTAGTTAAACTTGTAGCTAAAGACTTTATTGTGGGATGGGGAAAACTTTTTTTAGTAAATAAGATATGAACATGGCATAAAATTACATTGCTTGATATTCTAGATTAGCTTTATAACATAAAAGTTATATTTTTTCATTAACTGTGAAAGAAAAACATTTATTCAACCAATTTGATTAGTCCAAATATGTTTGGTACAGTATATTTTTACAAGGTACGGTACCATATTACTGTACAATTTTGCAAAACATTCAGGTTCAAATAGGTGATTGGGAATTTGGAAACCAATATTTTACACTACATTACAGAAATCCCTAAAATAATAGTATATTTTAAAGCAATTGTGGAAAAAAAATACGTACGGTAATCACACTGAGTGAATTTTATTTTAACTGCAGTTGATGCAGGTTGTTTGCACCGTTTTGCTCGCTCACATTTGTCCAGTATCAGCGTTGGCACACACAGTTCAACTTTGCTCTGACCTAAGAGTGTATTTACAACCGAGACTATTTTCAGATCATCTGCTTAGTGGCGCCGAGTCTTCGCTAATGTTTGTTGCGTCATTTGCTGGTTTTAAAGTCAGAAGTGAAACACTACGAATTCAGTCTGGTGATATATTTGGACGTTTTCTCTTCTCGGCTATACTTCACACTTTTCCAAGGAGTGTTTTTGACTAAAATACAATATTTAGCAAAAATATAACTTATGTTTTAGAGACACATAAAGCAAAGGTTTTAGAATGATTGTGTTTAGTGTTAAGGGACTATATCATTTATTGATCTGCTTCCTGATGCATTTAATATTATGTTACCATATTAATAACCTTAATATTAAAAGGTGATCATGAACTGTCAGAATGATAATGTTCTAATTTTTTATAACACTTTTGATGTGACTATAAGAAGACAGCAAAGAGTTCATGGGTCGTCATCCCTTTATTTTGTTGATATTTGTTCCCCGGGAATTCTTGAGAGGTGCTTGTTTTCAACATCCCCCCCATATCAGCTTGCAGCTGATATGATAATGGCTGGGGCAGGACAAAGGGTGGTATGAGGTGCCGTTTGTAAAGTTACACAGTCAAAAATGAACAGCAATATACTGTACAGTATACAGTATATATATTTTTTCAAAGTCACATTTTCACCATGTTATCCATACATTTGTCATAGTTCCCAACTAAATATTTAATTTACAAGCTAAATATTTAGTTTATAATCTAAATACTTAATTTGCAAGTTAAATATTTAGTTAGTAAATTAAATATTTAGCTTGCAAGTTAAATACTGTATTTAGGTCCGAGACGAGTTAAATATTTAGTTAGCAAATTACATATTTACTTTAGGACTTAAAAATTTAGCTTGGAAATTAAATATTAAATTTACACCTAAATATTTAGTTTACTAACTAAATATTTAACTTGCAAGTTAAGTATTTAATTTGTAAACTAGATATTTAGCTTGTAAATTAAATATTTAGTTTGGAACTATGACATTTATAAATGTATGAATAACGTGGTGAAAATATGACTTTGACCAAAAAAAAAAAAAAAAAAAAAAAAAAAAATATTCTTATTAAAGGCTAAAGAAACCCAAGTATTGTTAGTTTTTGACAGTGTAACTTTACAAACGGCACCCCATAGAGTGGAGGCTGGCAGAACTGTAATCAGGAGATTCCTAAAAATTAACAGCTTTGCTTCAGGAAGCCAGAACGGCTCAAAAACTTAGACAAGACATGAATAAATTCTGTACTCGTAATGTGTTGAATCTGTGGGTCTGGTAGTTCTCTGAAGCTTTGTAATAAATTTGATGAAAGCTACACTTGATTGTTTGTGAACTGTTTTTTTTTTTTTTTTCTTCTGCAACATGCAGGTGCACAGATACATTGTTTCCATATTGATTGTACAATTGTATCTCATGACTCAAACCTCTGACACATTTGTAGTTACAGGATGAAAAAAAAATAAAGAAGTGCAGCTTTAAGAATCAGAGTTTTCATTGTTCCTACTGGATGATATATTCGTAAACATGTCAAGACTTTTTTTTCCTTCTGGCTTGTCTTTGCTGTCTCTCGACCACCTCTGTTGTCCTGAAAACCATAAAACAAATAGGTGCATCACTAAAGCATGAAATACATCCTTAAAAGTCTTTAACTTCTACTTTAAACTTGATTTAGCTGTAAATGTAACATCTCTTCTAATTACCTCTCCAGCACGTCCACAGCTTTCTGCACCGCTTTTGTTTTCTTGTGCTGAGGACCGTATAACAAGCTCTGAATCCTCAGGCACTAAAATTAAAAACACACAAATATATCATTGAGAGGTAAGATGAGGATGAGAAGTGCAACTAATACTTGTAGAGGAAGAAACACATCCTAGCAACATTTGGTTGCACTAAACGTACCAAAATAACCACGATAGCAGTCTGAGGTTTAGATAACACCTGTGCCGACCACTCTGGAGTGTCAAGTAAAACAAAACAGATCTGCCAAAAACTGGATGAGTGCGCTTAATCAAGACCTCAAGAACAGAAAGTAGCTCACAAAAAAGTGATTACAACAATATCTTTATTGTATGTAATTTGGCCAATCACATATGAAAAACAAGCTATATTTATTTGAATCTATGATGCAATAAAGTACAGAAAACTTAAAACATATGAACATAATTGCACATATTGACACACACGACAAAAAAAAAAAAAAAAAAACTGGCACCCTTTTTTGAAATCCACAAATAACAAGAAGCAAATGTTTAAAGCAGGAAAGAGAGAGAGAACAGCTTTCCTCTTCACTGGGGAAAGCAAAACAAGGGTAATCTGGAAGACATCCATCTGGCCTCTTGGATGTTTTCACCGTTGCTACGGCTGATGTAATGGAAGGCCTTTTTTCAGTCAAACTTCACAGGAAGAATGAGAGAAAAGTCACTGGTGTCTTTGTGCTCCATTGTTCTTTGTTTTCAGGTTCTCTTGAGTCTTGTATCCACTGCATAAACAAGTTGTGTTTTTTCAAAGCAAAGGTTACTCAATCAGAGTATAAGTGGTGTTGTGATGACAGGAGTAAAAAAAAAATAACCCTGACATATCCGCTTGGGGTAAAGGCACTTCGGAAAGGTTACGAGTTGGACGCGGTGCAGATAGAGCGAGTCCTGTCATACTTGGGACCCCCTCTGAGCTCAGATAGCAACAACAAAAGCAACATAGCAACTAGACTGCATGTCTTTACTTGAATAAAGCTAAGCCCCTTTCCTTGGGCATATTTCTGTGGTGGGAAGACTGAGCTCATGTGGCACATCTGCAGCCATGAAGCATAAAACACCACCACTCATTACATAAGAAGCAATAACTGTAAAATTAAAGTATGGGTAATAAAATGGATTTAATTACCAAAACAAAGACTGCTATTTGTTTAATGCCTATATAGTGAAAGATACTTGAATGTCACTTTTGCTTCTGGGGACATAATGACATATTGGACTAATTGGGGTCAGCTTCCCTATAATTTACTGCATTTAGCAAACAGCCCTTCTCTTTCCAAAGTTACAATGCTCATCTGGCAGGAAAGTCACTCTGTGATATTTAACACCGGCTGCACACTGCAACCCTTCCAAGATTAGCATGTAACTTTGATAACATTGAGCTCTAAAGAGACGGCGGAAATAGCTCATCTCAAAATGACCGGGACGCTTTGCGTCCCTGCTGGACAGGCTTGGCACCGTATCACTGCTGTGGCTGGCCCAACCTGCCCGACTCCTGGTCTTTTAATAAAAGCTTCTACAACAGTCTGGAAGGGACAATGTTCTGTTCGAAGATGGTAACTATTAGGCAGTACTCCTAATTACGACATGCGTGTTCTGTGACATGTGATTACCTTTGTCATGGTCCTGTGGGCCTGGCTCATCTGGCCCTCAGTCATCTCTACACTTCCAATCAGCTGAAGAGCGTCAGCTACCTCAGCACTCAGGTCTCCAAACGCAGATCTTTTCAAATCAAGAGAGGCCCTCTGGATCTCCACGCATTTCTGTTCGGATTTCATCAGAGAAAATCAAATCTTCATGCTGGTACAGAAACAAGTGGATTCAGCTGCTTCACTCGGAGGTTAGAGGTAAGCTTAAGTGTCTGCTTTCTTTAAATAAAACTATTAAATGTTAAAAATCTAAAGGTGTATTTCAAAGAAGTTTGTTTTTTGGTATTTTCTCTATATTAAAAAAAAAGTGTTATGACACCATCTTATAGTTTTAACTGATTTCAGTACGATTGTGTTTTACCTCCCGCTGTCCATTGATGAGAAGAAAGCGACAGAAATCATCCTGGACAGAAAGGAAGGCTGGATCCTGCAGGCCTACAGAGTTTTTATATGCACTTAGACTCTGCTCAAAGTACTGACCCGCAGCATCTACAGCAGCAAAACGAAAGAAAAACAGGAATTTAACTTCAACCATGCAACAATTTGCCAGAATCCTCGATTTGAAAACTTTCACTGCCACCTTAAGCAACAAAAGCTACAATTTGTACTTTCAGACCGAAGGTTTTCTTATTTCCAGTTATGTGCTTCCATTTAGCTCGCATTTGCCTTGAAGCTGGAAACAAGCCCTAGAGGCTTTTTGCATGGCTGCTTTCTATAATGTCATCTTAAAGAACTCGTCATAGTGAAAGACAATGAGACGTTCAAACTCCATAATTAGCCTCTTGTGTAAGTTACTCAGGGCTCGCCTCTGTTTGTGAATAAACTCACCATTGTGATGGGGCTCTGTTGCAGCAGAAAGGATCATGGCAAGACTGTGGGAGATCTGAGCCCCCTGTAGCCCCTCTGGATTGTGACTCATAGCAATGGCATGAGCCTAGCAGAAACACCCATTTGAATTAAGACAGATCACATACCACGAAAGGAGAGACTGAATTAAGCTGACATCTTTGCAGGGTTTTAAGTAAAAACAAGATTTTATGAGTTTGTGTTTCCTGCCTTGGAGAGATGCGTTATAGCTCTGTCCAAATGACCTCTGTCTTGTTCAATAGCTGCCATGTCTTTATATATGGCACACGTCTTCTCTGGCTCAGTGCAGTCCTTCAGCAGCTGCAAAGACTTTTCACACTGGTTCAACGCCTCTTCTGATCGATCCTGCCTCCTATAGACCCTTTAAAAAAAAGAACAATTTAACTTGTTATAGAAAAAAAAAAAAAAACATCTTGAAGCTGTTTAAAGTCCCTCAAAGGCCACTTTGCATTGTTAACAACATTATTAATTTATTTAGTTCACAAAAAGTTTCATAGAATTCCCTGTCCAGTTACTTCAGATTGAATGTTTTAGAAACATACACTTTAGTCTGTGGTGTGTCCTGATTTTCCTCAGAGCGATAAAGTATTATGTTAACTGAAAACAGTGCAGTTGCAATATTGCTTTAGAATGTTGTCATAGTTTCTTTTGTTTATCGTTTACAAACAGACGCCAGTTATTTCACCATCATGAATCGGGTTCAAATTACTGCAGTACACTAGTCAATGACACAAACGAAAGCTCAACAGAGGAGAAAGCGTTAGCCGTTTGCTGCGACTCAATCCTCATCCACTGATGGCTGCAACAGGAAGTTGTTGTTTTTTAACCACTTTAGACTGAATCCACTCACTTCTTCCTCCATTTACTTTGAGACACAATGAAGCACTTTATGAGGGTTTCAAATATTAGTCCACAATGTCTAATTTAGGGAACGTTTTGATGAGACGGCTGCATCATCCAGAAGGACTCTAGATCCATGAGGATGCTGAGGTACCAACTACAAACCAGCTAATAGACTAAAATTAATCTCTACTGTAAAAGGGTTGGTCTCCCTCAGAGAGCTAAAGGCTCACTGCTAAACACTCTCCAGCTTCAGCCATAAAGCACTAATAAAACTCCAGTGTATTTGTCACATGACATTTAAAAATGTGTCTGAAATTGACCAGTAAGCTGTGGTTTTATCAGTATATTGTTTATTTTAGCACTGTGTGGGAACCAACAGTCTAAATGTGACAGTGCAACATCTCTGCAGCACAAGGAGTTGGGTATTTGTGGTTCAGTCACTTTAAAGTAACAGCAAAGGTTGTGGAAACATTAAAAATGCTCATTTCTCCATACTGAAGTGCTTTGACGGACATTCAACGTCCCCCACCCAGAAATGTTCACTGGGCAGACATTTCAGATCCTTTTTGTGCTGGATTCAAGGCTGGATCACACCTTTGTTTCTACATTGAATGAGTTCTCATGAGCAGACAAGTCTGCTCTATATTCTCATTAACTCTGCATCCTTGTGCAGCTCCAGAAAGGCAATAAGCCAGAGTCTACTGAAGTGTAGTGCTCAAAGCAGGAATTTAATATAACTAAGGATTTGAAGATGTGTTGCCAAACAAGCCACACAGTGGTCTTTTGTACATGTTTCCATATGGTCGCTGACGTAGGTTTGCTGACCTGTTTCATTTTTTCCAGGAAAATGAAACAAATGTCAAAAACAGGGGAGACAAAAAGTATAACTGTTTGCTCCAGTACACCTCACTGAAAGATTTTTTTATGTATTAAAAGCTGTATTCTGCTCAGTTGACTCAGTTGGTAGAGCTTTGCCTCTTAGCAAGAAAGTGGCAGGATCGAATCCCAGCTGAGGACCTTTCTGGGTGGAGTTTGCATGTTCTCTCTGTGCATGTGTGGGTTTTCTCTGGGTACTCCGGTTTCCTCCCACAGACCAAACACATGCATTTCAGGCTGATTGATAACTCTAAATTGTCCCTAGGTGTGAGTGAGAGCTACTTAAGCTCTGCAGAGAGTGGTGAAGGCTGCACAGAAGTCTGATGGAGTCAGCTCCCCACCGTCACAGACATCTACACCTCCAGATGCAGGAAGAGAGCCACCTGCATCATGAAGGACCACACTCACTCAACACACACTTTTTGCCCCGCTCCTCTCGGGCAGAAGGTTTAGGCGTATTAAGAGCCACTGGACTACCATGAAGCTGTTTGACTCATGAATCCCTAATCAGGATTATCGCTGTGAAAAAAAAAAAAAAAAAAATCACTGTAATGCCACTTGATCGTTGATATGTGTTGCTGATCTCATGCTGCTGCTTTATTTCATGCTGCTGTGTTCATTCATACTATTCATTCATACTCATCTGCTCACACAGAATCATGTTCGTGTTGCTGTTGTTCGGTGTATTGTTTAGCGTATTCTTAGTTCATGTCTTAGATCTTATTACTGTTTTTCTTTACAATTTATACTTTTGTTGGATGTAACTGGGAGCCTGTGTACACAATTTTATTCCACCACATGCACCACATGAGATGTGAATGACAAAGAACCTTGACACATCAGTTCTGATTAAAGGCACTCGCAGTCAAAAGCCACACAATGAAGAAAATCTAAACTGTGCAAAATATTTATGGCCTGGTTTTGTGCCAAGAGACACTTGTCAAAATCTGGTAGAAGTGCAGAGATGGAGAGGTTTTTTTAATGTTTTTTTGTATTTGTCATCTAGCACTAATTTATGAAGAACAGACCTTTACATAAATTAATAAAACATGTCCACTAAATCTGTTAATTTATGACAAAAGTCATAAAGAGCCGAAGAAACAGGCTGCAACAAATGAAAATACAGTATAAGAACACAAAAGATGAAGATGAAGCCACAGTGAGTCTGAAAGATGCACCACATCTAAAACGCCCACCTTGAGCGTGAACCTAAAACTTTGCACAATGTTTGAACCAGGATCTACAGCTTACATCATTATTCCAGGATTTGGAGAGAACGTTCCCCTCAAACACAACAGTGCTGACTGACAGAGCTTTAGAAGCATGCCAAATTCTTGCTCACCACCAACAAAAGAGATTCTGCAAGCTTCTAATCACCAGCCAGGGTCTGCACATTTTTTTTAAACTACTCACAGCATGTCAACAAACACTGACTCTGAAACAGATAAAGATGAAATCATTTGCAAATTCCATTGAGTGCAGCTCAAGAAATGTACAGCCACCAGATATGTCAACATATAACAACATGATAACTGGGTCTAAATAAACATTATTGCATTATATTCTTTCCCAGTTGTGCTTTTAATTCAATCGCAAGTGACCTGAACTATGACAAGCAGATGCTATTTCATACGTCGCCATGCCACATACCGGCAGTTCCCAAAACAGACCATCAGTCTGCACAGCCCTGGCTGTCTCCACCATGATCCTTTAATTATTTAATCTTTTCCTGAGCACGCAGTACTAACCTTGATACCACCCCTGACACCTCCTGAGATCATAAATAAAACAGAAAATGGCCATCAGATTGTAGTAAATAAAGCAACACACATTTAAAAGAGGAATGAAAAAACTTTTGCAATATCTTTAAATGTAACAAAATGTACAGAAGCTAACGCAAAATAATCTTTTAAAACAATCAAAAGACTTGCAGGGAAAGGGTGGCGGGACATCAAGCTTTAAAACAAATACTGCAACTGCTTTATTTCTTCTGCTTCACTGAAAAACAAAACCACTGCAACCAAAAACATCTGTAAACATAAGACACTTTAGTTTCCTGCTGAGTGTTGGACAATTTTAAATAAAATGTAAGTGTTTCTGCTGCAAAAAGAGAGCTGAAGTCTGTTGTAAAGGACATTTAATGATGTTCATAATTAAATAAAAAGTTGTAAAATAAAATGGAAAAATCACCAAATGAATGTGTAATTTCGCAAAAACTATCGCCATCTTGTGGTGAAACTAACAATTTAGATTTTGCTAAAACAACTGACTGGTTTTTTGGGTGGTGGATATTAAACATTTGCTTGAATAATTTAATATTTTGATTAAACCAAAACAAAATCAGACTCAACTTCAACATCTTACTGCAGATCTCAGAAGATAAAGGACATAGAAGGATACATTTAAGGGGCCAGAGATGGTGAAGAGGTAGGGCAGCTGACCGGGGACCAGAAAGTCACAGGTTCAACACCCCGCCAAGCCCACATGTCATGGTGTCCTTGAGCAAGACACTGTCAGGGGAATTTAGGTTTATGAATGTTTATCACTAACTAATGTTAAATTAATGTTAGACCATGTGTGTGAGGTCAGAGAGTGTTTGTCTGCTCAGAGAGGAGCTGATTTGAGCCAGCATAGCTGGCAGATCAAGGTCACTAGTTCCTGTCTGTAAGCGTTATAAAAACACTTCCTGCCTCACTGTCCGGTACACACACTCATGACTGGGAACCAGGCATGTAACTTCACCTGTTGTGAACTCTGCCTTTGCAAATAAAAGGCCAGTTAAAAGTCTTCTCGTGTCCTCAGAGTAGCTTATTTGACACCCAAGTCCTAACGGCTCCCCAGGTGCGTACATAGCTGCCCACCGCTCCACCTGGGTGCATCTCACGTTAAATGCAGAGAACTAATTTCATCATTGTATAGAAACATAATGATGACACTTTATTATTGTAGATTATACACATCTATCTGATTAAATGCATCAGAACTAGATAGCAGCAATGGAAATCAATGAATTAAATCTAATTAAATGCATACAGTATTTCTGAAAATTCTGAGACAAACAGAAACTTTGTACTCAGCTGCTTAGCAAAATACACCAATGCAACACTGTTCCTGCACATTACCTGTATAAACCACTGGTGATTTCCAGGTGAGTCTTTATCTTCTCTTCTCGGTTAATAACATCTTGTTGGTAAAGCTCCTCCATGATTTGCTCTGCCTTGAGTAAAGATGAATCTGCCTCCTCTAAAGTTGAAAGGTTAAGGATTATTTTAGTTTTTTTTTTTTTTTAACTGTACTTTGTACACTCAGTCTTGTGTAATACAGGAAACCCAGCATGCCAAGGATATTTGTCTGTAAGTAAAGAAGCAGCTCCCTGTGTGAGGTTCACATTCAGGCGACACAAGAGAACATCAAGCTTCTCATCTCTGCAGGATGAGTAGAAAGGTAGGAGGTCTCTGGCTTTGGCCAAGTGTTCCTGGGCCTGCAGTCCCCAACCTGGGGAACACAACAGAAAACAACGACAAGTTAAAAAAATAAAAACCTACATGTAACACAAAATACGAGCTTCTTCCTATAGTCACATAATAAAAAGTTTAGTAAAAGCTATAACAGTAGCAGCACTTATTGTATAAAATGTAGAAGCAAAATAACCCTAAGACTCAGGCAGATATTTAATAAGGGTTGTGTCAGGAATGGCATCCGATATAAAACACTTTCGCCAAAACCATAATGCGAGTTCATCAAAGTGAAACCATACCGGATCGGTCGAGGCCCGGGTTAACAACGACCGCCAC
>JARVGV010000002.1:23256184-23267373 GCA_031762435.1 Hypsolebias longignatus
TATAGTGACTTTCAATGAAATTTTCATATATTTATCATTTTGTTTGCAAAAACGAACATAGTTCAATGAGACAAGATCTATATGTTGTGCCATTTTATGCAAAGTTCAAATATCATGTCAGTGGTCCTTTAAATGTAACACATTTAAGATGAAAAAAAAAATCCAACTGTGCACTCTTAGTAGTTTGTACCCTAAAATTTGAGAAAGGTTTACAGTAAAGATTGAATATTGTACCTTATTGGAAACATTTCTGATGAATGTACAGAATAAAACCTAGCAGACTCAAAAATCCTTTGCTTTGCTAAACAAACTGAACCTGACAAACAGAACTGTCGTAGCTTGATATGTCAGTGGAACCACATGCAAAAAGGGAACTGGTTGAAAGGCACATAATCAGAGTGGTTTCTCCCACACGTGTCTTTTCACAGACTTTCTTGATGCAGCCTGTCCTCAACATGTCTTCACTGTGAATGGTGGGAATGAGAAGTGATGGCACCTGCTCACTGACATCGGCAATGCCGGAAACTCACAAGTACACAGACACATTCAGACACTTTTTTTTTTGTTTTTTGCATATGATGCAATCAACATGTCAGAGGATCTGTGAAATTAGCCAACAGTGAAATGCCTAAAAAAACAAATTGATGGTGTAAACTCACTAATCAGAAAAAAGAAAAATCCCATGGAAAGCAATGCAAATGGTTCTGAATCTGGATGGGTTTTTTTTTTTTTTTTGTACTCTGGTAAAGATTAACGAAAACGTCTAAACCTTTGACTGAATAGATATATATGTGTAAGTACAAGTATAAAACTTGCTAATATTACCCAGAAACTTATGACACAGCACATAATTAAAGTCATTACAGGTGATTAATTAAACAATAGTTGAAATTAGGTGGAAAATGGATAATGGTAAGAGCAGTTTAATTCCTGATCTTGTTTAATTTTTAATAAGCTCACTTTGACGGGAACGCCACTTTATAAATGGAATTCATGTGAACACTGCAGATAATTAAAGAACTTTTGCTATTATCTGAACCTTGATACATCTGCTGGGGTGGGGAGTGGGGGGTGAGATCATCAAGCAAACATAACAGGATGGATGTTTAAGCGACTTCCCCTAGCGGTTGATAAGCTTTGAGTAGTGTGATAAACAGAGAAGAAAACATTAAGAAACCCAGGAGACTGGTAATCTCAAGAGGGATCAGCTCATCATAAGGACTCTGGTATGTTGTTCTCTGCCTCAGGAGGAGCGAAAACTCAACAAAACCCACCGTTGAGTCAAAAGTTTTACAGAAGAGCGATGCAGGAAGAGAAGAGCATCACAAAACCCCCATGTTTTAGCTATGTAAAAACCTATGTGTGCTGCTATGTATGTCTGTTCTGCAAAACAGAACAGAACAAAGCTGCGTCTGACTGCACATCCGACTACTGGTGATCATTTACTGGCTACTTTTCTGTTGACTCACAGTTACTGGGGACTACTTATCTGCCCCACTTTCCCTTAGGAAACTTAGAGCATTTTGAGCACCTCTCCTTCACATTAACACTTGTGTGCTATTTGGAGTCTTGAGGCCTCGGTTACTTTAATTACAGTGGGTGATGAGAGAAGACTTTCAGACTCTGACTCTAGGGATATTTTTAGATTTTGATTGTCCAAACCGGGGTTGGGCTTTTTCCCCCAGTTGTTAAATCAAAGGGCAATAGCCCCCTAAACAATATACACAGAGTACAGTATCGGCATGTGTAGAATAAAACACACGGTCACAGTATGTGTCTTTGTTTCACTTGTATGGCACTTTATAAATATTTTTTTTTAGTTATCATAGATATTTGACTGAAAATAGTGAAACTTTATGACAATACCGTTAAAACATTGATTTGGTAAGACATGTTGGAAGCTATTAAAATGGCTTTTTCTAGTTTCATTCCAGTGATGGCAAGACGATTTGCATTTTTGGTGAAAATGCATCAAAACATTTTTGCATTTTGAATGCGCTGCCTGTGAAACGACGCTTGATAAAAAAGAATCTGCAAGTACAACCCCTGACATCAAAGGTCATGCACAATAATTCAGGTCAAAATCCAACAATGTTCAGTCAGGTCAGCTGGACGGTTTCTTTTTTTTTTTTGCTGAGACGTTTCATTCTTCATCCAAAGGACTTCTTCGGTTCGAGGAGCCACAAACAAACTGAGTCCCACAAGCAGCGCACTCCCATAGTGGAAAAAAACAGTTTGCTGGTGATAAGATGGTTTTGGGGGGCCGCCCTCTCCTCAGGCGACTCCTCTGGCAACCATAGCCAAAGTCCATAGTACAAGGTAGGGACAAGCACTGAACTTACATACTTGGCAACAAAAAGACCAATTTTAGTTCAAACAGTTGAGATATGGATTGACCAAAAAACACAGTACTGTATAAATTCTGTTTTAATTTGACTTAAGATTAAGTAATAAATTTAAAATATTCATATTTTTGTATTTGAGAATGCTGAGAGCCTAATTTTCATTCAACCTTTATTTAGGCAGGTTAATCTCATTGAGCCTCGAGAACTCATTTAATCTTGATGGTTTATTCATTCAACCTTTATTTAGGCAGTTTAATCCATTTGAGCCTCGAGCACGAGGAGTTTAAGGCAGAGATAGGCAACACTTTTTCCTGCCATCCATCTTGAATTACAAGATGGAACTGGAGGGACAAACATTGAACTGAAACATTCGTCTCGGTCATACTCAACATACTGTCATTAAAACTTCACAAGAAAACATGTCTTTCTCTGTTTACTTTTTATAAGACCATACTTTGAACTGATTTGTGAGCAGTACAAATGAAGGACATTTGAATTTCTTATCACAATTTTTTTCATTAATGATAAGGTTTTAGAGCAGTCATCAATAAAAATAAAAAAATAATTTTGATATTAGACTTCTTGATCATATTTTTTGGCATATCAAAAAGTACTGTCAGGAAACTGAGACTTGACAAACTGTTGAGATGTAGATGTCTCATTCAAAGAGAAAATTTTAAAGCAGCAAACTTTAGCTTAGTTTTGAGCTGATCTTTTTTTTTATATGTGAACACTGGGGGGCAGATTGAGATGGTTGACCATGTGTAATCTAACCCTCTGCTGCTGTTTATTCTGATACAAAGTTCTATCATATGACTAAACTCAGTAAAACAAAATACCAGTCAACATTAAATTTATAAAATCTTTATGAATGTATAAGGTCAGAATTGTTTGTTCACATATTTCCAACTCTTATTTTATAAACTTATGGTTGTAGAAAAGCAGATATTGTTTAAGACTTTTAAACTTTAGAGTTGTCTTAAAAGTCAGAGATGCTTCTGTGTTTGTTGTCAGCGGTTAATAAATGATTAAATGTGTAGCAGGTTGTTGTTAGCGGTGAGGGCCTGCTGGAGGAGTTTTCAGAAACAATCTTTAAATGAGCCTTAATGAAATCCTCTCAAATGTCATCTAGACGGCTTCTTTTTTTGTGCTGAGACGTTTTGCCCTCCACCCAAAGGGCTTCATCAGTCTGGGGAAACACCAAACAAAACTGATTCTCCACCAACAGCTACTCCAAAGTGGAAAAAACCAAACCAGTTATGTTGGTGCTAAGATGGCCTCTGGTGCCTGCCCTCTCCCTTGTCGACAGTCATGTCAAACTGGTTCAAAAACACCAAAGTCCATGCTCAGTAATCCAGGTCCAGATGACCTGACTGAACACTGTTGGATTTTATACCTGGATTATTGAGCATGGACTTTGGCGCTTATGGAGAAATTCACATAACTATAAGAAATGTTTGTGTTTGCTCATTTACCTAAACAAATAAACAAAAACACATTTCCCCTTTTGGCTATATTTTAGATCAAATCTGACTTGTTGTAAAATAAAAACTTGCTGTCTGCATTTTTAATTGGAAAGAAGGAGCGTCTCGGTCTATTTGCGGTCTGGTGCAATGTTGGAAATCCCAGCTGTCGGCTCGGTATCAAAGCCCGACTGGAACAAACCATTATTTGGCACGTCCCTGCAGCTGGTTGAAATATGCTACATGACTTACTCTGTCATACACTGCTGATTCTCTGCTCTGAACAGGATTAACATATCCGAAGGTTGATGAATATTAAAAATACTATTGCTTTACTATGAACCAGTCTTTAAACAAGCCTCAGAGATAGACTTGTAAACTTTTCTCTAAAACGCGTCGTTGAAAACTGATCTGAGCGAAGAGGGAAAAGTCCCTTACACCTTCTGCCGTGATGACTGACAGCTGTGTCTGATCCAGAGAGCCCTGAGCCAAGCCCCACCGCATAACGCATGCCCGGCATGTCTGTGTCCATCATGGGTTCCACTCTTCAAACTGCTCCCCCCTTTTGCTTTCTGCTCATAGAGAAGCCAAGGGACAAGAGTAGAAACAGGGTGTAAAGACGGGCCTTGCAGGGCTCAAGGGGGACACATCCAAAGCCAGCTGGTCTGGCTTTGAAGGAACTCAATGGACGGAAAAACACAAAAGCAGCAAAAGGAAGAAGAAAGGTTGTGAAAAGGAAGAAGGAAGGTTGTAAAGCAAATTGAAGGAGGAGATAAAGAAAGTCAAGCAAGAGGACAGGTGAACGTTAGAGCAGCTGGTTCTGTGAAGGTGTTTGTGGTAAGAAAGGTAAGACACGTTTAGAAGGGTTTGACATTTATGTCTTAGGTGACGCGAATTTTGATTTTATGTCTTGTGTAATTTCATCGTAAGATTTAACTTTAAAATAACTGTATTTGTGAAAATTGTTATTGCCAAAGTAGCATTTTTTTCTTGTGTTAACATGCTCAGATAAAATTTAAGCACATGGTTTAAATAACTACTTTGTTGGCTTTTTTGGTTGCTTGCACTTCTCAAAGTTCAAATGAAATGGCAGAGCCCAGCCCTCTTCCAGATTTCCACTTTCTTACAAGCAGGTTTACTCAAAAGGCAGCGCAGAGCGGGGCCCATAAGTTAACCACGGTTTCAGTTTCTAGGAAGACATGCTAAGTTCTCTACATCAATCTCAGCCACTGAACACCACAAAGGTGACCAAGGGTGAAGAGAGGCAAGTTGTGAATCTGTGTCTGGTTTCAGGAGCAGACGAGCCTCTGGAAACTTTTCTAAAGGATGGCGAGATCAGGGCCACTCTTAATCCTGGAGTAGAACACCAAAATCAAAAACACAATTTGAAGAGTTTTATTATGCTGTTGTCATATATAGTCACCCCTCGCTCTATTGCGGTTCAGTTCTTGAGGCTTCACTACATCGCAGATTTTTTTTTTTTTTATATACTGTACTACATACAAACATGTGCTGACTCCCACCAGTTTAAAAAAAAAATAATTATTGAACATGTGTGTTGCATTTTCAGATCTCTGCTGAATTTACTACAGGGAAAGGTTAATAAGAGTGGGAAAGGTTTGTAGGAGTGTGGAAGCGTTTATAAAGCCTTAAATATATATATGAATAATAAAATAAATATAACACTGCTATTTTGCGGATTTTCACCCATCGCAGAGGTCTCTGGAACATAACCCCCCATGACAGGTGAGGGATCCTGTTTAGGCTTTTAAAGAAATTAATGCAGTTTGGCAGTTAGTAAAAAAAAAAAAAAAAAAAAACACACAACAACAACAACAACTCAATATTGTGAGAAAATTGTAAAAAAAAAAAAAAAAGATGAATTTCCAGGTGGAGTTTCACTGAACAGTGAAAATTTGTGAACACGTGACCATCAAGGCATGTGGCTGCATTTTGAGCAGCCATTTCTTTTGACAGTCGTGGATTGTATGTGTGCATGGCATGCAAAACTGTATTCATGACCGTGCACATTATTTTGTTGCCCACATCCGCTCGCCTCAGTTGACTTTAGCCCTAACTCTGTAGCAACGCTTACATTTTTTCATTCATTCGACCTTTATTTAAACAGATAAGTCACATTGAGCCTCGAAGACTCATTTACAAGTGAGATCTGTTGGACAGATAAGTGGTGAAAAATGACACATAGGGTTTGGAGACAAAAAAAAATTTCCTAACACATTTTTGACCTCTGCTTGAAAGTCAAAGGTCATTTATAATCTTTTTTTAACTGGTACAAGCCATAGAGAGCACATCACAGCAGTTTTGGTCTCCCTGCACTGGCTACCCATTCACCCTCAGATCCAGTTCAAAATACTCATGTATGTTTTTAAATCACTGAACAGTTCCGCCCCCATCTTATCTCACTGATCTTCTGCAGCCATATGTCCCACTGAGGTCAGCAGACCAGATGCTCCTTTCAGTTCCAGAAACCCGTCATAAGCTCAGAGGTGACAGGGCTTTCTCAGTTGCAGGTCCAAGACTATGGAATGAGTTGCCACTGAGTTTCAAGCAGCTCCCACACTCACAGTCTTTAAGTCTCGCTTGAAAACCCATTTCTATTCTCTTGCCTTTAACACGGTGTGATTTGTTTTGATCCTCTCTGTACTTTGTACTATACATTGTTGGTTATTTTAGTTAGTTTCTGTTGCTATTTTATATCTATATTTTTATTTTATGTGTTCCTGTCCACTGTGCTTTTTGTTTCCATTGTACAGCACTTTGGTTGGCCTTGTTGCTGTTTTAAGTGCTCTATAAATAAATTGGTATGGTATGGTCAATGGTATGGAGCCGTTCATTTAATCCCAACATTACAGTATTAATATTAATTCTACTTCAGTTTCTGTAAAATTCACTGAACTGGCACCAGTTTTCAGCCGTCTTGAATCAGCTTGACTCCAAATGTAATCAGTTAGAAGCACATCAGTTATTATCTTTTCCAGTTTTTGTCAAAAACGACTCAGTGGATCATAAGATATTTTGCTAACAAACAAATGACTCAGTTTAATGCTAAACATTTGCGCAACAAACCCCTGGAGATGGGAGTATGTGTTGTGAATGACTCTCTGCTACTACTGGACTAACTTTTACACTTATTTCTTAAAAAGTGACTGAGTTGTATTTCCTAAGCTCGATTGGCTGAGGCGGCCATCTTGAATTTGGTTGTCTCCATCAGCTCTAAAGGTATCCTGATGCATGCTCAATAATCCAGGTAGAAAAATCTAAAAAAGTTCAGTCTGGTCCTCTAAAGGGCTATTTTATTGATTACCGGTACAACATTTCATTAAAATCGGTCTGATCGGTTCAACGGACAAACAAAAACACATTCAGTAACTACAAAACCAAAGTCATGGAGAGGGAGAGGAAGAAGGAAATACAGACGTGCACGATCAGAGTTGGACGGCCTTAGGAAATCTGTCTCCTCTGAGGGATTATTATGAAGCCACAAGTTCATTTGATAAAACGTCTTCTTCTGACACGACCCCAAAACATGTAATAAATCAAACCGCTGGAAGCATTCACTTCCAGATCTATGAGTCATGAAAGATGGGGACAAAAAGAAAACCTTGTTTTAGCTCTCGTTAAAGAGAGCTGGAGTCTCAGTGCTGCGGATAACTAAAGGAAATAAATCCACGGATGACTCTTATCGCTGGACGGGCCCATCAGCAGATTTGCAGGTGGTGCAAGAAGCAGAAAGCATCTGTTAAATGTCCGGACACTCAGCGTGTCTAGGTTGTTCGACAGGGTGAGGTCTGATCAAAGCAGCTGAAGGCAGAGGACAGATGCATGGTGGGATTGGAGGTTGATGATTAGAATGATCACCCCTACTTGGCATCTTTTTATACACTGTCCTGGGATGGGACGTGTTGTGGTATGGTGCCATCCACCCATGCGACAGGCTGCTTTTGATACAGGTTATGAACTGGTTTTACTTCAGTTATTTGACTTTTTCTTTTAAAGAATTGCACTCAAATCCAAGAAATGTCTGAAACTGAAACACGTTTGGGTGGTCCATGAAATCAAGGTCTGTTTTGTCATTTGTTCTTTTAAACCCCATCATCACTGCTTTAAATACTGACTCAGACTGCCCCGTTTTCTAAAGATAAAAGAAATGATAAATCCATAAAAGCCACAATCCTGCAAAATCCACGACTCTGAGAGATGGATGAGCTTCTAATTTGGGATCTGAGTTCAGTAAGTGCTTTGTAGTCGCAGTTAGTCCCAGGTGCCTGACTCACCATCAGGACCATCCATCAGTGACCCGAGGCCTCCACTAGCGAGGCCCTGAAGACCATCAGCATGAAAATGGGATCTTAGAGACAAAAATCCTGTTTAACGTCAATTTATTTTGTCAGCTTCTTCTTTTCTCTGGATTCATTATTAACAAGGAGCTCTTTCTGTTGAACGGAAACACGTTTGTTACAAACGAACGCATCGGCTTTCTGTTTTCATTGTGTCTGCTCCCCTTGGGGTCTATCCTGAGGAAATACGGTCTTTCGTTTCATCTCTATGCTGATGACTGCCAGATTTACTGTATCTGCCCCTAAAACCAAATAGTTCATGCACAAGCCACCCTGGTAAAATGTATTGATAAGGCATGGATGGCTTCAAACTTTTTAAGTTTCAACAATCAGAAAACTGAAGTCATTGTGTTTAGCCCTATACTGTGTAACCTACTCCCTTGAGTCATATCTCAAGCAGTATGTTACAAATCTCAGGATGGTTTTAAACTCTGATTTTAATAAAAAGATTAACAAGTAAAACTTCTTCCAGTTAAGGTAGATAGCTAAGCTTAAGTCCATTCTGTCCAGAATCGACCATGAAAAATGAGTCCATGCATTTACAATCCAGCTATACTGTAACAAACTTTTTGTGCCAGTCCGGTCTCCCTTTCACGTCTCCAGCTCGTCCAAAATGCTGCAGCTAGGCTCTTAACAGGAGCTTGTAGGTTTGAGTATACAGTACTGTATTTCACCAATTTTGTCCTCCCTTTACTGGCTCCCTGTGCATATCAGAATTGATTTTAAAATGTTTCTGTTGACCTTTAAGTGCATTAATGGTCTTGCACACATATCTCTTTTAGCTACTTCAATTTCCTTCTTGGACGGTGAGATCATCTGACCAGCTGCTTTTGGTTGTACCAAAAACCAGGTTGAAGCTCAAAACAGATCAGGCTTTAACTTTGGAACAATCTGCTCAAACACTCAACACTAGACAGGCCACTTCACCCCCTGCTTTTAAATGTCTCCTAAAACACCTGTATTCAATGACATTTAATAGTGATCTGATTTACTATTTCATTGTTTTTGTGGTGTTTTTATTTTGATGTTTTTAATTATCTTTTTTTTTTTCCTTAATTATCTGCCTTGATCTGATTAAGCACTTTGGTAACAGCTGCTGTTTTAAATGTGCTTTATAAATGAATTTGACTTCACTTTCAGTTCAACCCACAGCCAGGGAGGAGTTGGGATGTTTATTACAGTTTTACACTAATTTCTGGAGACATTTGGACAGAAAACACAATTTTTAAAAGGTTTACAAAACGAAGTGCCACTCGATGAAGCAGAAAGGGCATGAAATACGCCAACAGGGTCAAAAATGGACAAAATATGGCAAAAGTTGCATCAAATAATGCATTAATCAGAAGGAGGGTGACATAACGACTCACAGCAGCACAGCTATGCAAAAATCATTATATAAAAAAAGCATTAAAAGCAAGTTTTTGTCATTTTCTTAATTTTAATACGTAAAGCCAACACAAACAGGAAAATATATGATGTACAAAAAAGACAAACACTATTTAAAAAAGTAAAAACTAAAACAGCTGCTGAAGCAATCATAAAACATTTCCCCTTCATCTGTTAAACTAAATGTATAAATTCATGCCATTTACATTGTTTACTTAAGATACAAGTAAAATGTATAAAAACAGACCAAGTTAGGATTTTAAAAAGTTGTCTGTAAACGGTTCATAAAGCATTAATAATCAGTAATAAAATGTAGCTCTTACACTGAAGCAGGCTCACGTTTATGAATAATGCTTCATAAATCATTGGTAATAAAGGCATAAACCAACAATTATAAAGTATTAATAAATCGTATATAAAGGAGCTCTTATTATGAAGTGGTGCCACATTTATTTGTAAGAATTGGACAAGATTTTGGGACATAAATGTAAAAGAGCACAGCAATATACACCCAAAGGGATTACCGTAAAAATACATTTCCTTTAACTTCCATTTAATAGGTTTTATTAAAACGTTTTCACAATAAATAAATCTGACATATGTGCTGTGGTAATTACCCAAATAATTATGATTTTAAGCAAAAAAAAAATAAAAGCTTTACTTCCTCTTAAAATCTCCAGTAAGATTAAAAAAAAACTGCCAACAGTATTCACTGTTTGAATAGTTATACCAGGTTTCATTTCATTTCCATCACGGGTGCGTGAGGAACTGAGCTGACATGAAACATACCACCACCCTTCAAATGAATAAGAACGAGGACGTCAACACAGGAAAAAAAAACGGAAAAATTTTAACTTTTTGATGAGAAAATTAAATCAGACACATTAAGACGATTCAAATAAATGCACAAAACACTAAATTACTGACAGATAAACTAGCTAAAGCAGTGAAGGACATTAAAAATGTGATTTTCATTGTAGCTAAACAATAATTAACATAGAAACTGTGAAAAATATTTGATATTTTTGTGAAACAAGTGAATTTTTCCTGAGTGGATTATAGTGAGCAGCTCAAGTTTGCCCTCTAAAGGTTTAAAAGAGAACTACGTTTATTTTTTTTTTAACTCAAAGTCTTCTTTGTGGACTCTTGATGCTTGAAGCCGACGGCACTGCTCAGGGTGAATATTGAACTAAACGGCTACAGGATGCATGAGTGCAGGAGCAGCAGGAGGAGCGGGAACATCTGGAGCAGCAGGAGGAGCAGCAGCAGGAGCCTCTTTGCCTTTGTAGCCCAGAGACAGGATGTGTTTCTGCAGGTGGGAGATCCACTTCTCTTGAACAGACAGAGGTCCGTGAAACACTTCTTCACAGAACCTGAACAGCAAACAGACAAACGGGAGGAAACCGCACATGAAAAATATTGATGTTTTCCTTCGAGAAATGCTTATCACCCGCCTCCTTTCATGCCAGTCTTCGACTCGGATCTAGAATCTGACAAGACTAGAATTTGCAGCATGTGGCGAGAAAAAAAACAACTTGTCTAGGGCTGGGCAATACTTTGATATACAGGTAGTCCCCGAGTTACGAACGGGTTCCGGACCTAAGAACCGTTCGTAGGTCGATTCTGCCGTAACTCGG
>JARVGV010000002.1:23275277-23291974 GCA_031762435.1 Hypsolebias longignatus
GTGTATAAAGGGTCAAAATGGCTCTTTTGTTTGTAAAGGTTGCAGACCCATGTGCTAGACAGACAGGTTACTGCCAATGTTTTAAGTTAAACATATTGTATAACGTGCAACACTCAAAGTATGTGTTGGGGATGATGCTCACCTACTACACCAAACTCCAGCTAAATATCTGTAAAACTGACTGATAGTTTTCTGAAAGTTTCATTAAAATTCATTCTGTGATTCATGACATAACATGGTTGCCCCTAATAGTTAATGTCAATGTTTAAAAACAGAGCTGAGATTTCTTTGCTTGTTACATTTTTTTTTGTAAATGTCTGTCAAATGTGAATCCAGGGCACTCAAAATGATTGGCTTTGCCTCCTCAGTATCTAGATCCTGTCTATCAATAGTGTGACTGTGACTGTGAGCGAGGTGTTGAGTCTGCTCGCTGTTTGTGCGACCGCCCGTCTGTCCTCTCCCTCTCTCCCTGTCCACTTTCCATCTGTGTGCTGGAGGCTGCAGATTTAGGTGAAAATGGTGTAGTGTTTCCACCATTGAGCTGTTGCCGTTGTGTTTTCGTGTCAGACCATGTTCTTCACTAGGTCTCTCCCCATCCTTCCCTCCCTCCCCTCAAACTCTGTTTTAGCTGCCAGGGGTGTTCAGAGAGTGTGTATGTGGAACGAGGAGGGGGAGACATTCATCATCAGCTGATGAACTTGGGCTCAGGACCAGGAGCTATGATCTAAAAGAGGCTAGGACTCAGGACCGGAGTCCATCCAACAACGAAGAAAGATTTTCAGAGAGGGCCTGTGGGGTTTTGTGTGACTTTCTTTTTGTCTGTGCTCTTCTCTCTCTCTGTCTGTTTTTGTGCATAGTGCTCATGTGACACCTAATGCAAATCATCTGATTTTGGAAAAACTGTAGCTGCAGGAATACTCTTTCAATTATGTGCTGCTTATTAATATCATTGCTAATCAGACTGAGAAAAAAGTACCCCTTTGTCTTCCATACGTGTGCCTTTTTACTTTACTTGTGTGAAATCAAGACCATTTTAAAAGCTAAATTGATAGAAAAAAATCATTGCTACTAAAGCTAGCCCCCTTTTACTGTTGTTATGACTCATGGCCATCCTCGCCGCTCAGATTGCATCAACCTTTTATGTAATGGAACACTGTGGGAAAGAGGCATCGAGTGGAAGATAAAAATGGGAAGAGAAAATCAAATATTTATTCTGAGCTTTTTTTTTTTAATGTCTCTTTTTCCATTAAAAAGAAATATGTTCTGTTAGTAGACACGTCTATACTCCTAAACAGTATGGGACAACTGTATGTTGACCAAAAACTTCGTGGGACTGGATTGAATTTCTAAAAGCTTAATTTGGGCTCTGGGTGTTGAGACTGAGTAAATGCACTGCTGCTCAGACACATTATGCATAACATCTCTAATATCTTCACACCGTGGATTCCCCCTGGAGGAAGATCTCGGTTCATCTTTGCTGTTTACCATTTCTGAGTTGCGGTCTGTGCAACATCAAAAGGCTGCCATGACACTCTACACAGACTGTTAGGTTCCCGGAGGGGGGTGGGGGATTGTTGCTCCCTCTGGGGTTGGCATTACTAAGGTTCCCTGGTGAGAAGTCCGACTTATGATCGACAACCATGCTAATGGATACGTGCCATCATCCCATGTCAAACCGCAGCACCACAGTGTATATTTATGTGGACCCCTTGGACTAGCCAGGCATTAGTACTGTATTTGTGTTTTTGTATGTAACAGTAGGAGAAAAAAACAAAACAAAACTGACAATACAATGCTACAAAAACAAACTGAGAAGTACTTATTTAGTTGTGCAACATTTACTACAATTTGTTAAAGCATAGTGAGATCATTCATTAGGAGTACGGCATATATGGATGTCACTCCAGCTGAAATGATACTGTCATAAGCTGTAGCAGATATGTAGTTTGTTAAAATGAGTGAATAGTAGTCAGTTACTAGTCTGTCAATGGCATTTTAAAGAATATAAAACCAACTGAAATCGGGCTGGCTTGAAGTTATTTCCAAGTCAAGAAATTAGTCTTGACTAAGGGGAGTGGTGGCGCAGAGGTTAGAGAAGGTGGGTCTGTTATTGGAAGGTTGCTGGTTCGGCTCCCCGAACCAACAACATCAAAATGTGGTTGGAAAAGGTGAAACACCCGCACCTGCCTCCACCCTCATTTGCCCCACTCTGTACCCTTGAGCAAGGCTCTTAACTTCCCACCATCTGCCCCCAAAACAAACAAACAAACAAACAAACAAACAAACAAGTCTCTCTTGAAAATGAGTCCTCATGACGCAATTGGACTACCTGTCTAAGTAAAGGTTAAATTAAAAAAAGTATTGTAAGGAATTTTAAAAAATATATTCATATTAATTCTAACCAAGTTTTGCTTTCTTTAGTTTGGTAGTCTCATGCCCAACTATTACATCAACTGTGCAAATAAATAAACAAACTAATAAATAAAAAACAAATATAAATATTTAATTATGTGAACAGAACCTTCTATAAAATGTTTTGGAACATAAAAAGAAAAGATATACCAGGAAAATTGGTGTATGTCAGCATCACAGAAAATAGGAATATTTTGTCAAGAGAATAAAAATATGTTTTAGTAATAATGTGAGTATTCAGAGTATTATAAAACCTTCACAGCTGATAACTTCAGAAATAATAGATAATTATGTTCTGTGTTTTATGTCCAAAAGTTTGATTAACTTTTGTGTTTAAAAATGCAAGTATCAATAACTACTAAAACAATTAATGATTGTAAAAATGTACCACACACACATGTAGCACAGGGACGTAATAAAACAATGAGATGCACTGAGTTTTGATGTCAGGTGTAATGTTTGAGAGTTTGTTGTAATGTCATTCAACAAGTATGTTAACTTTGTATACAAGTTAAAATATAAAAAAGTGCTTTTCAAACATTTTGTTTAATTCTGAACCTTGTATCCTCTTGTAGGTCTATTTGAAGTGAGTAAAATAACCTTCTTATTTGTTGTTTTTTTTTTTTTATTAGAAATTTGTCAATCTGCTATATGGAAAAAGTTGCTGAATTTTTTTTTATATACAGTACATCAATTCTAGAAATAAATCCCTTGCCCATTTAAAATCTAATATTACACTTCTGTGTCAAACAGCAATATGTAATATGCTTCATTGTCACATAATTTAAATAATCCAGTAATGTTAATATTTTATGCATCTATAAACAAATAAGGCGACTTTTGTCATAGAAAAGAAAACCTCACATGTCAGTGTAGTGTTCTTTAGAAAGACAGTTTTATTTATTTTTTAACCCATTTTTAAAGCTGGCAGGTATTTTGGTGAATTTTGTCATAATTGTACCCCCCTCTGTTTATTAATTTAGTTAAACTAAAGCCATATTTCATAAAACCATAAAATAAAATTCAATTTAGGAAAATAAGTTTATTTCATTGATACTAAGATCAAGTAAAGTCAAGTGATGGACCAAACCAATATTAATGTAGCTAGCATTTCTTGGAAGTAATTCATTTTGTCAGCCAAATCACGTGCCAAAGTTTCTAATATATGTATATATATTTTTTGTTTGTTTTTAGTGCTTTGAGTTGTGCAGATTTGTCTGTTGTAGATCTGTTACAGATTTTGTCTCGGCTACTACTGCACCAAATTTTCAGTTTAGTATCTGCAACATTGACTGAGTTGTAGCCATTTTTGTGTTTACTCAGGCTGACAAGCTGTAGTTGCCTTCTTGAATCAAGCTGGCTTTAAAAGTTAGTGAGAACTTCACAAGATTTAAAAAAAAATATATATTTTAGAGGTTAATACCACTTTTATTATTATTTTTATATAAAAAAAGGTTAAAGACAACAACAACATGCCTATTCTTATATACTACAGTAATAGACAAACATAATGCTAATGGTAAACATCATCCATTTGTCCACTAATCCAGCTGAACTGTATTCTATACATTTTGATCATCATATGTGTCCCTTCTAAATATGACATTATTCATCACCCTGCCTTTGTGTCAGAAAAAGTTGTTGTTCTTTATTTTTTTTGTTCATAAAAGTTTCACTCAAATATGCATCAAGGGATTTACCTTGAGGAGGGGAGTAGCTTTTCTGCATGAAATGGATATAACTGTTAGGTGAGGGTCATCTCTTTATCCTTGAGAAACTGAGAATCCATTCATTGGCTGGGTTGAAAACCTGACTGACGCAAATGGATCATTGGGAATAGAAGTGTCCCAGCAGTAATTATGTTACAACGCTGCTACCGCATACTACCACAGAGGTGGGATGGGATGAGTAGGGGGTGCTTCTTTTTAGTCATGTCCCATATGTTTTTCTACATTGCTAACACATTTGTATTGTACTTTTTTCTCACACTGCCCTCTTATTTTTATTTTCTTTCTTTTCCTCTTTCACGTCAATCTCATACTTACACTGCAGTGGAAACTTTCTGACTGGCATCCATCCTTCTCTGTTGAGCAACTGTCGCCCTTCTGTTGAATGACTTAAAAATAGGTGTAAGTCAGTGGCAGATTGCATTACCTATTTGTCACTGTTGTCTTTCTGGCCTCTAGATCCCAACTCCCTGTGCCTTAAAGGGAAGGCAAAATGTCTGTTTCATTCCTCTCCTGCTTTCCAGGACTCTGTGGCACTAAGTCAGTTAAAAAAGAGACATGAAATTAATGTAATGTCAATGGCGTTTTCTCATGAAACCCCCAAGGCACTTAGTCAAAGTCACCTTGCATAGTCTCTCATCCCCTGACAGTACTGCAAGAGTGAGATGGAGGATGCCTGTCTGGTAAGGCTGTCAGCATATGATGTCCTTCAGTTATTGGTTGTTACATCCACTCATCGTCATTCACATTTTGTAGATTGGATACATGTCCGGTGTTCATCTGAAGGAGCAACATCATTTCCATTCAGTCATTCGTATAATGTGGCCTGTGCACGGTGAAGCATTTTCTCGGCAAGAGCAGGTCCATCCTGTGGGGTTTTCTTTTCTTTTGATGTCATTTTGGAGGTGATAAGTAGCTTTCTGTCTCCTGGTCCCCTGTCTTACAGCACCATCCCCCAGTCCAAGCAAGGTGCTAGCAGCATGGAGGATTGTTTGAACTTGCATTGATCCAATATGGGATTACAGTTGGGCCATTGGAGAGTTGGGCGAGTTTTCAGTCATCAGGGCAGATTAACCACTTGCTGTCTGCTTGGCTGCCATTTCAGCACAAGCTCTCGCTGCTGACTTTGTTGCTACTGTGCTCACTTTATAACAAAATACATATATATTTTTTGCATATTTACAAAATTTAATCAAGATTGGCTACTGAACACAAAGAAATGGGTAAAATGCTTGCAAGTCAAGTATGGAGTGAATCTGGGTGATTACTAGGTAGTGCTTAAAATATAACCTCAATATTTCAGGTTGTCTTTTATGCAAACTGTTAGAATTTCTATTTCAGTATAAAACATATGTTTTTGTATCAAAGATGTTTTAGCTTGTCTTGAAACTAAGAAAAATCAAATCAATCTTCTCGTTAAGGAATGACACTCCAAGACTTACACAGAGGACAAAAAACTGGCCAAATTTTCAAATTTTTACATATTTCCAAGATGCCTGGTTCAAATTTTTTTTGGTTCCCATGCCCTTGCCATAGCTCTTATTAATTGTATCTCTTTAGTCGCCTTGGAAACTGAGGTGAGGGAATGTATAACATGAGTTCAAAGATAAAGAGAAACAAAAAAAGAAAGAAATAAATCATTTGGAAAAGCGGGCAAAAGAGAACTAAAGAAGGGGGAGGACTAAAAACATAAGGGAAGGAGAAAGTGGTTGTTGAGGGATCAGCCGTGTGTCAGATTAGCATCAGGAGACATTAACACTAGCGATGCTGCAAGGGCCACAATCCTTCTTTACACTGCTGGAGAGGGAGATAAGCACACTCTCACAAAAGGGAAGAGGGAGAGTGCGAGAGAGGCTTGGCTTGCCTCCACTCCCCTCAGGCCAACAGCCCCATTTACAGGTACAGCACCTTCAGATGAAAGCAAGAACAAAGAGGTGGATGTTCTTTTCCTACTGTACTCATGTCAAGACACCATTTAGACAACACTGTGGATTTAGAGCTGCCGCACTTTGTGTCTTGAGGTTGCCGGAAGGCTAATCAGAACCAAGCGACGGCGCTGCCACTTTGAGTTCGATACACTTGAAGCGTTGTCATGGATTATTTCACAGACTCCTGCAATCAATGCACATCAGATCACTGTGAGAGGCTGTTGGATTTTTGGAAATGTGGTTCTTTCATGATTGTGTTGTTTCGGTGTGCGTTAACTTGTGCTGTGTGAGCTGTAATTCATTTTTATATAACTGTTGAAGTGTTTAACCAGAAAAAGATCTCCTGACTGTAACGTCACTGGCTGAGGGAGCCCTGCACGGGTTGTCCAGCTTGTGTAATGATCTGCACTGTAATCACACATGAAGCAAGGCATGGGAGATGAGCCACTGTTGTTGTTTAGTCTCAAACTTAACATTCAGGAAGGTATATAAGTGGAGGGATCAGAGGGGAAGGGAGTCTCGAAGGTGGTCCCTCCCTTTCTTCCTCTCCCCCTATGGAGGGTACACAGAAGGGTCCTGAATAACAGGAAGTGGAGGGGCAGGAAGTTGAGTCTTGTCTGCCCACGATCTGTGGTAGGATACTGAGGCTGGCTGTTCTGCACAGGAAGTGCAACTGTCACGGCTCTGCTCAAGACCTTGGCTGCTGTCCATCATCTTCAAAAAAAAAGAAAGTGAAGCCATCTTTAAATTGTCAGACACTTAACCTGTTTTAACTTGACTTTTTTAAGATATAAACCAAACAATCCCAGTTTTCTAGTTAGTCCAACCCTGCAATCTCACAGAAGGACTCTGCCCCATTTCTTTGTTCATAAAGTAAACCTCATGACAGAAATGCACCATGAAGTTTTATGATATATTCTATATAGGGCAGCAGTTGAGGGAGTAATGCTTTAACATTGTGTGAAGTGAGCACAGAGGTAGGAGGATGTGCTGGATTCAGTGATTACACTGGGAATTGAACATGTTTTATTGATTGTGAAAGCACCAGGCCTTGTTACCAAGCCTCCCAGTGTCTCTGTGGTCCATGCTTAGGAGAGAAGATGACCTTCCATTCCTGTCACTTGACTTGTCCTACACCTCATCCTGGCTGTGGTCTTTTTGGTCAGTTACATGTGGAGCATGTTCCAAACTCTGTGTGGGTTTAAAGTGGGGTATGCTCTGGTTAGGCCTGAACTCGTGTTAGTCATATCTTATTGACTTTCTGTCAAGCTGACGTGGGCTTTTCTATGGTGACTTTGTGCATCGATTTATGTTACAAATGTTTGGTAATCATCTTTCAGAAGTGCTAGATTGGATTTTATCAAAGTGGTTCAGATGTACTGGATCATACAAGGTCTTTTAAATGTTTGTATATTCTACTGTACAGTGTGTAAACTTTATGTGCAAGCTATGGATGCACTGATATGACACTTAAAAAGTAACATTAGATGAAAGGCTCGGCACACAGATCTTGACAGAGTGCCAGGGTTAACACAAAGAGGCAGATTATCAAGCATGCATACAAACACCTACAATAAATTTAGACTAACCACTTTACCTAACATGCATGGCTTTTGGAGTGTGGGTGGAAATTGAAGGACCCAGTTTGGGACATGGAAGACACAGTAAGAAAAATGAATAGTAAAAATGATATGGTTTAAAAATTGTATATATATTTTTTTAACAAATACCTGTTACTAAACATTTTTAATTATCATCATATTCCTATAAAACATTCTGAGATTCTGTAAACAGGCTAAAAGAACTGATAGCACAAATTCTAGTAAATTTAATTCTATGGTACTTCAAGAATATTGCCAGCTGTTTGACAGTTTTATGTGACTGAAAGTTAATTTAAATGTTAGTACAACAGCCATTACTGTATGTTGAATGTATTGTTTAATATGTTTTGAAGCAGCAAAGAGCTGTTCATTTACTGTTTCTAATGAAGAATTAGCAGTAAATTTAAAATAGTTTGCCATTTTTTGTTGTACTGTAGGAAGAAGATGCTAATTTCCACAGTATGTGCTGGGTGGTCAGTCTTACCTGTCGTATTGTTTTTTGGTTTTTTTTGTCTTTCAGTGATTCAGATGGAATGTCATTTCTTCTCTCAGTCAGAACCCTAGCCTTTTAACCACAGCTTGAATCCTCCAAGTCCCATCTTTTGTTTATATGGTTTCTTGTCTGGGAGCTTAAAAAGTGAACACAAATCCACAAAGTTTGTGTCAACCTGTTAAATAATAAAAACATTAAAGTAGTTTTTTTCCCCTTGTTTGCAGGGTTCCACATATTGTGTGCAGTGTGTCTGAAGATTGTTGTTTATTTGCATACTGGTCTGCATCTGTCAGCAACCCCTAACACTTTAACTTTTGGATTATAATGGGCAGCACGGTGGATCAGTTGGTAGAGGTGCTGCCTCTCAGCAAGCAGGTCGCCCCAGTTCAAAGTCCACCTTTCTGGGTGGAGTTCGCATATTCTCTTTGTGCGTGCGTGGGTTTTCTCTGGGTACTACTCCACTTTCCTCCCAAAGACAAAAACGTGCATGTTAGGCTGATTGGTAATTTTAAATTGTCCCTAGGTGTGAGTGACAGTGAACGGTGGTTGGTTGTCTCGTATGTCTCTGTGTCCCTGTGTTGGACTGGAGACCTGTCCATGGCATTTTGGCTAAAAGAGAAGTCAAATTTGGCCTCATGTTGTCCTGCCAAACAGTTTTTTTTTTGTTTGTTTTATTTGCATTATTATTTTGGTAGTTGCTTTTCTGACACATACACTTATGTACCAAAAGCACATGATTTAGGCTTTAAACAAATATCCCATTCACATTCACAAGTGTCACATAAAAAAAAAAAAAAAAAAAAGAAAAAAAAAATCCAGTTTCAAATTTTATCAACTTCTGTTTTTCAGTTCTGGAAACTCAAGTTTTTGCACTTGAGTTGGTTTTTTATTTTTTTATTTAAATATATATATTTGCAACCTGTTTTAGGCTTTGAATGCCTTTTGATGAATGTAAAGACATGTTGGAAGTGCAGCACACCTGCACTCTGATGGTCCTCTCTGCTTGTCATTTCGTATCAGTGCATGAGAACTGTCATTGCACAATCTGTTAAGCCTCTAGATTTGAACTGTTCTACTCTGACAGGTCCTTTGCATAAAGACATGAAAGGAAGTGCATGTGTGTCCGAATGGTAACGTGTTTTAATCTTGCCTGATTTCATATAGAACGTCCTTTAAATGAGCACATCTGATGTGTTTTTAGTGGCACAAATCATTACTTTAGTGATAACGCATTCAGTTATGAAAAACATTTTGTCAATGTTCAGACCAGAATGAAATAATGCAAATCTTCATCAAATTTTCTCCTTTAAATTATTATTTTTGTTCATGTTAAAAGTTAGTCACTCTGTGTGAATACACAATAAATTTATTATAGCAGTCAGCATCAGTCAAGTATTGTTTTATCAGTTTTACAGTAAGTAGTAAATCAGACCACTGAAACTGATAAAGTAATAAGATATGGCTGAAAGAATTGTTCCCAAAAGAACAACAGAAGAAACAAAGTTGCAGGTCAAACTTAAAGTACATGAACAAATGCAGAACTTCAGGGTGTTAAAGCTGCGACTTAGGGGAACTGACATTTGCTGCCACGGACACCTTTTAATTCAAATGTGGCCCTGTCAGTTTGTTTGTGATGGCAAATGAACAAGGACTTTGCTGTTCTCCCTGGTTTGTTCTGATGTGGTTTGATGAAAATCATTGCGGGGGTTCAGGCAGTTACTGTCCTGGCTCCGACAGCCTTATGTGGGTAGTTAGCAAGGTGATCTCAGTCAAATTTGCCTACAGTGGAGCCCCGATTCAGACAGCCAGACACCATAATGCCAGTTCATCTGTAACCCATAATGACCATGTGTGACTGGAACTGGTCATTTTTGTTTTTGCTGCCAATTCAGCCCCTCTCTTCTTTACCACACAACTGCTGACTGCATATAATGGCCCAAGTTGTTAACCTTTGTACATTTGTCCTCATACTGTTGGGAAAAATGCAGTTATTTAGACATTTTTTATATGCCAGATGTAAGTGATGGATGTGCCTCGAGGGAGTGGACTATAGCTCTTTTTGTGCAGAAGCAGAGACAGAAAATAGTTAGATGTTCCCTTGGGCATGTCTTGGTGGGAACTACTGGCCTGGTTACAAGCTCCTGTGGGAATATATCCCCAGTTTTCCTTACTTATCCCAGCTTTGTCACAAATCCTGAAAATTTAATCTGGCCTATTGTCAATAACCATCTTGACGCATATTTAATAGCCTTAAGAGTCAAGTCATTGTTGTTCAACAACTTGAATACACCAGTTGAGAATGAAAAGGTTTTTAGAAAAAAAATCCAGAACTAACCTACAAAATACGTAACTAAAATGGGACATATATTTACTTTTATATATATTTTTTCGTTGCAGATTTAAAACACTTCAAAAGTTTCGCACTTGTCAGTAAACATTTGTGTTTCTGTTACTATTCCTTGTACTGTACTGTCTTACAAGCTCTTGGTTTTAGCTGCAATATTGATCCCATAATTTAGTTTTCTGCCTCAAAGTGGTTTTTCCCAAAAAGTTATACTTCCTTATAAAAAATAAACTTCAAATATAGACTTTAGAATAATTAAACGTCATTACTTGGTTTAAATGAATTTAAATGAATCTGAATATGTCTAACTATTTTACCTTTTTATAATGAAACAGTAAGACATTTGTAGTCATTGTCCCGTGTAGAAAGTGTGAAACTGACTATTACTGACTCCAGGGTCAACTACAGTAGCGAGGATTACGGTATAGCATGTGGGTTTCACCCTTTTTGTGTGCCTAAGAAAAGAACACAAAGCCCTTCACTGCTTAAAAATACTTAAGGAGACATTGTTAAGTGTCAAGTTTTACCATTTTATTTCCCTCTCTCTCTTCCAGATTGTGGTGAGGTCTGCTCAAGAGCAAAGAGTGTGCTGAGAAGAGTGAAAGAAAGTGCACGCCAAAAACGACTGTCGCACAATGTACTAGAGGAGTGGGGGAAGAAAGTGTGCCGTTTTGAACTCGCTGACGTGTCTGAATACCAGAAAGGGCACAGCCATGGGGCGGAAGAAGATACAGATTACCAGGATTGTAGATGAGAGGAACAGACAGGTGAGTGGGACAACATGTGTCGGCTGGATAATTGTTCAGGGAGAAAATCAATTGCACATAACCTGTGAACTATGGTTGTAGAAATATGTTGGTTTACTTTACTAACTTGGAGAGAAAACAACTTGTAGTTGGTGATACAACTATGAACTTAATATCTTATAGACATCCATCCATCCATCCATCCATCCATCTATCCATCCATCCATCCATCCATCCATCCATCCATCCATCCATCCATCCATCCATCCATCCATCCATCCATCCATCCATTATTTTTACCTGCTTCTTTCTTTTCGGGTCACAGGGGTCACTGGTGCCTATTTCCAGCAGTCACTGTGCAAGAGGCGGGGACACCCTGGACACGTCTCCAGTCCATCACAGGGACATGTAGAAACAAATTAGACAAACAACCATTCACTCTCTCACTCACACCTAGGGACAATTTAGAGTTACCAATCAGACTAACATACATGTTTTTGGTTTTTGGTCAGTGGGAGGAAACCGGAGTACCTGGGGAAAATGCATGGAGGGAACATGCAAACTCCACCCAGAAAGGCCCCTGGCCAGGATTCGATCCGGCGACCTTATCGCTGAGAGGCAACAGCTCTACCAATTGATCCACCGTGCCTCCCTCTTATAGAAATGTTTTTGATAGTGAGATATTTTTCTCAAAACGTAGCTTGGGACCTTCAACACATAAACACAACTATCAAGAAACACTTAAAAAATAGATAATGAGTTCAAAGTAAAAGCCAAGTACCGGTAATAAACAAGTCATTTCTTGTATAGTTAGGTAGATTTTAAAACTGACTGAACAAATAAACCCCCCTCAAACATTATTTACATTTTGTATAAGAGTAGTCAAACGTTTCAGTCAGTAAATATCAGAGACAGGCGAAACAATGATCGTAAATTCTCTTATTTTTCATTTGAATAAGAAAATAAGTTTAAATTAAGTTTAGATAGGTTTCAGAGTATGCTAAAAAAAAGTCATTACTTTGGCATATTTTCATAACTTGTTCAAAACTATTTCTGTATCTTTACTTGCTTGTCTGAGAGTTACATTTTTCATCCGTCTTCCTGCCTTGGACCAGAGAGTACGGCAGCTGTCACAGTGTGCATGGATCTAAACAGACATACCTCCCTCCCCAAAGTCCTAGCCAGCTGAACACAAGGACCGTGACATTTCGTTATCAGTGCGGTCGTATTTACAGACTTGATTCCCTCCGCCACTCTGCAATTTCTTCTGGAGAACTTGATGAGGCAGCAGGAGCACTGGGCTGCAGGGGGCGGGGGGGGGGTGCCTTGTGGCATAGGAGGGATCTGTGGGTTGCACGAAGCACAGCGAGCCTGCCTGTCACCTCCTCACACTGCAGGGCTTGTCCCCGAGCCTGGCTATGCGGCTTGGGCCCCTTTGCTGTAGCCCTACATGTTTGCAGCTGTTGGAGAGTAATTAGGTGCAGCCACTGCAGGACAGCACCCTCTCATTTGCAGGGTGGGTCAGAAGGATGCACAGCACTCGTCTCCGTCTTGGCTACACTGGATCTTGGAAGCCGCAAAGAAAGAGAATGGTGAAATTCCATCCGTCTGCTTATGATAAATATAAAATCCATAACAGCGAATCACTGCGCAAAACACCACGGGTGTGTTTGCGACAAGATTAACGGATGTGGATATCTATAGCAGGAAGACTGTGTTTATGTACGCTTTTAGCTTCTTTTGATTATAGAGCTTAATTAAAGAAGCACATGTACTTTTTTTGTGAATTCCACCAAAAGATGCACGAGTTTCCTGTTTATAAATAGAGCTCATTTAACTAGAGGTCACAACAATATTTTTTACAAGTTAAGATTAGGTCTGACCATGTTTTCTGTTAATGTGAGACAAGTGGTTCAGTCAAAAACAGAAACAAAAAACCCAGTGTGGCCCAATTATCAAGATGGCACCTGGCTTTAGCTGGAATCTAAATAGAGCAAGTGGGAGAGGAAAACGTCCTCATGGACTCTACACTTTATACAGACCTTTAACTTGACAGATAATTGGAACAAGATAATATTACAACAAAGCATGCTGTCTGATTGTTGTGGAAGCCAATTAACTATTCAGATCATCTGCACTTTTTTTTTTAATGTTGAATATTCAGGAAGTGACGAAAATGTTGTTTCACATAAATGCTCCTAAAAGAGGAATCTGCAGAGAAGGTGAAAGTTTGCTTTTATTAATGTGTTCCAGAAGTCTTGTGTTTTCATCAGATTTTAAATGTCTCACTGTATAATCAGCACATTGCAGGCATTTCGGCTTCCAATTTGTTAATTTTAGCTGGCTCAGCTGAAAGTCTGCAGCGACAATAGGCTGCTGTGCTAAAATAAAGCTTTGGTATTAAGCAGTGTATGTGTATGCATCGTTCTGTCCCTTTTTTTTCCTGTGGGCCATAAAGCACACAGTGCCATCTCCCTGGGGCATGCTCCTAACCTAGAGGGAAAAGTCATTTGCATATGGTTCTTATTGTCTGGAAACAGCTTAAACCTTTGTGCCACTTTGCTGTTAACTTTCAACGCTCCAGCATTTTGAATGAATGAAGTCCTTAAGTAGGCTAATTATAAAGTATTACTCTAGTACATACAATAGCTCTATAACTACTGCATTGTATACAGTGTATCATTTGAGGACAAGGGTTCTTTTGTATTATTATCGCAAGTGTAGTAAGAGGACTGTTAACCTTTTAGAGTGGGCTGATTAGGTTGGAATTGCACACTTAATCAGAACTTGAGTGCAAAGTAAAATATAGACAGTGGACTTTGCAGATAATACATTTTTTGTTGAATTATTCGTTTTTGCATGTATAATCTGTGGCATTGACTATTTTGTTCACATTATGTATACAGTATTCTTATTTTTACAATTTGGCCTTGTGGATGGGTTCATAATAAGATGTGAAGGTATAGCAGAGGTGCTGTCGTGCTAATTAAATGACTACAAAGGGCTGTTCCTGTTCAGTGCCCTGAGATGACTTCTGTTGTGACTTGGTGCTACATAAATAAACTGAATCGAATTGAATTGTTCCTGAGCCAATATCCTGCATAAGTGAGGGTCGCATGTCACGTTCAGTCATTATCATTTAGACTTTATCACTTATTGCAAGTGAATGTTAGATAACAACCAAACACAACATAAACGTTTTCCTGATTTACCTATTTTATAAAAGCAGATTTATCTTTTGAGACACACATGCACAGTCATCACACATCAACTCCACCATGCTCAGGTCATTCTTCCTAACAAGTTCAGTTATATCTTTTTGCAAAGGAATGCTCAGTAACTTTGTATTTCTGCAGAAATTTACATGCTTCTACTTTGTATTATAGTTTCTGTATTTGAGTAAGTAAAGGTCTACAGGAGGAGAATGTTTTGCTACAACCTTTGGATGATGTTATTCTTATCACACAGGCTTTGTGGGACCTTAGCCATTCAAAGCCACACGACATACACGATAACATGCTTTCCATAGTGGATGGACTAACAGGGCCAGTGGTTTTAAGTGTTATCATCCAGGGCCTTCCACCCTCTAGAACACCCAAATTGCCTGGATCAGTATTAATATGGGACAGTTCAGGACACACATTAGTCTTCTTAGTTAGTGTAGATGCTGGTGAAGCCTAGTGAGCAGTGATGTCCTCTGGATGCCATTAAACAGGCTCACTGAGGGTAATTGTCCAAGTCATTAAAAGTTTGATGATTTTGCTGCTGGGTGGAGGGTTGCCTGCCCTTGCTGTGGCTCATTTTGGATTTTTCCTCTGGAAAGTCAGATGCCTGTTGGCACATTTAAAGTAGCTTTCTCTCGCTCGCTCTCAAGGGAGGAGCACAGTGCATGCGTCTTGATTTTGAGCTTTCACTCTTTCCCAACAGTTCAGGTGGCGATTGTTATTTGTTTGACAGTTAAAGGAAATGTGGATGGATAGAGAGAACAGAGACAACTGTTAGATATGACAACCAGGTGCAACGTTAACCTTGTTTAGGATGATTTGCGTTTGCTTTGTAAAGCTTCTCCAAAAAGTAAAGCATCAGTTTGAGTCTTGATTTGTGCATGAGGTACAGTGTATAGAGCTAATTTTTTATGTTTTGTATGTGTGACAAGTTAAAAAAGAAATGTAAATACGTCAGTATTTTTTTGTTTTCTAATAGGCAGGCTAATTAATTGCTTCGTTCTACTTTTTACTGGTAAGATGCTGTTTTTTAATTATGCAGTTTTGTCTATGCAACACATTGTACTGTCAGTTTTTGATTAACAAAACAAACAAGTTATCTTCAAATGATGCCACTTTTGTTTCTAAATAGTGAAATATATAGGATTTTTTTTTTTTTTTTTTACATTTGGTTGATTTGGTCATGTCCTCTTTTTAGTAAACAGGAACTGTCATGGCTACTGTAGGTGTCAAGGTTAATACCACCCTCCGGTTGAGGCCCCTCAGCCTCGACTTGTCCACATGAGGATCCTGAGGCTGTCCTCTCTCCCACAGAGAGCTGATCCATGCAGACAGTCATGATGTCCCTGGCTTGTCTCCCAAGCCTGCACACTCTGGCACTGCAGAGCCAGGGCAGCAGCCACGGGGCCGGGGTCACCCTGCCAGCTGGTGCCATATCTCCATGTCTCTCAAGCTTCTTTCTTGTCTGCCATCGGGCCCGTTAAAGGTGACTTGAGGTTCTAATAAGGCTGCTAGCTCCTCAACCCGCTCTGTAGGTGTTAGTGAATCAGGCATCTCCTGCCATGCCCCAATCACAGCTGCACTCTCAGACCCAGATGTCTTGTTTGTCAGCTTGACAGACCTGCCTGGGGATAGACATTGATAGAGCGTTTGACTGACTCAACAACTCGGTGTGAATGTGTGTGTCCAGGTTTCTTAAAACATATGCTGGTTAAAAAAAATCTAGACAGTTTTGAATTAGGTTAAAGGTAAGGTTAAGTTAGCTTTTTTGTTTTACAGCAAAAAAAGCAAACATCCATCCATCCATTCATTCATTCGTCCATACATCTATCCCAAACGGTCCATTCTTCTGTCCATCCATCCAACATCCATCCATGCATCCATCACCCATCCATCCATTCGTCCATTCATTCGTCCATCCATCCATCCGTCCATTTGTCCGTCCATCCATACTTCCATCCATCCCTCCATCCATCCATCTTTCTATCATCCCCATCTGTCTGTCTGTCTGTCTGTCTGTCTGTCTGTCTGTCCATCCATCCATTCATCCATTCATTAATTTGTCCATTCATTTATCCATCCATTTGTCCATTCGTTCTTCCATCCATCCGTTCTTCCATCCATTTGTCCATCCATTTGTCCATTCATTTGTCCATCCATCCATCCATCCATCCATCCATCCATCCATCCATCCATCCATCCATCCATCCATCCATCCATCC
>JARVGV010000002.1:23292373-23307374 GCA_031762435.1 Hypsolebias longignatus
ATCCATCCATCCATCCATCCATCCATCCATCCATCCATCCATCCATCCATCCATCCATCCATCCATCCATCCATCTGATTTGCAGAAATTTACAATTGCCAAGCTGTATTTTTTCCAAGTAAAAAAGGCAAGTTCTCAAAGTCAGGTTGGATGAAGATGGCAAATGTTTCACTGCTGCCTTTTTTTTTCTATTTTGCAGCAACAGAAAAACCATACTGAAGTCCTACATCTGCAAAATAAATCTGCACATTAGAAAAACAAAACTTAAAACTCAATTAAAGCTCTTCATTGGCAGGTTGTAGCAATGGCAAACTTGGGAAGATGGTGGAAATGCAAAAATGTGTAAATTGAGAGCGGAAGTGCCACCTTATCTTGTCACTGCGAGAGTTTCAGCCTTGTGCAGTTTAAATGAAATGCCGCTACAGTTTGTGTGAGCTGTGATAATGACCTGAAGTTGGAATCACTCCAGTTTACTGTATGTTATTACAGTGCAGTGTGGATCAGTTATAGTCTTTCAATAGGATGATCAGAAATGTGATTCTCAGTTCCCTTACCACTGCCTCCAATACAGTATACTTATCAATATATGCTTGAAAGCAAAAATGCAATGCAGTTGAGTTCAATTATGTATTAGGAAATGATGCATGAATATCTGTTTGAGTGGGCAAATAAGAGACAGTGTAAAGCACTTTGGAGAACCAGGAGGAGGTTGAAAATGTGATATAAAAGTGTGGATCATTTCCTTTTTTGTGCATTTAACAACCAATTTAAGATCCACGGCACAAGTGGTCTGTGAATTACGTGAATTAGTCAGAGAGCTAGACGACATATGTACCACATTTCACTATATTTGTGACTCAAAAAGGTTTAAACCACAATGAGTGCCTTTGTGGGTATCTTTGACGGTGAACTGTAAGAAAGCTTTACCAGTAAACCTCCCACTTGACCTCAAGGATGTCTGTGGTTTTCCACTGTTGCACCAGTCATCTTAAAGCAAGAAGGGGGTGGATGGAAGTTATATTTGTTTGTGCACTGAGATTTTGATTTTTTTTGTCATGACCAAACAAAAAGCCAATGTTATTAGACAACTTTTCAAAATGCACAACAGAAAAATAAGTAATTTAGTGCAAAGTAAACTCACTGTGCTAGTACTGGATAGTTTTATTTTGTAACGTGAAGGACCACACCTCATAATAGCTGCTGCTGCTGGGGTTGAAATGAAGCGGTACCTGGGTCAGCAACCTTGCACTCAGCACTTTGACATGCATCCAGGTGGAACAAAGTCCTCACCCAGCATCTCATCTCTAGCTTCCTGCTGAAAGGTGACATCTCTGCGGCTTAACGGCCTCATTCATCTGCTAAAGAGCATACAATTTGTTAATCGTTTTCCCCTCATGGCGGTCTATGTTTTCCAGTTGGTTAGACAAACAAACACAATTGCAAACAGGTGAAAGAGGAGCGGGCAGCTCTGATTTTGACTCGGAGGAAACTAGAATCTGGTGAGAGCAACAGTAGATAGACAGTCAATTGAGTGCCCACGCGCATCCTCTTGACTTCACCCTTTCTGTGTTTCTTCTTGGGGAAAATGATCAGAGTAAAATGCTTAGTTTTGTTTTGTTGAGGAAAAAAAAATCATTTTAGAATGTGCCTTGTTAATTGGTGCATTGAATAGTCTTCCATGTCCATAGCAGGCATAATGGTCTTTTGTAATTACCTGTAGTATGGAAAATTTTAAATTCATTTATCACAGCTGGATTGACCCCACAGAATGTGCAGTTCCACACACTATGCAGCACATAAGATTATACAGACTTACACCTGTCAAAACGAGGGTAAAGCTGCAAGCTGTGACTGGTTACAGTTGGACAAATTTGCTCAGCTCCTTTTTTAGTAGGTCGCTAAATCTGAAAGAGCACTTAGACCTACACAGAATGCACAATTTACACTTTAAGTGACACATTGAGAAAGATGCCAATTACACTCAGTGGAAATAAAGTAACTTTGTTCAACATAAACACATTCTTCTGTTTCAAAACCTAAAGGAAAAAACAAACTATGTCCCCCCTCTTTATAAATTGTAGTTGATTGGAGAAATTAATGTAGCATTACGGTAAGGCAACACGGTAACATAATGATGTGTGAACAGGTCCACAGTAGCCACAGAGGCAGAGATGCAGGACAGAAAGTCACTTTGCAGAGAGGGTTGCGTTATGACTGGAGTGATGTATGACCTGAAGTCCCATCTGAGGGCTCACGTTACATGGCTTTATGCTGGTCCACAGTGATAGCTTTCCGTACATGGAGTCAGGGGCTACAATAATATATGGACCCCTGATTCTGCCAAAGCTCTGACTCAGCTCGCTGATAGTGCCTCTTACCCTGACCTCTGTCCTGATAACTAGACATTTCAGACATGCTGTGTTATTACAATCACACTAAAAGATGGGGGAGTTGTGTTTTTGCCTGCTTGTTCACAGCAGCATTTCTGCTGTCATAGATTTAAACATCCCTCAGTATAATTTCATGAAAAATTTGGAGTACTTGCATTACAACTTATTTTTGCACTCCATTTACAATAATTTATAATTTTTTTTAATACAAAACAAGTTGGTAATGTGATCTGCAACAACTAATTATGTTTAAAGTAGTTTAAATTACCTTTAGCTTGGCCAGCTATCACATTTGCCTGAGGTTCACATATTCATTCAATTAAAAAATCTGTGATATCAATGTCACATAGACAGCTGCTGGTCTTTTATGGAGTTTTTTGTACTATTGTTACTTTTTAAGATTGTTTTGAAACAGTTCATTCAGTTTTTCATTTAGTGGTCTTAATTTAGCTAAAAATCACACCTTCTTCTACTGTCTAATACTTGCTCCTTTCTGTAAAAAAAAAAAAAAAAAGAAGCCAAATTACATTTTTAAACTGCTCAGTTTTCACATGCATGTACTTTTGTTCACTTAGTTTTTATTTTCAATTCCGTCTGCCCATCCGTCCGTCCGTTCATCCGTCCGTCCATCCTTTACCCTATTTTTACTTTCAGAGTCACAGAGAGCTGGTACCTATCCTTAGCCATCAATGTGCAAGAGACAAAGTACCCCCTGGACAGGTCCCAAATCCATTATATGGCCACATAGAGACAAACGAGACAAACAACCATTCACACTCTCACACACAACTAAGAACAATTTACAGTTACCAATAACCTAACATGCAAGCTTTTCATTTGTGAGAGGAAACCTATTGAAGCATGGGGAGAACATGCACATCCCACCCAGAAAGGCCCCAGGCTGGGAAGCTATCTTGCGACCTTCTCACTGAGAGGCAACATTTCTAACCACATCTCTGCCGTGCTGCTCTCAATTTCAATTAGCCAAACCATTTTCTTCCATGATGGATGGTTTTGTTTCTTTGTGTTCCAGGTTACCTTCACAAAGAGGAAATTCGGTTTGATGAAAAAGGCCTACGAGCTGAGCGTACTGTGCGACTGTGAGATAGCCCTCATCATTTTCAACAGCTCTAACAAACTGTTCCAGTATGCCAGCACAGACATGGACAAAGTGTTGCTAAAATACACAGAGTACAACGAGCCCCATGAGAGCAGAACCAACTCTGACATTGTGGAGGTGAGTGAGCTTTGTTTTTCCTTCTTTATGATTTATTACACAAAACAGACCTACTGTATGACCAAATTTATTAGCCATAAGCTACATTAATTATTTTGGTGCTGGAATCTTAACTATAAAATACACTTTTTTGCCACCTAGCCAGCTTGTAAATACTGGAAGAGTGAATGCACAGGAAAGGAAGAAGTAACAATTTCCTTCTAGTCTCCATGTAGATAGGACACAGGAGGTCTGCGCTCCCTGATAAGTTCAGCTTCTCTTGTGTGCACCAACTGACATGAAAAACCTATCTGCACAAGCATGCATGCAGTCAATGCTGACCAACAGAGCTGACCACCGGTGTTTCCCAAAGATATCCCATGTTTTTAGGGAACGTGAGCTGGACTGTTGCACACTTAGTGCTGCAGCATTTTCTGTTAAAAGAACATTCTACAACACCCTTTTAAACACTGAGAGTTTGTGATGCTCCGATTGCCCAGTAGCTATAGTGAATGAGTATGCCACTTGTTATACTAGCGTACTTTGTACACTTTGTCAGCCAAATGTGTAAAAAGCCGAAGTGAGCAAGAACGATTATGAGTGCATCCTGTTCCAAACATCTTGCACTGGCACAAGTGTGGTTTCTCGCCTCATTCAAGCTATGCTTCAAGGGGCCGATGTCTTCATTCTGACTACATGAAAGCAAACACAATGTATGTTAATGCCTATTGATGAAGGTTTCACGCTAAGCATGAAATTACCCATTAATCTTTATTGCTATTATTTCAGATGCACTCAGATTATAGAGCAAGGCACTTTCATACAGACTAAGCAAACTGCTCCATCCCTGTTTTTACTGCCACCTGCCCACAACACGTGCAGTTTTGTTTAATTTTTTTTTCTCAATTTTTTTTTTTATTGCTGCTGCACAGTTAAGAGAGTTTAAGAGTTTAAAATGGGCGGGATTGGGAAAAACGTCAAGAATCTGTTCTTTTGAAAAGACTTTCACATGGAGGAATTAGTGAAATTGCATGCAGCATAAAGGAGTCAGCTGCAGCCCATTATCTTTTATTTATGCTGCCTCTGCTTGTGAATTACCTGCTTGGCGGAGCTGCAGAAGAGTGTTCTGGCATCCTCATGCAGTAACTCCTCCATCAGGGGCTCTCAAAGCAGAGCAGGGGCTCACCTGCATAAAAGATATATGAATACATCCCTTACATAACAGTGACCACAAAGTTGTTTTTGCTAGGACTATGGAAGTGTTCTTCAGAGCGATAAGGTTATTTACTGCCTATCCACCAGCTCATTCCACTAACTGTTTTTATTACGTTCTGCTAAATGAAGTATTCCTGATTATTATGTCTTATTTCGCAAATATTTGTATTCCCTTTACTGTATATCTATATGCACACAGTGCACGTTTGATTTTTCTTTTTAGAATAGAGTTTTTGTCCTCAACCAGGACAGTGTTGTTCCAGGACATGGTGGTGAAGCTATGTTTTGGACTTGCATTGCACTCTAAGGCATCTGAGTTTTTCACCTAAAGAGGGAATCAAAAACTTTACTAACCAGCAAAAAGTTCTAGAAACATCAGTGTTTGGAAAAAAAACAGCTGAAAGGCAAAAGAGTATGGTTTCTGCAGCAAGATAATTATACAAGTATACCTCAAATGGCCTTTTTTTAAAAACAGTTTTGCAGTAGTCCCAGAAAGAGCTTGTCTTTTAGCTGCCTCTTAATGTTTATAAATCACCAACAGAGCTTGCCACATTTAAAAAAGATAAGTACTTTCATAAGTGAAGCGAAACTAAACAAGGGCTTGACTCAGAAGTAGAGCTCTACATATAAACTGTGCATTGGACATCCTTCATTTTAATTCTCGTGGCCAGCTCATATTCTGCAATCCTGGCTTACTCTTTCATATACTGTACTGTATTGCTTGAAGAAAGTAGTTATAGAGGAGTAACAGCAGCAAGTTGATTCAACGCTTCATGCCACTTTTGTCCTTTGATAAATAATACCAAAACATAAAGATGTCTCAGACCAAGCTTGAGGGCTTTTGTGAGAAGGGCTTAAATTAAAAATGGACTACTTAAAGATACACAAGTTAAACTGTATAGCCACTTCCTTCAAACACAAGAAATGCTGTGGATACAAAAGTGCATGTAAATAACAGGAATGTCAAACAAGTACAAACTTTTTAACGAGAAGAACAAAACCAATATTCCTTGAAGGAATGCATATTAGTCGCTGCCTTGCATGCCAAAGTTTTACCATAGAGCCTGCATTATCTGTCAGTGCTTGGAGTATGTGTTGGGGATGCGTGTCTTCTTCTGTTGCCCCATGTTTTAGCTCAACATCTGCAAAACTGACAAGAATTGTAGCCATCTTTGTGTCTTCTAATAGCAGTTATCTTGAATTGGTTTGACCCCAAAGGGTAATCAGTTGTAGATGTACATCCAAGTAGGACTTTCTGAGCGTTTTGTTAAAATGTGTCTTTTAGTTCATGAGGTTTTTTTTTTTTTTTGCTAAGAGAATACAGTTGATGCCCATATTTAAAGGGGAATCTTTAAGTAGATACTGTGATTATAAACATTTAATATTAATTTTTTAGAAACTTGAACTTTCACTTTATAAAGTAATATACCGGTATGGTACATACCAGATTTTTTTCTTGTGGTCCTCCTCTGTATGAACCACATGGTGTAGATGGAATCTACGGCATGCTTGATTTTGCACCATTGATTTCAAGTTGATTTTCCATTCATGGCTGGCTGCTCTCAAAGAAGCTGTCCCTCTCTATGAAAAGAGAAAACTTACCACTGATGTCCCCTGCTCACTCAAACAACATTAAAAAATGCATAACTCAGCTCTACAAAGCAGACCTGAAGCCACCAACCTTGTTCACTTCACAGCACCCTCACACATTTCCACTATTCATTTGTCTTGTATCACTTGTTATGTAAGTTTGTATCTCAGGTCATTCACAAGCTGGAGTAGCTACAAACTAATCATTTTTTTTAAAAAAAGCAAAAGGCTTAATGCTTGCCTCTTATGATGACCTTTCCTCAACTGATGCATGCATCATGATGGGAACAATCCTCCCATTCCTCACTTATCTTGTGAAATAAGCCACACATGGGGAAACTTATATTGGACACATCTAAATTTTAAAATTGCGTTAAACCATTCTGATCCCTTCAAACAAACATGTGCTCATTTTTTTCTAGTTTGGGATGCAAAAGAAAAAAAAAATCCTCTCCCACTTTGCTCACTGGTGAGGTCTGTCCATGCTAGAAACTAAATCAAATGTTGCATTCCTGCTCAGTAGTACCATCTGTAGTGCAGTGTGGGAGAACAGTCTCCATGTTTTCCACAGATGGATGCATGCCTTGGCCTCAGTTTGATAGCCCAGTGGAGGGCCGTGGACTTTGTCTCAAACTTGGCTTGCAATCCAAAGCTGAGCAGTAGGTTCATATTTTTCTCCTGTGTGTTTGTGAGTGAGATTGTGTGTCTCTGTATGGGTTAACCTTACCAACACACCAGGCAAGTGATGCACTATGGTAGATAATCTCTCTTTAATCACATCAAACAAAGCCTTATTAGTGAGTTTAAGTCAAAATAAATTTAAGATTTTTTTTAACTTGGTCCTGCGAAACGGTCAAACAATATCTTACCTGCTGTAGATGGCACTTTAAAAAGTGTCAGTTTTCAATTCAGTTCAATTCAATTTATTTATACAGTGATAAGTGACAACAGAAGTCATCTCAGGGCACTGAACAGAAACATTCATATACCGGTAAATAAAAAGCAAGTTAATAACAGTATTTATCTGTGGACCAGACTGCTTTGAGTCTTCACTTGGTCGCAGACTCTCATCCAGAGAAAGCATAAAAGCAAGAGTGGAAAGAAAATAAACTCCCCCATGAGGAAGAAACCTCCAGCAGAACCAGGCTCAAGATAAGCGGTCATCTGCTTCGACCTTCTGAGTTTGAGAGGAAAAGGAAGGAGGAACAGATACACAATGACAGGTCAAGAATCACAAGTTCAGATAGAAATAATATCAAATGAAAACTATTCAATTTTAACAATTTGTTTTATGAAATGAGGTCAATTTGTCTTCCAGTAGCCTAAGCCTATGGCAGTATAAGCCAACCCTAACTACAGGAATAAATAAATAATCATGTAAATAATCATAGTAAATAATCATTCAATGCAAAATTGACAGCACTGTAAAGGTCTATAAAGTAGTGTTTATGGAAACAAAAATTTTGAGACTGAAATGTTTTTAAATGACAGCAATCCACTTTGGTCTTGATTGACTCTGCTCAGACTAGCCTTTAGTTCATCAATCCAGTCAAAATGTAACTATCTTTCATCAAAGATAATTTAAAAAGCTCTCTACAACAAATTTGATTCTAGTCGTTTATAAAATTTCCACAGAACCCCATTTCAAAACATCTGAACCTTCAACCTACCCTACTTTGCAAGTAGATATAATATTTAACACTAAAAAAATGAAACATTTAATGTCTTTTATTTCTGTTGTATTACTTGTTGGATTCTGTTGATGCCACAAATGAAAACGCTGCTGTTAGCCATTAGAATAATCTAATATTTAGTCTTACTGCTCCTTCTGCTTGGAACTAATGAGATTTTGTTAATGCTCCACTATAGCCTCACACTGTTCTGCTGCATACAGAAAGAACACTGTGTGTCCAGGAGAGAGGCTGAAACAAAGTAGTAACTTCATAAGCACAATTTGGCATCTTTCTGTCCTCTCTTTGAGCAATTCAGTGGAATTAAGGTGCTTCGTTCGGGTTAAGATTAATCAAGTTTGCAGGCACATGGGATCAACATTAAGGCAACACCTAATTGTACAATTTTGGTTGCAAATAGGTTTCAACCCAATGTTCTGAATGCAGTCTCAGTAAAATACTTTTGTAAATTACTGGACTGAACTAGACCGCTCGCTATATGCTAAGATTTGACATTTTGCTGCACCCTTTTATGCTTTTACCCTGCAGGTTTGTAGAAGTAAACATCCTAAGGTCATTCATAGGGAAATTCTGCTCATCATCTTCATAATAAAGAGAGGTGGGCTTTTGTTCATGTGACTCTGGGAAGAAAAAAATCCTGCTTTTATGAAGGAGTGCTCCCTGTCTCTCAGGACTGCTCATTGGGAGGAAATGAAATGAGCATAAAATTATCAGGTTATTTCCATCAGGTTTGATTTCATTGTCACAACTAACTTTTGTTAGCAGTTGAGCAGTAATAATAAGATATGTAAATGCTGACCGTTACTGAATGTCAGGCCTGGTGTTGTCATTTCAATCAGTCCACTTCCCATATCATTTTTTTTTTTTTTTTTTTTTGTGACGTGGAGAAAGGGAAAAAAACAAAACCAATGTATTAGAAGAGATGCTGTGTTTCTGGAGTGTATCTCAGGTAGCATATAGCTCAGAGGAAAATAAACATTATTATCGGTGATGGAATGAATCTGTTGAAAAGCTTAAGGCTTCATGAGTTTCAGACAGGAGATATTTATGTTCGTCAATCAAAGGCTGAGCAGTGATTAGAGCTCATTTCAATCTTAATGAATGCAAATTGGCACATCTGCTATGGTGGTCTAGCTGTCCAGACTCTTCAATTAGCATGATTGATCAATTATCCTCGTGCCCACTGGAAATGGAGGCTTGGGAACGAGCTGAGTGGGGGCTGGAAAAATGGATTTAAGAGAAAGAAGGAAAAAAGAAGCAGAAAACACTAAACTTGCACTTTTCCTTCAAATAATGTACACTTGTACAGTTAAAGCAGTTTAATACTTTCTAACAAAACTCAGTTGGAATTTGACAAAAACATTCAAGCAAATCAGATTGCGGCTGATCAATTATGATTAAACTTAATTTGTTTTATATTTTGGCATCCCTTGTTATTGTTGCATCAATAAATGGACCGTTTGCATTTTAATTTATTCTCTTCTTTAATTAGCAAAAGTTCTGATCAAATATTTATGAAATAAAAGTTTCAACTTTGCAAATATTTGACAGATCAGTCCTCAGTCCACTCTGGGGCCTGTGTAGTTTTTGTAGTGTGCACTTTATTAATGCTGGTGAACATGAATCCTTGATTATTATTTAAAAAAAAATGCAAGTATAAAACAGATTACCACAATTGATTATTCATGATTTATTTCTTATTTAGTTATTCTAACTTGTTAGCATATATATCTTGCTAAGAAATTATCCGACAGTTGTCAGCAATTGCATTAGTTGTATGCAATTATTTAAAATATTTGTTTTGAACCCAACAATTATCTAAAATGCATTAGATATCCTATCACAGATTACTACTGTATTTGTCATCCCATTTGCACTTTTACAAAAAGCCTTAAAATAACAGTAAAATACAGTACTAGATTTTAGAATAAGATGGATTTATTCACTTTGTGTTTTTGTGTTTAAAGGATGACATGTTTTATGGAACATACAGTTAACAAAATAAGGTTTGGCATTTAATGTGATTTGAGCAGTTTAACAGTTTCTTTTCTTTTTATTGATGCATCATATGTTATTCTACTTCAGCCAAATTAATTTATTTTAATTTAGTAAGATTCTACCTTGGTTTGAAATGTTATGCCTTCACAGCAGTGAAGATGCAAAATGTCTGAACATTATTTAGGCTGCTGTATTCATCCTGTTGAGTGGCTTTTATCAAATAAATTGTCTAAATTTTATCCTATGAATACTAACCTAGTTCATGTTTTGAGTGTGAGATACTTGTTTCTTCACTTGAGTTTTGTATCTTCAGACAGTTCTGGGCTTCAGAGTCTTTGCAGAAGTTTATTGTATCTTCTTTGTCTATTTATGAAGAAGAAACTGACGTGGCTGCTGCCAACAGTAACGCTGACATCACTTCCATTGAAACTAGTTGTCATTTTTTGAAAAGACCAAACTCACCACCCACCTATGATGGGAAATGATTGTTTAGATTTACAAAAGCAAAAGTTAAAATTGGATAAACTTATGTTCTGATGTATGAATCTTCTTTACATTGTGGTTGTAACTCCTTTACACTGCTCACATTTCAGATTCTTCAGCTTTATGATCAGGAAACACGTTGGCTGTTAAAGCTTTTAACTATTAGGCTTTGTGAAATGTGCGCTTGTGGTTCACAAAATACCAGTAAAATCTTTTTAAGAGTCACACATTGCTTGCAACATGTACACATTTGCCTTAACCACCCTTTATTCTTGGTTTATTTTTGTCAGCCAACTATTTATGTTTTTGTTTCTAATAGCTCTTTTACTTCTTGTAGTTATCAAAAACAAGTGTTCTGTCATTAATAGAAGCCCAGTTAAACCCTGTTTACACAGTGGTGTTTTTAAGTGAAATCTGAAAAATTCTGTTGCGCTTAGGCTCTTTGTCTACACATCAACAGTGATTGAATTCTATGACAAAGAAACATTTGAACTCCAGGTCTCTGAGCAAAAGTTTCGATACTCCAGGGATTGTTACACGGTAGTTCCTCGCTACTTTTTGGTTTGTTTATTGCGGACTCGCTCTATCACAGTTTTTCAAAATAAGACTGGATATGACACACAATTGGCTGATTGATGGATGAGCCGCACGATCGGCATGGCATTTTTTATTTAAACTGAATTATTTTAAATTATTTAGCACTTGTTGCATCTTTCTGCAACCCACACTGCAGGATAAACTTCCTGCTGCAGCTGATCAGCTGTTCTCCGTGCAGAGTGGAGACGTGGGTGTGGCCAAGAACGCTTGCAGGTAGCTGAGAGCAGACGAGGCAGGGAGCTGAAATCATGACATTCAGTGCTCTTTTATAGTGCTTAGAGTTTAGAAACGTTGTTTAGAATATTGCAAGAGTGTGGGAAGGGTTTAAAACACATACACACATATTATAAAGTAATATGTAGAAGCAACCCAACCTCGTTGTCGGTCCAAATGAACAATCTCATATTTGGCATTTTGGATGGAACTGTTCACGTACTTGAGACTGAAGTGTTTGTGTACATGCTATACAAAAAACACAGCGCCAGCTAAAGACCTGGCATGCAAACTGCAGTAGGTTCATCATCTTTGTGGTCTTGTCTAAACAGCAACAAAGCATTGTGAAGTGTTTTACACAATTGTGTATACTGAATCTCGGAATAAAGAGCTAATGAAATGTTGCGTGTCTTTGGCAGGTGCCACCATGCTTTCATACCACATGACCTGCTACATTAGCACATCCAGCTCCAAAACACTTCACAAAGTATTTATTGATGTGCAACATTCTGTTAAGACTGTCATCAAATTAACAATTGGTTAAGTTGTAGATTGTATCTAGAGCTTGGTTAAAGTCAGAATAAACATTTTTAATTTTGATGGCCTGAGCAGAGGAAGAAAACTGTTGTCGCTCAGTGTGGCTGGTGTTCAGGAGATTCTATTAGAGCACTGGGTTAAATATATTTAATGTCAGGTCTCTATAAATCTTAATATCCAGTCTAGCTGTTCAAGAGTATCATCTTCCTCACCTATTCTCTTCACTGTCACCATCGTTGTTTCACCACAGAGCCCACAGCAGCAGTGATGAGATATATCCCCTTTAAGCTAAATCAAATGTCATTGCTGTTGACATAGATTTATTGGGCTGATGTTGATTTTTTTCCAGGGCTTTTCAATATATACGAACATTTCCAGCTACCCATTTTTTAATATTACTGAAAAGTTATGTGTGCTTTTGAGCTGCTCTGGTTCATTGGAGTTATATTAAATTTATTTTTGCATACAATCTCATTTCTCCACAAGCTGGAGTTCTGCGGTAAATGTCAATAAAAGCAATGTAATTCATATTCATTGTTTGTGTAAATAAATATAGGGGGGAATTATTATTTCTAGAGTATGATGGACTGGAAAACGTCAAGATCGCATACAATGTTTAAACTGAGACTTGTTTAATGTGCTCTCTGCAAAGTTTTTTAAGATAAGTTGGATAAATTAAAAACTGGGTAAACACTTATAGAATTATCTCATATCTAATAAGGTTTAACATCATTGTTATGGTATATGTACCTTAATCTATATAATTATAGACTTAAAGGAATTAATAATCCTTGCATATTGCTCATCTTATGAGGAGAAATAGACATTATAGCCATTTAGCTAAAATTTGGAAAAATGACTGCGAGCTTATTTGACATTCCAAACTCTTGGAACACTTTTTAGTGCTCAATGCATGTGTTAAGGATCACATTAAACTACACCTAATTTTAACTTATGTCTGTAAAACTGACTGCGTTACAGACATGTTTGTGTTGGCTAAGGTTGATAAGCTGTGGCAGCCATCTTGAATTGGTTTGTCTCTAAAAATGATTCATTTACAGAAGTAGATCCAGACAACACAAGCACAAACATATTGCCCGCCTTTTGGGTGTAGGCGCTAATTTTTATAGTTCAATGTTTGTTTGTTTTTAATGGCTGATTTGTTTAACTTATTGAATAACAGATGCTGTCACAGATCTGCTCTGTGGAATGTCATATTGTTTATTTTCCAAGATATTAGCTCTGCATGGGTTAAATTGGGATGTACCTGCAGTTTGTTTTATTAAAGAGATGATCTGTAACAAAAATAATGACCAGACTTTGAATTCAGGAGCAATTTGGACACTGTTTCAAGAAAGAAAGAAACAAAACATTATACATGTATTTAGCTGCAAAGAACTTGGAAGATTTAGATAAGAAACACATTTTTTTTACAGAAAGTATTTACTTTTTTCAATTTGAACATATATCATTTGCTTTTTTAAATCATTTAAGTATTGGACTTCAAAAATATTTGCAGAAAATTACCTTTAAATTATCAAACAGCGTGCAAATGTCCTGTGTTTTTTAAGAGTCTGTAGCGTGCAGTAATACAGACCAAGCATAATGTCCTATTTCAAGCACTTATTTATTTATTAATATTATGATTTTAAATAATTTTGTGCTGTTGTATTATAGTAGATTGTCACATAAATTTAAAACCTGTCAAACAATTTTCACTTAGTGATTTGGTTATAATATAACATCATAGCCATGCCAGGATTTATTTCATTACCTGTTCCTTCTTTTGACTGCATGTTGTGATAAAAAGGCCACTTCCTACTTCCTGCATGTCCTCAGGTGTCAGATTGTTCATTTCACATCGTGGCCAGTCTACAGTTTACAGTTCTGTTGCTTGATAAAAAATACTCTATTCATACAGCATCGAGTTGGATTTTCTCAGAATTGTACAGCTCGACAAGATAAAAACAAACAAAAATTACAGTGAAACAGAGGAAAAAGTTAAATTTGAGCACAGAAGTACCTCTTATAAACCTTTTAAACATGTACTTCTGTCACAGAAGTGGCATCTTTTCATTTTATGTGTGTGAAGAAACAATAACAGTGCAATTGTCTAAATGCTGAAGTTTTTTTTTTAAAATTTTTTTATTAACTCCGAGGTCAGATTAGAGCCAAATATTATTTCATTGATATGGCAGTTTCTTTAGAGAAGTCTTCTTTTGCCTCCTGTGGTTCTCTTCAGAGCAACGTTCTGGGTTTCAATGTGTCCTTTTTAGTAGGACAAGGACTTCTTTTCCTCTGGGTTCCTAAAGGGAAAAAAGGTCACCAACCTTCAATTGCAGTTTCCAGTTTAATAAAACAGTTCAGGTACGTTTCATTTGGACACGGTAACATATGTTTGCTATTATTATCTTGAAGTTTGATTACTTTGGTTATTGAAATCAAACTTTAATTGCCAGCATTTTTTCAGTCTTCAGTTTAAATCCACAAACTGTTTGTTGTTCTCTTTGAGTCCATCATTCAGTGCATGTCATTGTTTTATTATGTCCCTGTGCTATGTGTGAGTGTGTGCGTGCGTGCGTGCGTGCGTGCGTGTGTGTGTGTGTGTGTGTGTCTGTGATGCTTGTTACCAGGTTACTGCTAAAAGATTTTTGCTTGGCTCGTGTCACGCTTCATTGACGTCAGAGCCTCTTTTCTTCCACCCTCTCAACTACAGCGCATGTCTCATTTCAAACTAGAGAGCCTACAATAAAAGGACACAACAACAACAAAGACCATGAGCCATGAGGTACTTTTTTTTATAAACCTTTAGTTTCCAATGACGGTTATGAGCTAACACTCCAGGGTTTATAATTAGAAAGGCTCCATCTCAAAATATGGAACAAAACAACACTTCAGTTCATTCACAGATGGAAAAAGGACATGCTAGTTGTAGCTCAAACTCAATAACAAATTATTATCTTACATAAAAACTACCTTTGTTCATCACCTGCTGTTAAAGGCAAGGGATATAATGTTTTTTTCTGTGTATGTGTGTAGGTGTGGGGGTGTGTGTGTGTGTGTGTGTGTGT
>JARVGV010000002.1:23308467-23320442 GCA_031762435.1 Hypsolebias longignatus
TAGAGATGCACGGCTTCCTTGTGCTGCGTGCTCAGATGCACTTCCTTGTGCTGCGTGCTGCTCACGTTACCCTCAAACCGAAACCTAATGAAATCAAGTTTATTTAAGACATTCGTGCATTTATTAAAGAAAGGTTAATCTCAGACACACTTTTATTAAGTTCATCTTAATATACGCGGCCGTATACGCGGATTTTTGGCTGTAAACAAAACCGGAAGTAAATTGGAAGTAAAACCGCGATCGAAAACGTCTTTTTAAACAGGTTTTTTCAATGTAAAACAACTTCAAATAACATAGCTTGTAACATAGCTAATTAATGTTGTTTTAATTATCTTAAAGAACACAATTTAAAGTGCTGCAGGACATGTAACAATGCCGTGCAGCCATAACCAGTCAGCTCAGCTCAAACCCCACACCTGGCATGATTTGTGGAGTGAGCCACTTGAAATGGGTTCTATGCTGACCTAGTTTACTTTGATCCAGTTATGAGTAACAGCGATGCGAGTTATGCTATAGAATCTCAGAACCACATGCCATAACTCCTCTATCTATGTTCAGTGACCTTGCTGTGTGCTTGGAAATGGGTTTTGCTTGTGTGCACAGCAGCTTCTGTGAGTTAGACCAGGCAACCGCCTTTCGCCCTTGTGCCCCCCTCCTCCCTTTGTTCAAGCTGTGTGGCCAGCCCCGCATGCCCAAAGGCGATGAGAGAGCAAAGCCTGTTGGGATAGGGGTTCAGGTTGTGTTGCTGGCGCAGTGCCACGATCCTCCTAGCTGCCCAGCCTGACTCGGGGCAAAGAAGGAGGCTGCTGTGTCTCAGATTGATGAGGACAGGTCTGTGGTCAGGGTATAGAGTGTTGCAGAACAGACGTCCTGCTGGCACATCCTGCCCCCTCTGCCGCGCGACCCCTCCCAGCCCTCCGTACTCGCCTTATCGGAACTTCTAATTGTCCTCATGAATATTTTAGAGGCCAGCAGGAATGAGAGTTCAGGGTTGTGGGGTATGGTTTCAGTAGTCCTGACAGCTAATGATCCATTCAGTGACCAGACATAAAGAATGGAAAGAAAGTGAAATGATTCCACAAACTGGCAGCCATCCGCATAACGGAATATGTGCCATGTTGCATTTTTTATTTTTTATGTCAGAAATTATTTGGTTCTTATTCCTGAAATATACTACAGTTTTCTGATGGATCTGGCACCTTCATAATACAGTAAGTATTTAGTGAATTCATCAGGCTGCTTAGATGAGAAATCCATCCAGATGCAGATAATAACACATAAATTTACAACCGTATTTTTTTATTATGGTTTTAGATTAAGCAGAAATAAAGTTTTGAGATAAAACTGAGTCTCATGATATTTTGAACAATAGAATTTAAACGTTTTATCACCAAAACAAAGTTTATGTCGTCATTAATAGTTAAATGAGAAAAAGCTGAAGTCATTTACCCCTCCTAAAATTAAAGGAGCTTAACAAGTTTGACTTTTCAAAGAACTTTTATTACAATTTGGCTGTTTTCTGAGGGGGGAAACTGTGAACACTCAACTCTTTAATTCATGTCCAGCATTCAAGCGCCATAATCATGTCTTATTTGCTATAACAAATTTGTGCTACCAAAGCAGGAATCTAATAATTTTCTCAACTGTGAATGCAATTAGCACATTTTGAGACAAGTGTGTGTATGATGTTTTGACAGGCAATCCAAAAACCTAGTTTTGTGCAAAAAATAATAATCATTACGAGGATTCAACCAACTGTTGAGGGATGTTGCATTGTGCTGTGACACCTGCAAAGATATGCAAACCATTGAAAGAGGGAACAGAGGAAAACCAGTTTGCTACCCAGACTAAAACAAGGTATAATCTTTAGTTGAACATGTAGGGAAGTCTGTTGATTGATTATAAAAACAGAAACATTTTAGCTGGAATGAGCAGAGAGGTATATATGAATAAAGAGGATGCATAGTTTAATGACATGAATAAAGCATGAGAGTAGTTTGATCATGGTCTGGGCAATATTTACAGTTAGTGGCTTGGGGAGCATTTAACCGAATGATAGATGAATGAATTCAGTTAAACAGTATGCACATTAGGCAATACCATTTGGTAAAAACAACAAACAAACCCTAAAACACTTACAGTATATCCTCTGTGTTGGCTGCTATAAAGAGCTGGCAATAAGTTATAATTCAGAATTACAAAACATATTTTTGAAGGATTGATTGTGTAAAAAGTGTTTAGAAGAATTGATGAGATACACGTTTGCATGGTATTTTGTTCCTGTCAAAACATTTAAAATATTCAAAAGAAAAAAGTAATACAAGTTGTTACATTTCTGACAGCTGCAAATGAAGAATATCCAAATGTAATGCAGACTGTGGAGCTGAGCGCTCCCACCCCCACCCACCTCGCTGCTCTTCCTGTCCACTGAGTAACTAGACAATGGAGTGAGCTAAAGGAAGGAAATGAAGCCAGCCTCATATCCTGATATCAGTGCAGGCTGTAATGTGTAATGGTCATGAGATTAAACAAGATATGTCTGGGAATTACTGCGGTCTCCTTGTCTTATTGGCCTCTGCTCTCATCTCACAGTATGTGGTGGGAAATGGAGACAGAGGAAGGATTTCTACATTACAGTAACCTAGAGCTGGACTACAGCGTATGGGGCACAGATACTGAACTAAAGAGGCTTTTATTCCCCTAAAGTGAGGACCGCCTCACCGCAGGGGGAGAGTGAACACGATGGTAGTGAAAGTCTCTTAAGATGTTATGTAAGAGCAGAACTATTCCTCAGCAGATAAAAGCTTTCCTATCAGCCACCTCCCCGTGATGATTTCGTAGTGCGTTTACTCTCAAAGAAGCCCTTTGATAAGCACGTTATATGGAACAGCCTGGACACAATGGTGATGTCATAAGGATTAACACGCTACCTCGCTTGGTGCAGGAGCAGGCACAAGGGCTAATTCACAACACTGCAGAGCCAGAAGGGCAGGGGGAAACGAGGTGAAGGCTAGCCGCTGCACAACAACTGGTTAAAGTATAGCTTCTTGTACTTACAAGGAGGCCGGAACAAACACTGGATGGATAAAATATTAATGATATACACCACTTTGCTGCACTACAGGTTGTTTTGCCATGGAGAAAGCTTGTATCTGAATCCAAATGTGGAAAGGTTATGAACATTTCTGTTGTAATTAGCTCTTTGAATGACCCCAGATTGAAGGAGAAAAGTCTTTAATTCTGACCAAATTTACAAACCATTGACAAGTCTGGAAAATTAAGCTGTAAACTGTCAAGTAACTCTCTACAACAAGTTATTAATTGTTCATAACCTTTCCACAGCACACCACTTCAAAAGGTCTGAACTGTTTCTCTAAATATATCTTTTAGCAGGCGTACTGGAAAAGCCTCTTTATGTCTTTTTTCTCCTCCACAAATTTGAACCTCAGCTTTAAAGTCTTCTTTCACTGCCTTTTATTCATGTAGCATATAATATAGTACATGAATAAGTGAAATACAGAAAGCTCTTTTAACGCACACAAGGAGGAACACGAGGGTGAACTGGTTTTCTAGCAAAAGAGTAAACTGCTTGGACCCATTTCTAATAAATGTAAGGTTCCCAATTGAGTGTTAATGTAACACCAGATGACACACAAGCTGTCCTAATTACAGAGCTCCTTGTGTAAAGGAAATAATTTGTCCTAATGTAAAATCTAGACAAAAAGCAAGGTTGTCTTTCACTGCTTAGTAGCATCTTGTCCAGAGCCTAAACTGCAAACCTGAAGAGGCAATTACTGTGCCGAATGTTTCCCATAGTAACAGCAAGGTTAATAACCAGGACTCAAATGGAGATGTGAGATGTGTGTTTTCTTGTGCAGAACAAAACACACATCTCACATCTCCATTTGGAAAAAGTGCTCCAAGGCCTCCTGCAATAGAAATAATGTTTTTAAGTCCAGTTGAAGCATCTCATCAGTAAACTGATTGACCCAAACAGATGCACTCACTGGCAATAGTGCCCAGTACATGAGGTTTTATAATAATAATAATAATAATAATGATTATAATAATAATAATCATTATTATTATTTAAAAAAGCCAAATTTATCTGAGTAAACATCAGCTGCCATTGTTCCTACTCTTCTTTATGAGGCTCTCAGAACCATGTAAAAAAAAAAAAAAAAAAAAAGAGATGACCCAAGCTTTTATTTTAATTTTTTGTCTTTACTGTTTCTTTCCTGCAACAAACAGCTTAAATCTTCAAGCTACTCAATATCCCAGGCTGAGCTGCTTTCATGTCTGGTCCGCTGTGCTTTGCTAACTACAACCCCCCACTGAGTGATTCAACGTTTAAAAAGCATTTTAAAGCTGCTTTTATGATGTGAACAAAAAGGAAAGTTTTCATTTTGTAGTGGCTGGAGGAGTGAGCAGCACTGACGTGTGAGAACAGGATTGTTCTGTGCTGAAGGGTGGGCTTCAGGGCTGCCCTCCTGCTATGGTCATATCTCTGTAGGGTAGCCACTGATTGGCCAGCACTAGGAGCCAGGTCTTGACAGGTGTTTTGGAAGAGGCGCACCTGTTTGGCCATGTCCTTGTTTAGTGATCCGTTTACTGGAAGCTGTTAAAAGCGTCTGTGAGGCACCCAAAACACGTCAAGTCATCTGCGTAAAGCATTACATCCATGCTTTCTCTAGACGTCAACACCTTTCAGATCACTTTTTAAAGACAATAAGTAACAAATTGACTCGCTTCATGTATTATTGAACAGACCTAAGTTCTGTCTGCCCTTGAGTGGTGCCGTTTGGTTGCTGCTCGCTCACAGCTCAACTGCAACACCTCCCTAAATGGCTCGAGCCAATGGGTGCGGTGTGCTGAAGGCTGGCCAGGCTTCTTGTGAAAGTAGAGCAGCCCTGCCCATCTCGCGCAGCCATGACTAACCAATCCGACCAAGATATTCCTATAATGAGCAGGTCGGAGGCCCAAATTTGCAGGTTGAGATCAGATCTTTGGCTCGGTGGTGAAAGTGCATAGTTTTAACCCAAGTAAACACAGGCCTTTCAGGACCCTAACTAAAGAGAGTTGTTTTAGTAAACAGGAAATGAACCAGCAAGGCGTTTTCTTAGAATGAGAAGAATGCCTCTGCTCTGTACCACACCAAACAGTAATACATCTGTGGTACAGCAATGGTCATTCATTATCCAGAGGGCTTCTCCCTTTCTCTTGCTCCCCTCTGGGCATTGTGGACAATTATGTGGCTGTTTTTTCTGAACTTCTTCACCGTGTGCACCGCGCATATTAAGGTTGTTTATTGTGCCTCAGAATACACACTCCTAAAACTTATGAAAACTCATGAGCAAAGGGGGACAAAATAAGCAGTTAGACTTTAGCATCATGTCTTCTTAACCAGCAAAGGATTTATGCAAGAGTTTAATGCATACGTTTTAGGAAATTCAGCTCATACTGAGGTTGTGGTGAGGCATGCTGGGTTAGCCACATTGTCTGCACAAACCTAAGCATACTGTCACATTGCTGTCAGAGAATGCAGCAGCTGTAGAAGTACCCCTGCTCCCCTGCCCCCACTCCTCCTCCTACTTCCCACACATACATACAACATATAGACATTGCACATGGGCTCCAGCTCACACAGTTTCTGTTTCTCTGTTGGTCTCACACTCACACATTTTCCACTTTGCCGGATGACGAGGACCAGAAACACCAGAGTAAGGTCTCGTTAGTGTGTGTCGGTTCCTCTTCTTTGGCTCACACTTTGACCCCAAGCATCCTCAGAAGTCTGTGACCTTCCTGTAGAGACGAGGCCTCCGAGGCGACCCACAGACAGGGCAGGGCGCTGCTGTGGACCTGCAGCTGCCTGATAGAGGAGTCTTGAGAGCCACACATAAATCATGTTTTGATGTACACTTCCTTGATATCACATGCTGTCAGCAAGTCTTGTTAACGCCGCTATTCAGAGCAGTAATAAGGAGCAAAGAACAGCCTGTTGAAAAAGGGAGCAAAGAAGTGCAGGACTGTGGAGTTTTAGTTGAGTTTTTCCTCATGTTCCTCCCCACGTAAAGTTTGAAAAGGCTCATTGTAACACCAAGAATTCTGGTTTTATGATATCCTTCTTTTTCATTCTCATAATCAAATCTATCCCAGCATTCACTAATAAAACCCCAGAAGTGACATTGATTCTGATTGACATACTGGATCCTTCATCCTCCTGATGGATGGCTTATAACAGACATCACCAAATGGCAGACCTGGGTCAGAATCCGGACCGAGCAATGGTTCTGTCCGGACCCGTGCCCAATCGGACAAATTCACCAAATTAGATAATTTTCATGGAGCATTTTTCCATTGGTATACAGCTTAGGTGCAGAGCCAAGCAGAGATGGAGGAGGTGTGTTTTGGAGGTTCACTCTACTCCAGTTATTACGGTAATAACTTCACTTAGCTGGGCCGATCAAATCTTTTGTTTTCCCTGCACGGCCAGTGCAGCGAGCTCACCAGAGCAGTGATAGAGGAGACAGCATGTCATGCTCCAAAATAAGAAAAGTTGATGCTGAAAACCACTGTTTTAAAGCTGAATGGACAGAGACATTTATGTCCCTTCTTCTGGCAGGCAGTTTAAAACCTGTTTGCCACAAATGCTCCGAAACAGGCGCATTAATTAAAAGTGGCAACGTGAAGCGCTATTCATCTCTTTTAAGCAACGTTATCTGCTGAAGTCCGAGCGGAGAGCAGTAAATTAACCCAGTATTGCAGATCCACCCTACTCATCACAAACACTTTTACAGCCCAGCAGCGTGCTGAATGGTATTGTGGATTTTGGGGCAACATAAAAAAAAAAAACATTTAGTGATGGGACAGTCGTGAAGGAGTGCTTAAATGCTGTAGCTGAGACATTTGATGGAAAATAAAAAGACGAGATGTGTGAGAAAAATCAAACAAATCCTGATGTCAGCTTCAAGTAACCAGGAAATCAGAAATATTAGCAGATGATGTGCTGGCACAGCTGCAGCTGTTCAGAGTCATTGATGAGTCTACAGATATTACTGATAATGTTCAGCTACATGAGAATGGCTCTGACTCCATTCTAACCTAATATTCCCATTAAGAAAAGTAAAATAAAGAATATCCTGATGCATGCTCAATAATCAAGGTAGAAAAATCTAAAAAAGTTAAGTCTGGTCCTCTGGACATTCAAAACACTAAACTAAACAAACAAACAAACAAACAAAAACTTAGCAACATTTCGTTTTTCATCCAAAAGACTTCCGTTTTGTTTTTTGAATGTCCAGAGGACCAGACTTAACTTTTTTTTTTTTAGATAAAATAAAGAATAATCAAAAGAGAAAAGGTGTTGATAAAAGCTCTGTTTTCAGTTTTTTCCTAAAAGAGACATTTTTATTTATTGTTTTCTGAAGATGCTGATGTTTTACTTGGAAACTTACTTTTTTATAGGTTGGTGCCTCTTTAATAAAAAAAGGAGAAAAATGTTTACTTGCTTTGTTTGCACTTGTTTTAACTAAAAGCGTCACTTTTTATTGTCTCTTGTTTTCTAAATATGTTAACTTTTTACTTCAATTCTTGGACCTCTTCAGTTTAAGAGAAAAATGCTTATTGGGCTCTGTTTGCACATTTAAGGTGTATTTTATTCTAAACTTTCTGTTTTAATCTGAAATATAGGCCTTAAATTTATTTATCTGGGACTACTCTTAAATATGGTAAACTAGCTAGCTGTTTCCTATAAAGTGCAGTTTGTTAACAATGAAATGTGAATACAGGAAGGCAAGACCATAAAAGACAAAAGTTGGACTTTAGTTTGGGCATTTTACTTTGAAGACATTTTAATAACTGGACCTCAGTGGGTTTTAATTGAATACCGCTGGCTTATAATAACAGAAATATAATGAAAATGCACACAGAGAGAAAGGAAATTAGACTACAGGTAAAGATGGCGGTCACGAAGAAGAAGGAAAAAAAACAGGCAAAAGGACATGATTAACTGTACAGATGTTTTAGATGCAAGTTTAGAAATGAGGAGGAGCAACGTCCCAAGTGCAAAAAACCAAAATCAATCTTTTTGTGTCTAATCTTTAAAACAAGTTTAATCAAGATACTGTGCTGGTGGGCTGTTGCACGTGTCTTGGACAGCTTGCTACATTTTTTCTCTGGTTTCAGGCCAAGTCTGCATCTTCATTCAATTCCTGACCTGCTCAATAATGTTGATAAGACCTCTGTAGAGGTCGCCCCATCTGTCTGCAGCACTTGTGCGCTTCATGACTCTTGCTGTGTGTTTGTTTTACTACCTTTGGATCAGTTTCTCTTTAAGACATGAAAGTCAAATGGTTGTCTGTAGTTGGTACCTTATCAGCTGTGACATCAGTCACAAGGTATGAAGTTTAGAGAAAAGTCCTCTTTGTGCAGGTTAAGCAAATGACTTATCAAAATCTGCTAAATTTCAAACTTTTACAACTCTTTTTCTCTAAAATGTTTGTTTTATAAGCAGAAAAACTATCAGCTAGCCAGTAGCCTAGCCTGGATGAAGACTTTTGCCTCTTTCTCTATACTCTGAGCTTTTAGGACAGATGTCACAACTGATAAATTACTCATTTTTTACAACTATTTGACAAAACATCACATAAAAAATGACCAGACTATCCCTTTAAGATTTCCACGCAGTCTTGCAGGAGATAACACAGTAAAACATAAATAAATACACATTTTGTATACTGTGTCCTCTCAACTGTGCAATTTCATTTCAGAAATTGAGAAACAAGGGCCATAATGACTGTGCTAGTCCCGATCCCGATGACTGTTTCGGGCACAGCCCCCTCATGGATGACCATTACGGCAAACTAGGCGGAGACAGTGATTTATTGTACAAGCGCTGCGGTGTAAGTACTTTTTATCGTCTCCTGCCATTTTGTGTTGATTTGTGTCTTTATGTTGATGTTCACCACAGGCGCTAAACAAGAAAGAGCACAGAGGTTGTGATAGCCCGGACCCCGATGCCTCATATGTCCTCACTCCTCACACAGAAGAAAAGTATAAAAAAATTAATGAGGAGTTTGATAATATGATGAGAAATCATAAAATCGTAAGTACTGTAAATGCAATGTTATTGCTTGGCTTTATGGCACAAAGGATTTTCTTCTCTTCCCCCTCTTTTTTTTTTTTTGTTACCTTTTTATTTTTACGTTACCCTCCACAACCTTTAACTTCTCTTAGAGCTACATCACATTATGATTAATGCCCCCTTTAAAAAGTTTCCATTTGTTTCTTGTGTTGATTTGTTTTACTGATGCTATTTTGGCGCACCCTTTAAAAAAATCTCTTTTCATTAACAGATAAAATGTTGCATGCTTCTGCTAAAAAGATTACACCCTATTGTCATGGGTATGGTTACCATAAATTCAAGGGCTCTTAACTATTTTACCACAAAAGCACTCACAGTAAATACTTTGCAAGGAGTGTGATTATTTATTATAAAAAGCTGCAGATTATTTGGGGTGTTTGATTTCCACCCTGCCGCTGTGGAAATACTTAACATTTAACTTCTTTGATTGTTTCTTGTTAATGCTGCGACTTTTTTGTATGTTGGAAAACATTATTTTGCATCTTTCAACTCCTTCATAAAGTAGCCGATGGTTGAATATTTCTAAGAAAAATGTATTTTGTGTTTGTATTTGTTTTCTATTGTGCACTAACATGTTCTTACTAAACAGCTGTGTCTTTTCTTCATTTGTGTTTGCCTGTATAAACTAATGACCACACCTAACTGGATGATGTTGTGATGACATGCTCTAAATGCCATCTCACTCTCTGCACAGTCAGCACTTTGAAAGCAGATGCAAATCGACATTGTTCTTGTAGTTTTAAATCATCCAAATTTCAGATTTTTCTTGTTTTGGGAAACACATCTTTATATAACTTTTCCAAGGTTCTTTTGAAGTGCTGACTGCTGCAAAGCTGAAGTGATCATCTGCATGCATGTGTTTGTATTTTCTATTGATTTTTGGTTTTTTTGGGGTTTTTTTTTCCATGTATTACTGAACTGTGTTCTGTATTTACAAAATTAATAATTAGTTTTTTTTTTTTTTCCAGAGTTGGGGTATCCCATAGTCACAGTGCATATGTTTGCATCAATATTTTATGTTTTTAAGTCATTTATAAATATTATTATTCAGTATTTGCTGTTTTAGTGTGGTCTTCTTGATATTTTTGTAAATTTAGCACATTAATAAAGGTTATTCTTGACAGGAGCTCTCTATATATGATGCCATGACAGCCACTAGCTCCTCAGACACACCAGATCTTGGGTTTTGAGTGTGTTGTATGTAAATATTTGTGTATGTGTGTCTCTTTGCTCTAGCCCACAGCATTGCCTCAGCAGAACTTCTCCATGCATGTGGCGGTGCCAGTGTCCAATCCTAATGCCATGTACCAGGCGGGAGGGAATCTGAGCAGCCAGACCCTGGCAGCAGCCACAGTCTCACTGAGTGAGAGCGGGATGCTGTCCCCTCCGCAGGCCTCTCTGCACAGGAATGTTGGCTCTGGTGGAAGCTCTCAGAGGCCCACAAGTGCAGGCAGTGCAGGTTAGTGGACAATTTGTCAAAGCCGTGGATGAATTGCTGATGGTGGTTTACAACTTTAGCTTCTGCTCAATGGTGTATTTTTTTATTTTTTATATACAGTAGTCCCTCGCTACTTCGCGGTTCGGCTTTCGCGGACTCGCTCTTTCGCAGTTTTTCAAAATAAGACTGGACATGACACAGTTGGCTGATTGATCAATGAGCCGCAGGATCGGCATGGATTGTTTTATCTCAAATAAATTATTTTTTAATTATTTAGCACCTGCTGTGTGCTGTGAGCTCACATGTGCAGGGAGAAGCTCCTTCCTGCAGCATGTCGATCTCCGCTCTGCAGTGGAGAAGTGGGCGTGGCCAAGAGCGCTGGCAGGTGGCAGAGAGAGCGGCGATCATAAGATTCTGTGGTCTTTTAGAGTGTTTAGAGTTTAGAAACATTGTTTAGAATATTGCAAGTATGTGGGAAGGGTTTAAAATGCCTTTATATATACGTACTAAAATAAACTACTACTTACCGCTTGTACTACTATTCCTACTTTGTGGTTTTTCACTTATCGTGGGTGGACTGAGAACGGAAACCCCCGCAATAAACAAGGGACTACTGTACGTCCTTTTTTCCCCCCAAATCAAACAGCTGAAAAGATGAATGTGTTAAAAAGTAGCTTAGCATAAACACTGGAACTAAGTTGGAAAAGGAAATTTAACAAACCTTCTAATTTCAATTTCATCTCAGTTTGTGTTTTAAATTAAAATAAGTCTTGATATTTAGTTCAGTGAAGCAAGCTAATTGTATATCTCTCTTGCACATGAGTCTTCATGACTCAGTCAGACTACCTGTAAAATGTATAGGTTAAATAAAAACAATTGAAGCTACACAGGCTAGCAGTTAGCTCTCGCCTCATGCTGAAATTGTTTTGCTTCTATCTTCTCAGCTAACTGTTTGTAAAACCCTACGCCTTTTACACAAAAAGAGCTCAAAGTCTTGAACTAAAACAACATCGTATGTGAGAGACCTAATGTCATGTCACACCAGAACCATTTAAAACAGCCTGTGATCTTTTTTTTCTTTGCTCAGTCTTCAAAATGACCATCATCATACATTTTAACTGTACCAGTTTTGTGGACAAATGATCTCAGATGCACTTTTACTTGTGTGACTGGCCTGACTCAGTCGGTCCAGATGGCTTTTTCAAGATTCAGCTACGCTGCGTACAATGCAGGTACATGCCACAAGGTGTAAAATACCTCATTTACATTTAACCCCATATTAAAACAGACTCACACCTCCCTATTCACAGGAAGTTTGCTAAATACAGGTAGTCCCCGGTTTACGGCCGAGATCCGTTCTAACGGCTCGGCCGTATACCGATTCAGCCGTATACC
>JARVGV010000002.1:23320542-23333927 GCA_031762435.1 Hypsolebias longignatus
ACAACTTAGAACGGCCGTATTGATGTTTTTAAATGTGTTTCCAAGCAGTTAGCTAACAAAATACCCTAAAAAAAACATTTAAAAAAGTCCGCGAGTGTGGCAAGGTTTGATGACGTCACTGGGGGGCGACGGCCGTAAACGCGAAACGCTGTAAACCAATGACGTCGTAAACCGGGGACTACCTGTAGTTATTTTAAGTAGTTCCTTGTTCGTCTTTCTTTTCTCTCCTCTTTCTAGTTACTTTTTAATTTTTTTTTACGTCAGATTAACAGGTTTCAAAAGCCAGGCTGAACTGTCAGTTTCACATGGCATGCTTGTGTTGAGTGTTTGAGTGTGTCTCTTAGAAATCATCTATATGGTAAACTGTTCTACAGACCAGATGAACACCTGCTTTCCCGAGAGCATAAATAACGGCTTGCTGAAGCTGCATCCACCTCACATTGGACTGCCGCACTCACCAGCTCTTATTTCTAAAAGCACACAGATCACAAACAACATGTTGGAGGTTTTCCTCTTAATTCGTACATTTTATAATTTCCCCACCATGAGGACACTGATGACACCCTTTTATGTGCTGTGAAGACAGATCTGCTTGACGTTCTCATGTCTGGTCTGGCATCACCATCACATGCTCTGCTAGCTCGCAGAAAGATGCAGATGGTTAATCATATCACTCTGCGCATCTCATTAGGTGGCATGCTGGATACCACAGACCTTTCAGTGCCAAGTAGTGCGGGCTCCAGCCCAGCGGGTAAGTCCTCCCGGAGAGATTCATTAGCTCTCTGTAGCTCTGTCCAATAGGCCTCCTGCTTAGCACATGGGCTGGATGCATGCATTTCTATTTGTGACTGCTTCGAGATCACTGTCATTATCACTGACTGATAGCATGTTGGTGACATGATATTTTTCATTGCAAGCAAAGAGAGCACAAGTTTCCTCTCAACAGAGGAAATTCATGAAATGCACATTAATTCACAAGTGTTAAATTGGGGGTTTGTGGAAAAGCTATTAACAAATAATATCCTAAAGGTTGTAGATTGATTTTTAAACTATCTTTTCTGACAGTTCTGGTGAATGAGGTAACAGCTAAACAGAGAGGGGCTAAGGCCAAAGTGGATTGACAGTTACGGCAGGGTTTTAGTTGGTCTGTGCACTTAAAACCTTTATCTATTACCCTTACAGGTAGGTAAACATGTTGTTTCCTTTAGTTTTGCCTTCTTCATGTAGTTGTTGTTCCTCCTCCTGTTTTCTTCCTTCTGTTGACAGGTGCAGCTGTCCCCACCACTGCCCTGACGGCCCTTATAAGGCCAGAGTGGGTCAGCGAGATGCCTAGACCAGCACAGCCCTGTAGCTATTCAGGCCATGTCTTTCCACTAAGTCCTTGGTACACAATGAATGGACAGGCTGTCATGGCTGAAATGTGCTCTGTGAGTTGCAGAAGCAGGTGGAGTTCAGTTCTTCTTTTCTGTGACTCAGCTTGTTGTTCTCCATATGAGAGTGCTAGAAATGAGCAACATGTTACAAAACATTAGGACATTCACAAGATATTCAGCTTTTAGAAATGTTTGGTCAGACTCTGACTGTAAAGACCACCAAAGCTTGTTCTTCAGAGCACGTTTGGTTTTTACGCTTGTTGTGGTTACGGGCCTCTGCCTGCACCTGTCAGCGATTATCTAAGTGTGAGCATGCTGCAGCTGTTTGTACCAAGCTTGCAAGAGGACCAGAAACTACATACAGGATGACCCTGGTGTTAGATGACCTTTCCTGACTTGGTTGCTACAACCACAGCTGAGGCGTTTCAAAGTGGTCACATGGAAGATGTGTCGTGTCATTTCTTCTCCTTGGTGTGAAGTGTCACCACCGACACAAGACTGTAGAAGCAGAGGGAGATGCTGTATATTCGGCTCCTTTACTGGTTCTGTGATGGCTTCTTTGATGGCAGGATTTGGATGGTTTATTGGATGTTGGGGAGTGGTGATGCAGAGGTTAGAGAAGGTGGGCCTGTGATAGGAAGGTTGCCAGTTCAACCCCCCCGTATAGACAACAACAAAAATGTGGGTGGAAAAGGTGAACCACCCACACGTCTCCACCCTCATTGGCCCCACTCTGGGCCCTTGAGCAAGACCCTTAACCCCCACCATCTGCTCACCCAGGTACCCTAGATAGCAGCTCTCGGCTCCACACAGTGGGCTGTGGTAGCTCAGTGGTCTGTGGTTGTGTCAGGAAGGACATCCTGCGCAAAAAAAAAAAAACTATTTCCAAGTCTTGGTGCAAGATAGTTTGCTGTGGTGACCATTGAAGAAGGGAGCAGCCCAAAAATTGGATGCTCGTTTAAATGTCCTGCCTTAGTGCACTATATGCTTTCCCAGTGCCATTGGGGTGGGGAGGGCACGGTGGCACCATTGGCAGAGCCGCCACCTCTCAGCTAGAAGGTCAACAAATCAAATCCCAGCTGGGGAGGCCTTTCTGGGTGGAGTTTGCATATTCTCTTTGTGCATGCGTGGGTTTTCTCCGGGTACTCTGGTTTCTTCCCAGAGACCAAAAACATGCATGTTAGACTGATTGGTAACTCTAAATTGTCCCTAGGTGTGAGTGAGAGAGTGAATGATCGTTTGTCTCGTTTGTCTCTATGTGTCCCTGTGGTGGACTGGAAACCTGTCCAGGATGCCCTCTGCCTTTTGCACAGTGACTGCTGGACATGAGCACCAGTGACCCCCATGACCCGAAAAGGAAAACGCTGGTAAAGATAATGGATAGATGGATGGATGGAGTGCCACTGGGAGCAACATCATTATTTGTTGCCAAATATTTTCCTTTTTATGTAATAAATAAATAATAAAAAAGCCATCATATGACTTTGAGAGTGGCTCAGTAACTAGCACCAACCTTTCTTTGAGTTTTGTTTTCTGCTAAAATGTGCTGTGTACGATCTGGTTGGTATTCTTTTTCTCAACAACTCATAATTATATCTAATTACATGCTCTGGTTCTCGACTGATGAGAAAGTTGTGGTTAACTGTTGATTTAAGAAGCTGTTCATCACCATTTTTAGCTGTACTGGTCATCAATGCTGAAGTTTTACAGGTTTTTGAAGCTTATTTATAATGTATACTTGTTCATGCTCAGCATCCGCTTTTAGAATAACTTTTCTGATATTTTTCTCAGACGTTTTTTTAATTTCTGCTTGAACCTAAAGCACATGGGACATCAAGCACAATGACATGTTTTCTTTTCCTGAACTTAAAATGAACACTGAATGTTTTGCTTGTAAATACAAGGTCTTGCATAATGCCCCTTTTCATACCTTGTTAATAATTCAGGACAATGAACAGAAGCTGAACAGCTTTCAACGTGCACAGGTTTTAGTTTGCAGAAGATTTTCAGTGAGAAGTTTGAATAGAGAAATAGTGCAGACCTCAGAAAAGATTGGTGAAATGTCCTTCTGGAAGCTCAGCCTTAACTTTGTCCTAACTTGGTATTTGTCCACATACACTGAGTCTTGCTGGCGTTCATTTGAAGGAGTTGTTTGAATCGCTCATTATCAGTCAAATCAAGTCAGATGAGGACGTAAGGTGTGCTAGTTCAAATCTAAATGAGTCAAGACAGCACTGTGTGAACGACAGTGTGACACATCGTCATCAGTGCTGAGAAAAATCCAAAATGACTGAGATGGTAACAAATCCTGCTCTTTTATTCCAGTAATATTTTGCTGTCATTCATCGAGCACATGCTGTGGACAAACACCCTGGAGCAGTTACATCAATTCAGCACAAAAATGAAAACATCTGATCTAATAATATTGAGTAGGTTGTCTTTATGCCACCCAAAAAACATAGGTTTGGTGGTAGAACAAGGCGACATTTCCTGCAGAGTGAGACCTCAGGTAATGAGAATTACTATCCGTTTGTAGCTGGTACTATGAGATTAATAAAATCATCCCATAACAATATTCTCTAGCACATTATTGTGAGATAATTAATGCAATTTACTTTACCTGAAAGTGGTTTAAAGGATGTAGATTATTGATGTTCATACTTGCTGTTGTTTGTTGTTTCTTCAATGAAAAAAGCTTTAAAAATAAAATGAATAAATCATAACTTTAGCCATGTGAAACTCAAATTTATTGACATCTGGCCTTGGTATTATCATTTCCACCAACGGCAAGTTTTGGATAGCAAATTGTTACAATTAGAATTACAATGAAACCACTGACCTTAAAACAAAACAAGCAAAAAACACCTGTTACTTTTCAAGGCCAACCATTCTTTGAAGGAATGCACATCACCTACACCCGTTCATCACAGAGTTTTAGACAAAGACCATCTTATGTTGAGAAATGACTGAATTATTACCGTTTTGGTAACAGACAAATGCACTTCCAATCTTGGCCAAAAACATTATAGTTCACCGTTGCTTTTCAGCGGCGGTCAATAACTATGTAACTGGATAATTACACAGAAGCATGTGGGCTTTACAGTAGTTACACTTTACACCAGTTGTGCACCATGGCGTCATAATAAAAGTGTCATTTAATGTCGAACAGGAGTGCATAATTGATGTTTTTCTCCCCAGATGTTGTGCGATATCTCTTTACAGTTGATGCTCGACACAACGTGTAATCTGTTGTTTGAGTAAATTGTTCAGGACTGAACAAGTGACTAACTGGACATGTTTATACAGACTGGTATGTATAATGTGTAATGATGTTACAAAGCACAACAACAACATGGAGCTGTTGTGGTTCAGGAGCTGAAACAAGTCACCCACTAATGACAGGGATGGTGGTTCCCTCTTCTAAGTCAAAATGTCTGTTGTGAAAACAGCCTGTTTTGTCATCTCTCTCGTCTTGTTTTTCTACCAAACATTGCAGATCTCTGCTGGCATAAGTGTCCTAACTCCCTGGTCTTTATCAGACGGGGCTTTATATGCCAAAGTGCCACATTTGCTGTCCGTGCCTTCACACAAAATTCTATTTGCGCTAACGTCCCATTCCCACTTAAATGGCGTCCTCGCTGCTTCTAATCAGGGCTTGCTATTTTGAGGGGCCTTGGACATTAACTTTGCTAATTCTGTAAACACGGTTTTCTTGCAGCGGCCAAGTCTCGTGTGATCAAAGCCAGAGCTGATGGCGATAGCTGCTTGTACACACTGTTGATTCAGCTGTGAGATACTATTGTAGGCTTCATAACTGTTTATTTGGCCATGAATTGTTGCTCCACTTATCAGAAGTCAGCGGGGGCTATTGTTCTATTATGTTTCTATGCAGGAGCCTCCTCGCTGTGCACACACTTTGTGTTTCGCTGCTGCACGCTCAACACAATAGAAGAGTCTTCAGCTTGTTGAAGTGTTACTGATCTCTTGATATTGTGCTGGATAACATCATTTTTTTCCTTCCTCTTGTTTTCAAGGTTTTAAGCCTGTTTTTGGTTTTTGTTTTAAAGGTAAATTCTACTCAGACAGACGAAGCAAGTCTGGTTCCAACCAAGAGTGCACTTGAAACATTATTTGTTTAGCTGTTTTTATACCAGTTTACTGCCCTGTTTTTATTAGAGCACTTTTGTGTGGAATCTGCTGAAACCCATTGCAAACCTTGAGATGAGTCACACATTATTTTCCTTTAAAGAGATAAAATGATGATGTAGGAATACAAAAGAAAACAGAACAAATTCTTTAAAAAAAAATGAGAAAGGCCTAGCAATTCTTGAAGGAATGCACATTGTCCTCTGCTTTTCTTGACAAACTTATCAATCTTTTAAAGAAATTACAAAATTCTAGCCATTTTGATGAAACCTTGAAAATAACGTTATCAATCTGAGTATTGCAGGATGTCACGTTTAGAGTGTTGTGAATGACTGGCAGCTACTACCACATCATAGCTCTGTAAATACAGTAGTCCCTTGTTACATTGCAGTTCGTTTTTCGCGGACTCGCTCTATCGCGGTCTTTCAAAATAAGAGTGGACATGACACAACGATTGGCTGATTGATGGATGAGCCGCACGATGGGCATGACATTTTTATTTAAAAATTATTTGAAATTATTTAGCATCAGTTGCACCTTTGTGCAGCTCACACTACAGGAGAAGCTTCCTCTTGCAGCATGTCAGATCTCCACTCTGCAGCGGAGAAGTGGGCGTGGCCAAGGTCGCTGGCAGGTGGCGGAGGGCTGAGATCATGACATGCTGTGCTCTTTTAGAGCGCTTAGAGTTTAGAAACATTAGGGACATTGCACAAGTGCACAAAGAGTTTAAAACGCCTTATTATATACCTGTTTATAAAGACTAAAATAAACTACTATTTACTACTACTACTTGTGTACGTAATTTCGTTCCATCACATGTACCACATGAGATGGTAATGACAATAAAGTTTACTTGAACTTGAACTTGGACTACTGTATCCCTACTTCAGGGTTTCTCACTTATCACGGGTGTGGGGGCCTTGGTCCCAAACCCCCATGATAAACGAGGGACCATTGTGTTGTATTTTTTGTGTTGCTAATGTGGACTAACTGTGACGGACATTGTTAAGTGGATTTATTACAAAAGCTAATCAGTTAGAGATGCACACTCCAATATTTATTCTTTAAACGATGTATAAAAAGTTGATTGCTGCAGTTAATGATAAAGTTTTAAACAAAGATCTCTTGCTGTGGATAGCACTTAGAGAGTGTGTCTATATTTGTTAAAGTAAATGAGTTAAACACAGTTTTGCTTTTTAAGGTTAGTCGGCTGTGTCAGCTATATTGAACTGAGTTGAGTCTAGTTTAAATATGTCCACTAGTATGTGAAATATTTATCTAACAGACAGACACATGAACACACAAGCATACGAGACCAGCGACATCGTCATCATCTTCACGTTGCATTGCAGCGGGCGATAAACGTGAACAAAGCTGCAGACTGCTTTTGGCTCCACATGTCATCTTTTTCACCGACACACTTCCACCAACTAAACTCGTTTCTCAAAGACAAGATACAGTTTTTTTTTTTTTTCTTTTCAGAGACGCTGTGTTCGGTGCCACAGCTCATCACATGAAACAGTATCAGAAAAACTGTGGTATGAATTGTCTCAGACAGAAGTCTCAACAACTGTCGGTCTGTAACACTAACAGCTCTGTGAAAAATACTTCTCAAGTTGAATTTCTTGCTGAATTTTAATGATCTGTCCACACCCTTTGATAACAATCATCGTCAGGAGGTTCAGCTCTTGTGCAATGGAAAGAGAAATCTTAAAATGTGTTGTTTGGACTGATGCTTTTCTAAAGACAGATACAAAGGGAGGTGACTAATGACCATGAGCACAAAGGTGTGAATCTTTAGAGGACAAGTTGGCCCTTTTCTTTTGCTAATGGGACAAAACATTTCATTGCGCTTTTTTTTTTTTTTTTTTTTTTTACTGTAATGGCCCGAGTTGTTTCTTTTAAGCAGTCACGGTACATTTGTCAGTGAACTGCTCCTCATCCCAAGATGCAAAGAACTGGCTTTGATGTAATCATTCACAATAAAAAATAAAAGGCTCATCAATTTTAAAATGGACATTTTATTTTTGTAAGCGCGCAGGATAATTATCGGAGTCGATTAAAACTTCCCAGAGGGTTGGAAGCACTTAACGCTGCATGCTGCAGCAAGCTGGAAAACAGCACGGTGCGAGAGGTTTCCTTCTGATGACTTGGGAGTGTTGTCAGTCACAGTCCACGGCTTGATGATGGGTTTCTGTTGCCATGCGTCTCTGCAGGGAATGGTTTCGTTAACCCCAGGGGCTCGCCGGGCCTCCTCAGCACAGCCAGTGGCAACGGCCTGGGTAAAGTCATGCCTACCAAGTCTCCACCGCCTCCTGGAGGGAACATGGGAATGGGAAGCCGCAAACCTGACCTAAGGGTTGTCATCCCTCCATCAAGCAAAGGAATGATGCCCCCACTGGTGAGTAAAGAGCACGCCACTGCACATGAACGTCACTAGCCTAAAGATCTTTGTCAAACGGCAGAGCTTTTTATTTATTCATACTGGCATAAAATGGTGTGCAGGTGAAGTTGCCGCCTCACAAAGAACTTTGTTTATCGGTACAAGTGAACGTGCTCGTCTTAGTTCCACATGCACCACGTTCCACTTTAATCACCTCCATAAAATCTGTGAACCGAGCCAAGATCTCAAGAAACTTTCCCAAGTTTTTTTTTTTTTTTTTCCTGTGTAAGTAGGAGGCTTTTTAAAAAATGATCAATAGGACATTGCACCACACCCTCAACATAGCAAAGACCTGGAGCTAAGGTAGATTGCACATTTTAACTTTCCAGCTTTGTGTGTTGCAAGTGGTTCAGTGAGAGCAGACTCTGGAAAAAAAAAAAGTGTTTTGCTAATGAACCTCTGGTTCCTTGGGGTGCTTCTTCTTTGTTCATTGTTAGCTTTGTAGAGATATTTAAATAACTGTATTATCATGTTTGGATATGATATATGAGATATATGATATTATATAAAATGTGATATATGATACAAGTCATACAAGACAATGTTATATAAAATGATATACAGTATGATACAAATGATACAATATTACATGATATGATGCAAAATGATACATTATGAATGACACAAGGCGATACGATGCAATAAAAATCCAATACTACATGAGATCTTACAATATGATATATCATATTTTTCAGATTATAAGGTGCATTAAGCGAAACAAGTTCATTTTGACAGATTTTTGAGCACCGTGTAAAACATAAAATCGGTTCGAGGTCAGTAAGCACAACCAGAATTAATACATAAGGCGCACCGGATTATAACTGTAGATTTTTGAGAAAATTCAAGGATTTGACGTGCACCTTATAATCAGAAAAACACGGTGCTTATTGTCCATTTGAGGGCATTTGTTTTGGGCTCCCCAGTAGCTGCCTTTACCAACAATCCTGCAGAATATATAGAAAGCAAGACAGAGTCTGAAAAGGTTTTGCAGCAGCTGGAGGTTGCTTCAGTTCAGTTTGAGGCATCTTGGAGCTGCAGAGACGGTGGAGGGTGCTGGCTGTGGCAGGTCTGCAGACAGCCTGTCATTAGGCCATAATGGTATTAAATTAATCACATCTCAGTGTGACAGAGTGTAGATGAAGACTTAATCAGGGGCCCAGGGTGTGAGCCAGATAATATCTTGTCGCCCTTGTCGTGTCTTCCTACATCTATTGATTGAGTATGAGTATTAGGAGCCGCGGCCTGGTCGCAGTATGTCCCACAGCAAAGGAAAGATGGAGGACGTGCTTCTCCATCCTCGTTTCAGCCCAGGGAGGATTCTGGGTGAACAAAATGGTGTTGTCATTTATAGAAGAAACTTCCTCTGTAATTTCTTGTGACTGTTTTACAAATGTTGGCTATATCCATACTAATTTAGTTTTTAATATCACTAGTTTTTGTCTAGAACTTTCTTTATTTACATTTTAAGCACTTTAAATTTGCACAAACAGCTTCAACATTTTATATCAACAAATTGTTGAATAGTAGGAACACGTTAGGAAACTGCTTAAAAAGTTACCAGAGCGCTTCGTTCAAAATGAGTACCATTTTACTAATCAAGTCCTCATCAGCAGTTTTATATTCACTGTTGTCCCTTTTACCATAAAATCTTAATAGCTACCACTTTCACCCCCCAAGCAGTTTACCAGAGTTCTGCTTCTTCTCTGTAACTTTCCGCTTTCTTTCTGTTGAGGGTAGTCGGAGGAGGAAGAAATGGATTTGGTGAGTTTGACAAATGCCTGGACATATGGCTGAAGTGTGAACATACCTCCAGTAATTAGACGCTCACCTGAAGGCAGTGCTCTAAGTGGAAACAACTAGAAATAAGAAAGAAAAAAAAAGGTTTTGTCACTGCATGCTTTGGGTTTGGCTTGCAAAAAAAAAAATGTCTCAGACTTTTTCAACTTACTTATCTTTTCCTAACATGTGCTTGTTACTCATACCAAGAGTGTCAGTGTGTGTTACAGAGATCAAATCAGGGCTTCAGCCTTTTTAAACCGTTCCTCTAACTTGCAGTCAATAATTGATGTTAAGCAATTTAAGAGCAATGAGTAAAATATAAATCATCTTATGTTTTTCTTTTCTTCTTCTGGGGGACAGAAGATTACATCATTCCAAATGAAATCATTCTGTGAGATACTTGGGTTTGGTGAAGTCATTTGGCCGGTTAGTGTGGAACAATTCAAGGAAGCCATCAACATTATGATGCAATGCAGCTTGAAACACAACCGCTGGCAGCTGCGCAGGAGTTTGTTATATTACACACGGAGGACTCGTCACAGCATTGTTCTGAACTACACCGTGTCTGCTTTTGATTATTAGGCCATTTGTAGCGCTGCAGCAACAAGCTGTGTAGGTGTGTTTGTGTGCATGCATGCCAGGCACTATGCTAAAAACCACCGTGTGTCAGGCTGGGTATTAAAATATGTCATTTTTGTTTTCCTCTTGCACCATCTGGATTGGGTTTTTATGTGAGTTTAAAGCTCTTTGTCCTGGCCGTGTTCGTTTTGTAGTAAAGTGTTGCACCACAACTGGACTAAACCGAGTTATTTTTCACTAAAGCTTTTAAATGTCCGCAAACAAGTTTTATTTTACTGTTAATAAATACATTTATAGGCTAAGAAAATCTTATACAAAGTGAAATCATAAGCATGTGTATTTTTTTTGTATCCAGACAAGCAAAAACACCAAATTATTTAAAATAAATCACAATAAAAACACTAACGTAGTGAAAACATTAACAATAATATAACAATGTTAGCAATAAAAATGAATTGGGTGAACTTTTTTATTTTATTTATGATGCTGCACTGCCACCTAGTGGTTGATTATCTCTGCCATAAAACAAGTTGAAAAAGGACGGGCCCAAGGATTTTGGAATCATAGGAAAACACAACACACATGCGCAGGTTTCAAAGCCTCACTTTTGTGTTTTTCAGTGTTTTATTTTATTTATTTATTTATTGTATGTGTGTGTTCTGCAGAACACCCAGAGGATAAACAGTTCTCAGTCCAACCAGCCGCTCGCCACTCCTGTTGTGTCTGTTACCACCCCCAGCTTACCCCCACAGGGCTTGGTCTACTCAGGCATGCCCACCTCCTACAATCCTGCTGGTGAGTCTGGCCCTACTGCCCCCCACACCCCCATCCCCCAAGACAGAAACCAACTCTCTCAGCCGGGACTGAGCACACGCTTGTTGGTTCAGCAGCTTCCAGTGTTGAAAGCGAGATGTGAGTTTGTTCTCAGTGTGTGCGCGGCTGCGTTTGTTTTCACAGAGTACCCGCTGAGCAGCGCAGAGATCTCCTCCCTACAGGGCTTCAGCTCTCCCGGGCTCTCGCTGGGCTCCATGTCGGCATGGCAACAGCATCAACTGGGCCAGGCAGCTCTTAATTCTTTGGTGTGAGTAACACACTTACAAACAAAGGCACACTCTCCAGACGCCCCCACATAAAAACAGCACCCACAATGCTCTGTGTTATCGCACTGAATCACACATTTACATATTCCCAGATTTTTCTTTTTGCCCCCTATATTTTTTTCATGTTCCTTTTGTTTTTTGTTCTGAAAACATGGTGTCTTGCTCATCTGTTGCAGCGGTGGAGGTCACCTACCTCAGGGCTCCAACCTATCCATCAGCACCAGCCAGAACATAAACATCAAGTCTGAACCCATCTCACCACCCAGGGAGCGAGTCACCCCATCTGGTTTCCCGCCGCAACAGCCACAGCAAGGGTCCAGCCGACAGGAGGTTCTGGGACGCTCACCCGCCGACAGCCTCAGCTCGTCTTGTAGCTCGTATGACGGCAGCGACCGCGAGGACCACCGGCCAGACTTCCACTCCCCGCTAGGACTCGGAAGACCCCCTGCTGGTGCTGAAGACAGGGAGAACCCATCGGTCAAGCGCTTGCGCATGGACACGTGGGTGACATAAGGAGGCCTGATCCAGTCTTCAGTCACCAGCCAGACAGACAGAGAGAGAGAGGGAGAGAGGGAGGGATTAAAAAAAGGAGCAAAGGTCCTTAGAGCTGTCAATATTATACAATTATTCAATTTTTAAGACTGAAACGTAACGTTATCAGGTGTCAGGACATATCTAAATAAACTTTCATTCTGTAAGGGTAAAACAAGAATCAGTAAGCTGGACTGAATTAGTGCACAAGCAGGTGATATCAGGTACTTGGTGCAGTTCAGGTGGCAGCAGAGAAACGTTAATAAGGCGATAGATTATTGTAGTCACTCGTCTGCTCAGACACTTACATGTAGTTGCTGTTTTGCTGTTGTGCTCGCAAGTTCGCAAACAATCAGAAAAACGGTGTTGCTTTCAGGCTAGGAGAACTATAATTACATAAGATATCCAGTGCAGGAACTATCTGAAACAATGCTGTAACCACAACAAACCCTTAGTCCAACAAGACTTCTTATAATTTATTACTTTCATTCAAAAGACACAAAGCACAAGGAGTCCAGCAACCTTAATATGACAATAAACACACATAACATACGTGAAACAATAATGTTGAGAGGTAACAACAATAATCACTGCAATAAACGAGTCATTTTATAATTTCAAAAGCTGTAAGATGTAGAAATACAAAATTAGGGCAATGTACACGTATCCAGTGGAGCTGCTAAAAACGTTCACCTTTGTGTCAGCCCGTCCGTAAAATAAGCCAAAGCTGATGTTTTCTTTTTGTTTTGTGCAGTTACAGTTCACTCAAATGCAGCCTCGTTTCTGTCACGTTTTTATATTTGAGTTTTTATTAATGTTATTGTGCTTATTTACAGTGTAAAAAAAAAAAAGCAAGTGAACCGAATCTTGAATCGATATCTAAAGCCATGGATATTTGTACAAAACTGAAAATTTGAGCCAAACCTCATCTTTTGTTGTGTAAATATAGTGACTTTAATATATTTTACAAGGGCGCGAGTACACGCTGTATGCACCGCCGTTTTTCAAGAAAAGTATATTTTGCGGTTTACCGCCAAGTTTACAGGAGCGAACCCTTAAACAAATGTTCACTGGTCAATACTTTACATTTTCTTTAGTCCCTTTTAAATTGTTCAGTGTTCCTCCCACGTTGTTTTGTTATGAATTGATTTGTTTTGCTTCTGGTTAGCAGTGGTCGTATAACTCGAAAACATGGTTCCAAAAGAGCGGTGTTGTTAAATTTTCACTACCGTATTTTTCAGACTATAAGGCGCACTGGATCATAATGCACATTAAGTGACAAAAACATTTTTGACAGATTTTTTGAGCGCTGTGTACTACATAAAATCGGTTTGAGGTCAGTAAGCACAAGCAGAATTAATACAGGTAGTCCTCGACTTACGAACGGGTTCCGGACTTAAGAACCGTTCGTAACTCGATTTTGCCGTAACTCGG
>JARVGV010000002.1:23382990-23406994 GCA_031762435.1 Hypsolebias longignatus
ACATACATATATATATATCAGTGCCTTTTATATCGGTGAGTTATTTTCATGGAATGGCCGATATCTGATATTTAAGTGTATCGCTAATGTCGACCGATACAATACCATGCCAATACTATTGTCCATCCCTAAGCCTTTTCATTAAAAAGTTTTCTTTAAGAGACTTCACTTTCAATGCATGGTTCTGGCTTTAACCTGTCCCTCATTGGTCTGTCAGGACATCTCAACAGTTGATTTCTGGTTCTAATATTGTGAGTCTGGAGCAGAATGTGGGGAGGGGAGGGGGTACACTGGTACAGAACCCTTGACTTCTCAAATCCTTCCTCCCTGTGATTAATCCCCTCTGCTCCTGTGTTTAAAAAATGATTCATTACAGGCGAGCCCGCCTCGCTTTCCTCTCTGCACCAGCTCTCCTCAGGGGAGCCATTACCGTGCGCTCCACTGAGCTCGGATTACCTGCCTCTGACCAAACTCCTGTTTGTTTTTACAGGTGCAGTACAGTACGCTGAGAGCAGCCACCGGCCAGAACCAGCCGCGGAAGAAGAAGTGAGCTCTGCAGACACGCAGGATGAAAGGCTGGTCTTTTTGTTTTATGTGGTACGTTGCAGTCCACCTGACAACAATGCTCCAGCGCCAGCCGAACTCGTGACCCTGCATACCCCACCACGCCACCCTAACTGTGCCCCCTGCTGCTGAGAGGGCAACCAGCCACACTCTGCCTTGTGTGTTTGCCACCCCCCCCTGACAGGGGCTGTGAACTGCAGCAGCTAGGAGGGCAGCACATGGCGCTGTCAATCACCAGCGTGGAGGTAAAGAACAGAACATTGCAAGACTCAGCCTTCGTCTTTGGATGTAATTTAGAAAAGGGATGAAAGGCACCGGCTTGTGCTTACCTTAGACCTCCACTGTTTTGCTTTTTTATTCTTCTTACTTTGGTGTAACTGAGAAATTTGCCACAAGGTAAAGATAATACAAGCTCACCTGACAACTGCAGTGATTCTCTTGTTTTATCACTCGTTTTTCCAAAAATAGCTTCATATGTTCAAGACAAAATTGCATATTTTATTACACACGTATGAACAGATTATTATTGACTATATTTCATGGTACAAATTCTTTTTATATAACTTATTGTTGCCAGTTTTCTTAATGATCTCTCACCTAACAAATACATAGTGGTATATATTTATGTTCTGCATTTTGTATTAATTCCAGCTGCCTGTTCTTTATTTTTATCCGAAATTTTACATTGAAATTATGCAAAGACATCATGTTTACTTCATCAAATGGAGCGTTTGCAAGAATCCTGAATAAAGAATCTTGATCAGATTGAGTTCTTGTTTTGCTCCCCCCAGTAACTGCATCCCACTGAGGATGGATTACACCACTTCTTTACTTGAATACACAGTAAACACATCTGATTACACAACACAGCCATTGAAACTGAGCTCACACACCGGCCACCGCTGTGCCTTGGTTACCAAGCTCACATCAAAGCTGTGTGGCTCCACTGTGCTTCCTAATGCATTCATTGTTGTCTTCTCACAATAACAGGGTCCAGATGAGAGAGAAAATGCTCGTCTCACAGAGAGAGTGCTCTCTCCATCCTCGGCACTTAGTGCTTTAGATTTCCACTAAAATCACCTGGCTTGTCTAATGGTTACACACACATGCATACTTCGTTTTTCCACCGTACTTCCCGCAACAGTTTTTCCCAGTGTGAAGGATGTAGTCTGTGAGCTGTCTGGGCTCTTGCACATTTAGTGTCCATATACAAAATAATTACAACTTTTCCTTTTTAATTATGGAAGAACGGTTAGATTAGGATCAGACAGGTGCTTCAAACAGCTACAGAACAAACTGCGTGTAAATGAGCCAAAACAAGACAAATATTCCTTGTTTTGGCTTTCAGATAGACACGATACCTTGAGTGCACATGCTGAAGCTGAATGAAAGGATGGACCCAGCAATGGGAGCTTGTGCAAACCGATTGGGGGACTGAGCACCGTGGCTGGGTGACACCTCTTCAGGAGCAGCGTGCTGGTGAAAGAGCATCTATCTGTGCTTTGTGAAGAGTTTGATTGGCTCAGGGGGGCCTAGTGGAGCCCCAGGCTATCTCTTTTGACAGGCTGATAGAGACATCACTGGGATCTCCCAGGAGCTGCCACGAGGGGTCTCTTTCAAAGCGAGAGGGTGTGGAGGTGACCGTGAGCTTCTGAAGAGCCAAATCCCACACACTGGCTGAAACCCTCCAACATTCTTGGCTCCTTTGGGGCTGGAGATGGGGGGTTGTTAGTTTTGGCTGTGCTGAAAGGGAAAGGGATGGGTCCATGCACTTCCACAAGAGGTAAAACCAAAGAAGTAAAACTCCCCGGGTACTTAATGAGTAACGTTACAAACTAGTGGAGTTTGCTGCAAATATCTGAAAATCCATGGGAACTATAGCATAGTAGTATTCAGATTTTATAGATGGACTACATAATGTGCATGACATTACGAGAGTTCCCATGGGACTCTGTTTACTCCTCGAAGCTGCCAACTCTTTGGAGTGACACTGTTCTGATCTTGGATGTAGTCTATCATATTCAGTGGAATACTCTGACAGGGCTGCAACAATTGACGATTGGACTTTTCATGCACCAGCGTGTGCTTATTTTTCCCACACAAACTAAAGCCCATCTTTGGAGTCGCGCAATCGTATTTAAGGAATTATTTATCAGTGCATTTTCTCCTGGGACAGCCAGGAATCTCACCAGAGGAAGTCATTGTGCAATATGGTCCCCAAATGTGGTGGGAAAACATCCCTGGATGTTTTACAAGCCGGCTAATGAACATTTCAGCCACACAGCAGTTAACATTGCTTGATCGTGTTATTTCTTTTTTTTTTTCTCCAGCAGCAGTAGTAGTTGTTGTTGTGCATGGTGTGGCAGTGATGTCTTCATCAGGCTGTCAAAAAGGAAGTGCCTGCAGCTGTGGCAGATCCCCCCGGAGCCTGTCACACTCCTTGTTTCCATGGCAGTCCTTCAGGCAGCACCACAGGCAGGCTGTGTGCAAGGACCCATACAACCTGTTTTTTCAGCAGCCGCTCCTGTGATGTTCAGCCCCGGAGCGGGCGTCAAACCACCAAGTGAAGAGAGAGAGAGAGAGAGAGAGAACACTGCACTCTTTCTCTCTGTCGTACTTGGCTTTTGCAAGATGCATAGCAAAAAGGAGGAGAAAAAAAATCCTCATTTAAATAAGCTACTGTTCTCAGCACCTCCTTAGTAATTGCTACATGTGCATTGCTGTTAAGGTTCTCTGACCTCTCCGAGAGACATAAATGCACACAGTAGGACAAAGCTCCTCTCATAGTTGACTTGCAAGTGTTAAAGCTCTTACACAAGCGATGTTCATCTCCTTGTACCACCTGAGAGGGGGGGTCATGGAGTTCTGAACTCCCAACTGGTTTAAATTTATGGTTCAAAGGTTGTGGTCTGACCCCAGAAAGAACACTAACACTAGTAAAGAGCAGGGTGGCTTAAGGTGATATCTCACTGGGCTGCAACTGTTGGGGACTCGTTAGAGCAGGGGTGTAAAAAATGGGGCCGAAATTAAACCTTTTTCAAACTAAGGGACAATTTCAGAATCAACATTAACTCAAATCAGATACTCAACATCTTTTCTTGGTCACAGGTTCCTCAACAAGAGTTTGATTGCTCTCATTTGATGTTCTCTGTTGTGCTTTCAACATCATAATCAAAGATTACTGACAAAATTAAAGCGATAGAAGCATTTTATGTTTCACATATCGTCTTGAGGACCAGATAAGATGTCAACGAGGGCCACATTTGGCCCCCGGGCCTTGAGTTTGACACATATGCGTTAGAGGCACATGATTGAGAGAAAATACACAATTCTTCATTTGGAGCCACATCAAACGATGCTTTTGTGCCCGTGACAACTCTGACTATTTGGAGAGGAATTTTGATTTAACGTTCAACATAATAACGTCACACAATGTCATCAGCTGTATATTTCCATACAATGACGAAATTAGTCTCTGCATTTAACCCATCCACCGCCAGGTGGCGCAGTGGGCAACTATTGAAAGCGCCCGGGGGGCAATTTGGGGATGAGGTGTGCTGCTCAGAGACACCACAAGGTATGCAGTGACCGGGAATTGAACCTGGGACTTTCAGGTCCCAAGCCGGCTGCCCTGCCTCTACACCATCTTGGCCCCCTGATGTTGTAGTCAGTTTGGGGTGAAGAACAAGCAGTTTTTTTTTAACCTGTACAGTATTTAACAAGACCATAGCTTACAGTGTATGCACTCATATAAGTATCATTTGCCATGTTATTAAATGTTTAGTTTTTATGGCCCAGAGGAGTACTACCGTACTTGCCGCCGTACACGTCACACCGCCGTATAAGTCATATCGGTCCAAATATTCTTATAAAGTGGGAAAAAACATAAATATGTCACTTTGCCGTTTGTCATCTATTATGCATCACCGCTGACCACCCAGAGATGTAGGCTGGTGTTGTGCCAAAAATCGATTGGCTGCCAAATGGAGGTCGCGGGAGCGTGCACTGGAGAACTTGTAGCAAAAATTTAACAAGATTAAAACTTAAAAACAATTATTTGTTTGCTCGACTTTATAGAAAAGGTGTGTCTCAGTTTAACTTTTACTTAATTATTGCACTTTGACAGTCAAATCAGCCATATTTCAAAAGCTGATTTGCGGAGCTCGCAGAGGGACGACTCGCTGTGTGTTTCATTGAAATTTAACAAGATAAACACCTAAGAACAGTTATTATTATATATTTTTTTTGCATTATAGTAAAGGTGTCTCAGTTTAACTTTTCCTTAATAAATTCACTTTAAATGTCAAATTAGCTGCATTTCGCCAGGGCTGTGCAGTGAAACGCAGCTGATTTGACGTTTGCTCCAGGAGTTTTGGAGCTAGAAGAAGGTGGCTTGGTATGGCAGTCCATCTCATTAAATAGCCACTTTTACCTAATAATGAGACGCTTGACTTGTCATATTAATTGAGGGCCCTCTAGTGGCTGAAAATGGTAGTGTTCAATATTTTCCATGTCAACAAATGAAATCAGATCTCAGCCAAAAGTTGGGTTATAAATATGGGGAAAAAACATATGAATATGTCGCTTCACTGTTTAAGTCGCAGTCATGCTAATTTATGCAAAAAACTGCAACTTATATAGCTAAATTTACGGTTGCTTTAACATTGAGAAAAAGCTAAACCAAGTTTTCCCATATAGGCCTACCTGAGCACATCTAGTTGGGAATCTCCAATCTCTTGTGATAATAGCAGGTATAAATCCTAATAATCAGGCCTGATGTTGTCTGTAACAACTTACAAAGTAGAAAAAACAATCACTAATAGCTGCTGTTTTCAGTAGCTTCAGCTTCCTAGTAATTCATTTTGCTGCCCACAGTACACAGCCGTGTTAAGATATGGCAAAAGCCATAATTCTTTATACTGTTAAGAACAGAAGATGGCCTTTAAGAGCTGAAATTAAATCATTGGCCTTTAAAAGCATCTCTCCAAGGGCTAAGCCGCATTAATAAATTCAACTGAATCCGCTTTAATATTATTCAGAGTGCATTAAAACGAAGACAACAGCTGGGATCGTGTCCGGTCTCAGGAGGATTGCTCGGGCCAGAGATGCAAAGCGTGTCTGCGCACAACCTTCCACTCTGGACAGAAGGTGACGCGAGGTCTTCGTGTTACAGGTGCGGTCCTGACAGTCGCTGTTCCCAGATCAGAGGTTGCTTGGTATGGACGCCGACCGCAGGACGACTACTCACTGCGTCAAAAAAAGATAACGTGACACCCCACCCATCAGGGCAGTTACCGCCAGAATCCTGACAGCGCTGCTCGTGAGAACAACGAGCACAGTCGAGCTATTTAAAGCTTCGTGTTTATCAGAATCGTTTTAGACTCACTTTGTTTTGTTGAAAAATGGAATTGGAGAAGAAGGAAAAAAAAAACAGCTGGCTTTGAAAAAAAATGAGAGGAAATAAAGTCTTAAGCTTTCTAACACTTGCTGTTTAAATCTGCGCTCTATAGTTAGCACATGCACATGCGTCAGGAAGCAATACAAAGAATAACCGACCTGCATATTTCATTTTAATTAACAGTGATATAATGCAACGTGACTCTCAGCCTCCTGAGGAAAGAGCACCATATTTTTGTTTGATGAATCTCCTGAAGCCACCGCTATCGTCCCGCCGCTAACCCCCGGGGAATCAGGTATCATTAGAGATGTGAACAGATCCGCTTTTTGTCTCGGTGAAAGGAAGTGAAAACATATTTCCTCGGTGACGGCGCATGAGCGAATGTGAAGGTGTCCAATATTAAAGCAGCTTTCATCAAGGACACAATTAGGACACCTCTGTTTGACACATTCTATAGGTTCTGAATGAATATGGATGCGTGGCTGAATAATGTCCTGCAGGGTGAAGCATGCACAGCGCTGCAACATTTGAGCTAGTAGCCATTTGATTCAATGGGGATTAAAAATAATGTAATACTTTTAGCCTGATTTGAAAATTATAGGAAAGTTACATGTTTATCTGAATCGTTATGTAAATGCAGCAGAGGCTAGTGCACATTCGTCTCCTACATTTGTAGTTTCAGAGCAGATTTGATTAGCAAGTGCAGCTGAATGTACGTCATTTTCCACACCAAAGGGTCGTCGTTCTGTCCGCAAGAGCTGGGGGGTGTAAAGAGGGTGAAGTGAGGAGACTAATCACAACTATGTCACCCCCCTGAGCACTTTCTCCTCCAAGCTCTGTCACATTATGACACCGTGGAGCCGTGTACAACATAAGCACAGTTAGCCCTATTAACCGCAGTGACTAATTATCAGCTCCTGCAAGGTCTTCAAGCTCCCAGGCAATACATAGCTCTTGTTTCTGATTAAAAGCATAAATGCATTCAGGGGAAAAAAAATGAGAGAGAGAGAGGCTCAATTACAGCGAGGCAGAAAAGATAACAGCCCTGTACCAGAGTAATTAGGCCGGGTGTTTCATCAGAACTGCTTATTCTGTGATGAAGGTTTAAAGAGTCCAGTTGCAGCGACCAGCCACAACTGTGTTTGTTTTATTTATCCGATGATGCACTGTCACCCACCAGGGCCTAATTAGCCTGCGACTGATGCTTTGGAAAGCTTCTCCTTGACAGGAAATGAAAGCTCCACTTGCTTCTGTCCTTTCGGCGACCCGTGGGCTCCGACCCGCTCGCAGCAGTCGCGGACAGGGCCACTCTTTCCTTCACGTCTCTTTGGCCATTTGCCCGTCCAAGCCATATCATTTAATTGCATCGGCAGCAGCTGAAGAAGTAGACGCGGCGAGGAGACTGTGCCAAAAAGTATTTAGGCTAAATACTCACTTCTACCCCGTTCTCCCCAGGACAACTGGATTGTGATGTTCTCACGAGGGAGCCCCCCACTATAAGGAATGAACCTGATTGCGAAGTTGGATGGAGCTCCTGCATCAGCTTCAAACCGTTTGTCAAAGTAATTTTCCTAATTAACTATGATGTGCTCTGATTAAGATAGTATTTAGCAATTTACATCCTATCAGGCAGCACGATGCTCAAATTGGCTTCCCTGGATGTGATGCATATGTTTATGGACAAACGAGAGGCATAAGCAGCAGATGATATAGTTGGCTTTGATACGTTCTGAGCAAACTGGTCTTAGATTATTTTTAAAGGCTCGCTTAGTGAGCTCATCTTCTCCTTTCAGTCTTAATAACAACCGTCCTCAAAACTACTGTAATAGGAGCCCTTCACACCTTCCTCTCTTTCTCCTGGAGAAACACTGAGCTTTTTATAATCCCTGAATTACTACACACACACACGCACACACACAGAAAGACAGAGTTTATTAGTTTCAATAGACAAATGAAAAAGAATGTCTGTGGTCATTTAAGCGAGCAGCAAGAGACCAATTAGCGAGCGTCTCTATTCAATTTCTCTGCATCTCTACTTAGGAGAGAGAGCAAAGTCTGGGAGGAGGAGTCTGAGCCACGCAGACAGGAAGAGAGGCAAAAACAAAGCCATCATCTCCCAGTGCTTGCCCACCCCTCCATCCTCTCCCCTCTCTCCTCCGCAGCTCCAATTACTGCTCCTCTCCCTGCCATCAGTATGCAGCAGGACCGCTCCTCTCCTCCACTCGCCCCAGGCCATTGAATACGTTACCCCCGCTATGGGGCTCAGGGCTCAGGGGCACGGTGCCCCCTAACCCCCTGGATAATTTGGGATTCCTGCTCCTGCCTTGGAGAGCTGAAAACAAATAAAACACCCAGAAAAATAAAGAAATAAGGTTGCCTCGCGAATATCCAGAGATCTACTGATTTATTGATTTGTTCATTCCTCCACTTATTATTATGATTTGTAAACCGTTACTGATCCACAGCAGCCACCCACACCTCCATCCTACACCTGCACCAGGGGATGGGGACGCTCTGCAGACGGTAAAAACAGCTTCTGAGCCAGCAACGTTTATTAAATAACAGTTTGAAAAGTTGATTCTTGGTCTTTTTCTAGAAATGTTCTCATCCAAAACATGTTAGTGCAATTTTATGATGTCTTTTATTTAGAAGACGTTACAGATTCATTAAACTGTTTTTATTATATGGAGATAAACAGCTAACACTTTATAGTTTTGATAAAAAGAAACAAAAATATTTTGTTAATACGAGGGACACTCGGATATTTTACAAGACAAATGTTTACCTGATGAGAATAAAGGAGTCTAACACTGCCTTTGGCTTAGATTTCTCTTCTGTCTCTCTGTCTTTATCAAGAGTTGGAGGTTTAAGGTTGAATCAAAGCGTTCTTAAATCTTACATCACAGAAACCCTTAGATACCATAAAATCCAATTGGATCATTTTCACTTTCTTTTAAAATGTTCTTTTCTTGTGATTTCAACAACACATTCTAGATTTTTTTTATTTTTCTTTCAACAAAATTAAAAAAGACTGGCCTTTTCAACCAACTAAAGCTGCAAAGTATCACCCCTTAAACGACAAATATCTTACCTGTTGTAGATGGTTGTTTGGATGACCTCAGTTTGAGATTATGATGGATTAATGAGCTAACAGCTAGTCAAGAGTGAGGCTAAGGACAAAGTACGTACATTTCTATTAAAATAACTCATCTGAATAATGTTTTATTAGCAGGTCAGTCCAATGAGAATTTAATTATATTTCCACAGAATAAGGCTGTTCCAACACTTTCTAAGATCCATACTTGCTGCTGTACACGTCGCACTGCCGTATAAGTTGCATCAGTCCAAATATGTCTAATAAAGTGGAAAAAACATAAATAAGTCACTTAGCTGTATATGTTGCATCTATTATGCATTCCTGCTGACGTGTCACATTTGTTATGGGTCACTGCTGACCACCCAGAAATGTGGACCTGTGTTGTGCCAAAAATCAACTGACTGCCAAATGGTGGCTGCGGGAGTGTGCACGGAGGACTTTAACAAAATTTTAACAAGATTAACACCTAAAAACAATTTATTTCTCGAAATTATAGTAAAAGTGTGTCTCAGCCTAACTTTTCCTTAATAAATACACTTTAATGGTCAAATCAGTTGCATTTCGCCTGGGCGACGCGGTGAAATTCAGCTGATTTGATGTTTGCTCCAGGAGTTCCAGAGCAAGACGAAGGTGGCTTAGTATGGCAAGCCAAGTGTCTCATTAATAGCCACTTTTACCTGTTAATGAGACACTTGACTTGCCACATTAGTTGAAAGCCCTCTAGTGGCTGAAAATGGTAGTGTTTGATCCAACAATTTTCAGTCAGGTCATCTGGACAGTTTCTGTCCAGATGACCTGACTGAAAATTGTTGGGTTGTATACCTGAATTATTGAGCATGGACTTTGTTGGTAGTGTTCAATATTTTCTATGTCAGAATGAAAAAAAAAGTCAGATCTCAGCCAAAAGTTGGGTTATAAATACGGGAAAAAAATGTATATTAGTCACTTCAGTGTATAAGTCAAAGGACTTGCAAACGTATGTCAAAAAAGTGCAACTTATATGGTGAAAAATACGATAATTGTTCATCAGCTTTCTCTTGAATCCCACATCAAAGATCTAAACCTTCCCTGTTGGATTGAATGAATAGCAATGAGATGCAGTTCTAACTTGTAACTTGAGAAAGCAACACTTAAAGTAAAACAACAAACGTTGCTGTGGCTCTATATTTGTAAAATAGCCCCATTGTCTTTTTGGAGCAACTAATGTTGACAATCACCCATGCTGTAGTTCCCACAGCAGCTTGTGTCTACAGCTGCTCTTAAGCAGATGCACGGCCTGGAAACCGACCGAGTGGTTTAGGAGTTCCTGGTAACCGTGAGCTGCAAAGAAATGGGCTGGAAACGGTGCAGAGAAGGAGGAAGATCTTCCACTTGGCTGTGCAGCTCGAGGAGCTCCAGTCCAAGCGAGACGGGAGTCCCATAGCACCCAAACCATTCCACCCTCCTCAAAGTGACATCAGCGCCTGCTTCACATGCTCTCCCATGGTGTAAATGATTACTTTTGCTTAATGTAGCGCTGAATCAATCCTCAAACGTGTCTGTCCTGGTTACACGGAGCAGGCGGAGTGGGCGACCACAGGGAGACGTTGAGTTTAATAGAGCCAAAGGGAAAATTATGAGACCACTAAGAAGGCTGTTGTTACACTTGGCTTCTTTCTGGACTTGGCTGGTGGATGTGTCTGCTTCAAGCAACTGTTGTGGTTGAAGCTTCTGTTAAGCTCGCGCCTTGCGTTTGCAAAATCCATCGTGACGTAATGTCAGGTGAGCTAGCCCACTTGATGATGAAGAAGCCCCATTATTGTCTCTCCTCCTCTCCCAGAGCGGAGCAGCAGATCAGCTCCATCTTCAAGGCTTGCTGAATGTAATGGAGTTCACGCCCAGTCTGCATTTTGAAACAAACCACATACAAGGAGGAAGTTGACAAGCTCATAAAGCATCATCTGCTTAAATGCCTTATGACAATGTAAGATTAATGATCGTCCATTTGGTGCTAAAGAGGAGCGGCGGAGGAGGCACCTGCTTCTCAAAGGCCAGCTCTAATCGTTCTCATCTGGACTCCCTGCTGAAACACTAACCTGCTGCTCCTAAAGAAAGGAGATCTGCCTCCCAGATCCTCAAACACTTCTCTGGGACCCGGCTCTATTACTTTTCTAATTCAGCCCAGATGTGACGTCCCCACGCTGCCGTACTTGTTTTTCTTTCCTCCTCGCTCTGCTTCGTCTTATTCCCACCTGCTTGCTGACCCGGGGAGCCAAGGCCCACGGTCTCATTTGGTTTCCCTCCACAAGAAAAAGTCCTGTTCTTTGAATTGCAACAGATTTTTTTTTTTTTTGTGTGTTGTTGTTTCAGCCTGGAGGGTCTGCAGTGAAGTCAGCGCAGTGGAGGGAGGAGGACGTTTCCTTTAGCCACATCCTTGCATTCTTTGTGTTATCTGTATAAAAATCCTCTATAGAGTCTCCTCCCTGTTCTTTTTACAAACACTGAAGATGGACTTTTTGTGTTTTCTTCAAACATAAAAAAAACCACTTTAAAAAGCATGTGACACAGGTTAGCACGGACCTCCTAGAAGACCGCTACTTTAATTAGATTGCTGCTCTTCAGCTGATGGACGTGCTCGTCTCTCAGGGCCTCGGAGCGTCTGTCTGCACTGCATGGGCCCCAGTAAATAATCTCACTCCCCTAAACACTTTACAGTTAATTGTGCGTTTTTTCCCCTTCTTGTTGGGATGAGGTAGTGTGGGGAGGGGTTTTTGCTGAGGAATAATTAAGACAATGCTTTTGCGGTTCACTTTGTAGGAAGAGGGGGGGCGGGGGGAATCCCACCAGGGCCAGGGCAGGTGTCTTTTTACTGGAAGAGACTTGCTGACAAAACCTGCCAATCAAAGCCTGAGAAGCTCTCAGTTTCTTGAGCTCTTATATCTGCTCTATTCCCATTAGCCCGTTTATTCCAAACACAGTTTTAAATTGCTGGGGATTAAGCAGGTAGCAAACAGGCACTGGTCTGTCAGAGGAAATAAGAGCTCTCGTCTGTCTACAGCTGCTCTCCTGGACCAAAAAAAAAAAAAAAAAAAAAACGGAGAAGGTTTCATGGAAGAACAGATTAAACAGCTCATATTTCTGAATAAAATCATTACAGCCAAATTAAAACAGGTTGCTGCGAAATCTTTGTGCTTCAAAGAAACGTCTTTATGCTTCTTTTGTGCTCAGGGACTATTAAGTGAAAAATACCAAACAACCCCCACTTTTAAACACCAATTCTATGTTTTCTCTGCATTTCTCAAATTCCTACTGAACATTAATGGCGTGTGTAGACCAACTCTCCCAAAGAGTCTTTGAAAACCACAGAAAGAGATGATTTTTTTGTTGTCGTTCCTATAAATGACCCGGAGGCCACTGTCAAACTGTTCAGAGCTGATGCAGCATATAGTATAATAACATAATCAAGGCAAAGCATGTAATGGTACTGAGAAAAAAAAAAGAAGAGGTTTTAGCTCTTTAAATTTGTGCCTCATCTAGCAGACAGGCAGGAGAGAGGTGCCAGCAGCTATTCATGATGGAGCGGGAAAGCAGGTCACGGAGTCACGGCCACTAAGAGCTGCTGTGCTATAGAGTGCCACTGACAGGCTCGTCCAAGGCCACAGCCTCATCTGGCTGAAACGCACGAATTTAGGCACCAAATGTGCGTTAATGCTGAGAAACACAACTGATACTTTTGTGCATTTCAAACCCAATGCTCATTCCTATTCAGCGCAGAGATGCAAACACAAACACCAGTTGTGTATCGTTCCTGAACACAGTCCTCTGATTTATATTTTTATACTTGTGGACAAATGTCCCACACTTTGCACCAAATGTGATAGGAGTTAAGTAAATGGTAAAGGGAGTGTGAACCCGCACCCCCCGCAAGAAAATAAAAAAACTCCACAGCCGCTCGTCACACACAGACAGGAAATGGACAGCCACTTTGGGGAAATTGGATTCAGTTGTCGTCCACTGCAGGAAAAAAGAATTGAATCATGTAGGCATTTGGGCTGATTTAATGGTGTTAACGTACGCACAGTGGAACTCCACGGCTCGCGCCGTGCAAGCCTTTGGATTATTAGGTTCGGTGTAAAATCCGTCATTTCTCCGGAGTCCATTTGTTTGGGAGAAATGGATGAACATTAGCAGCAGTTCTGAAAGTGCTCCATTTTTTTTTTTTTTTTTTTTTTTGAATAAACCAGTGATGGATTTCTCTTCAGCTGTTGTTTTAACAGAAACATCTTTCTTCACATAAGTAACATCCATCTTCCCACTTTTGTATGTTAAAGTTACCGTTCAAGTTCTAATACTTGAATTGTTGAAACCATAGACTGATGGGCTTGCGGGGGCAGGTCAGCTGGGATGTGGGTGGGGGGGTGGGGGGTTGTGTTTGAGAGCTTGAAGCTGCTTTTGTCTTTGATGATGTGAAGGACCAGAAGGTCTGGTGCACTTGGCAACGCAGAACAAAAACATGTAATGTTGTCACCCAGGATTCTGATGTTGTTATTGGGCGCTGCCGTCCCTCCACATTAATTACTGTTGAGTCTTCAGGCAAGGAAAAAATATGCTTCAAGGTTTTAGTATGAAAGTGGACATACATTTTTATACCTCAGCAGTATTACCCTTCCTTTGCAGATCTGTTTACCATAAGTTAAACACTTGTAGCCAGTTCCAGTTAACATTTAGCTAAATTGTCAAAACAACGTCTGAAAAAATCCAGGGGTCCTTTCTCGGTTTTTTTGCATTTCTTGTAAACCTTCCTTGTTTATGCATGGCAATATTTTAGCAGATGCTTTATGCTAGGAGAAGTAGATTTAAAGATCTTCATCATGCGTAGGTCTGTCACAATAACAAATTTTGCTGGGCGATTAATTGTCACAAAAATTATTGCGATAAACGATACTATTGTTTGAAATTTGACAATAATTACTAATTATTGTCAAATTTAAGAAGAAATGTTGGTTAATTTGTGTGTGTAGTTGCTTTTTCTGACCACCGGATGGCAGTATAAGACCGTTTGAACTGAAGGATGGATAGTGAGGGAGCGAGCAGCATCTCTTTAAGAAAAATGGGAGGGAGGTGTCTTGACATGATATGGGCTGTCTCTCTTTCCTGTTTTTGGTTCTCAAAAAGTCGGACGCTCGGTGTAGTTTGAGCTCTTTAGCATAACATTTTTCACACAAAGCTTTTAATAAAAATAAAAAAATCAGTAAACAAGTTCTCAGCTTCTTTTTGCAGAGAAAAACAACTTTTTACATGAAGTCACAGGTTTCAACCGTGAATTTTGGAGCTTGGACAAGACAGAGGTTTTTTCCTGAGGTCAGCCTGTTAGCTTAGCTCGTAGCTTAGCTTCTCATTTTAGCTGCTTTTAACGATCCAAAAACATGATTTTGTACAATTAAAATGGATTTTCAAGAGAAAAGAGAAAGGGAGGGGTCAGTGAAGAGCACTGGAGTTGAGTTTGTCATCCAGTGTCTTCAGCAGAAAGAGAGAGACACGAAGAAATGACAAAGCTGATAAATGAAAATTAGGTTGATAATTTTCATTTATCATGCAATTAATTGATTTATTGTTTATCACGACAGGTCTCATTGTGCGTCACATAATAAGAAGAAAGCAAAAACTGCTTTGAATAAACTTTTTCAGTTCTATTCAGTGGTTTGAGTTCAGTAAATTCAGATCCTTATTAAGACACATTCAGATATTATTCACCTTTTACATTTTTACAAGTCAAACCTTTAGATCTATTAATGTGAAGTCCTGTGAAAAGGTTATAAACAAATAATATCTTACCTGTTGTTGATAGCTCTTGTAACGATCTGAGGTAGGAGAGTTCATTTTTATTTTTTTAAGATGATATGCTAGGTTGATATGTTTATTTTTTATTCATGGGCTGACAGCTGGTCCCAATAAGACCAAAGTGGATTTCTGCCATCCTAAAACAACTTCAATCTAAAAAAATTAATTGCAGTCTGGGAGAGTACCTTTACATCACTATCTTTTTAAATTACACATTTATTTACAAATGGTTATCCCTCCAGAGCAGACTGGGACAGGTTCAGCAATAACATTAGTGCAATGCAAAACTGACAACAATGTAAAAGGTTCAAGGGTGAAAATTATGTTTGTATAAACTGTGACATTTTTGAGGTTTAATGTTTTTTTTTTTTAGACAACAGCAATCCACTTTTGCTTTGCTATTCGCTCGGACTAGCTGTTAGCTCATCAAACATCAGAAACAAGCTCCATTTGTCTTAATGAGATGATTCAAACTGCTATCTGCAGCAGATAAGATATTAACTGCTCATAATCTTTCAACATAACCCTGTATGCTTAAATATCTTTTTTATTCTTTTCTACTTTGCTTCTTCAGTGGAAACTTTTTTTTTTTGACAAAAATGTATTTAAAGGCACAACAGAGCAAATAAATACTCAAAAGGACATCATGGTACTTTACTTGTTTCAATGAAGAAATAGTCTGCTGCTGCAAGCTTGACCACTTTTTTATATTTAAAAAAAATCTTTAACATCTCCTTCTTGTCAGTTTATGGCTGACAAGTGTTTAACATCCACCGTTTTGTCCTCCCTACCAGCAGAGACATGAACAATGTCCATTCCTGAAGACTTCCTCATTAGCGGCAGAGAGCGTGGGAGTGCTGCTATCTGGAAACAAGCTTTAGCTGACTTCTTTCAGACTGCAACAACATCCTCCTCCCTGCGCGCCACGCACATGTCCTCTCACTCCGTGCATTATAACCCTGATGAGCTGACCACATCCTTGGAACACTTCACAAAATAAATAATTGAACTCTCAATAGCCCTTGATGGACAAAAATTGCTCCTCCAGCTGCCACTTCTTCTTTTTGCTTTGTTCTCGAGAGCAACAACAACAAATGGGGCCTTTGCAGAATCCCACACTAAGAAAACACATTTCACAGTGATAACACATAAGAGCTGGGGGGGTTGCATTACTCTCCTGCTCAGATGATTTGCACCATTAGAGGTAGCCCATGTGTTGTACAAATAGTAATAAAGAAGCCTTCAAAAGAGATATGTGATCTTAAAAGAGTGTTTTATGCCGCCACATGACTGATGTCACTATCATCAGTTATCTATTATCAGCTAACTTGTATTTTCAGCAATCAGGGGGTAAGGAAGAAGACAATGGTTCCAGTAAGGATGGAGGCTGTGAACAATAGGTGGCAGTGTGCGACCACAGAAGCCAGCTACAGTCAAGTCTGCATCCAGTCTTGGCAGGGGACAGCTCGAGGCTGTTCTGTGGATTTAATTAGACAGAAACAGATACTCACATGTTCATTTCTCAGCTGCCTCCCATCCATTTCTTTAGAGTCTGTTGGGGAGGAAAAAAAAAACGCTTTATGGTCCAATTGTAACTTTAACTGTGAGCACAGAAAGAAGCACATGTTGGTGGTGAAGAGCCAAGTGTTAAGACCTTGTTCACACTTCCTAGAGGCGAGCCATTACAGCAGGTAGAGCTGTAAGAATCACAGGCCGACTGTTAAAACACACACACACACACACACACACACAAAAGTAGGGGAGGGTGGTGCAAAGATTTGTTCCTCGGACAAAGAAAGTGTTTTTCGAAAAACTCTGGAAGTGTCCGCCTGATGAGCAAGACCACACCCAGGACATGCACAAAAGATGGGTAGAAAGCGCCGCATTAAACAAACTGTAGAATATTTTCATTTAAAAACCATTTACTAAAGTGCAATTCACTGTTTATCCATTTTTTTTATTGAATAAAGTTACGCAAATGGAACATTTTTTTATTTCATATGGCAGCGAGATAGCATGTATGGCAATTGCCAACAAAGTGTGAAATAAAATAAAAAAAGGGTTGCAATTTAATCAGAGGGTAAATGTTATGGTGGCAGAGGGGATACAAAGAGCGGGAAGAACAACATTTAGACTATAGGTGGTTTAGAAAGTGCCGTGGCCTCCCACTAACCTTCACGTCCATATTAAAAGCAAGGTGTCAGTGCATGCAAATTAGGAGTCGCTCGGCAAGAGCACCGTTAATGAACCCAGCCGCTGAACTCCACGCAGCCGACTTGTAGTCAGATAGGTGTGCCATAAATAGTCTGTTTGGCAGAGAGCCAGACGGCAAAGCTAAGGCAGAGTTAGCAGCAAGTCGGATAAGGCCCTTTATTGTGTTATGACAGACAGAGGGGACGATCAGACAGGATAGAGATATGGGCTTTCCTTTCCAGATTAATTAAAGAAAGGATCAATTAACAGTGATGAAAACCATGGCAGCATACTGACTCGCTGATAGGCCAATCAAGCCTTGAAATGCAGAGTAGTTGGCATGTTTTATCTCTCCAAACTTAATTGCAATTTTCCAGAGGGAATGACGTGATCAAAAATGGAGGGGTGAAAGTAGCTTTGCATGAATAAAGTGTTCATTTGACGCGTTTGTTCTGTGATTCCAGGACCCGTTCACATAGAGGGAAACATTAGTGTTGAGCGCACTGAAGTTTGCACAATTCATCTGTAAGTGAAACTGTGAACACGGTTAATACGCTATTTGCTGAGTAGCAAAACGCTTCGGCGGAGGACTATTTGTCCCAACCACGTCGGAGTGCATGTGCCTGAAGAACACGGAGCGTTTGTGAACTCATTTGCATATTGGGACATGAATACCCCACCCCTCCTTCACCGCTGCTGCTGCTGCTTCGTGACAGATTCGAGACAATAATGACCTTACAGACGATAAACAACAAAAGACGCGACGCCGCTCTCGTGACGTTTGGACGCAGGTTTGACGCTGGTGCAGATTCAGAGGATGTTCAGTTGAGGGGAAAGAATTTGTAAAATTAAAAATAAAAACAACAACTAACGACCTTTAACCCTATCTCACATGTTGCCATAGACAATCCCAAACAATATAAGAACTCTGGCAAAGCGTGAACATTAAAAAACAAATCACAACGGAGGCTCGCCGTGCTGGTAAATTTGTAAAATAACAACAAGTCCTATCAGCGGTCATTAAATTGTTACCATTCGCTTGCTTTTAATAATTTATCCAGTTATTATAACAATATTAGCTAAGATTAAACACACACACATTGTTCATTACCTTGGGAACACAGCCCACCAAAAGCTCATTTCCTGTTGAGGAAGGCTGCCTAACCCCGATTGACCCCGAGATATTCCCATTACCATGGGCCAATGTTTAAGGGAAAGCTTATTGAGCTACCTCAGCTGGAACACCCACCACTGATTTATGAGCTGGGAGACTTCTCCACTTTTAATGATTATCTGTTTATTTATTTTTATTTATTTTTATTTCTTTTCTTCGCACGAATCAAATCAGAAACAAGAAAGTACTGTCAATTGCGCCAAAGAAAAAAGGAACGTGAATCCGATTCTTTGAGATGGAAAAGCACAACTGTAAAAACAAAGCACGCACAGAAAAATGTATTTGCAGTTCTTCCCTGAGGAGGAGGATTTAAAAAAAGGAAACATTCATTTTGAATGGGTTTTCTATTTGGCATTTATGCCTTTTAAAATCAGACCAAAAAAGAAAAAAGCTCCAGATGTGCTTTACTCTACACAGTCTATAACTAATTATCTAATCCTTCAGTTTTTAACAGCATCCTTGTAAAAGTCCACCTGACTCTCCTTTTCTTTCCTAACCTGTGGATGTCTCTCCATTTGTTGTACGGCAGCTTTCTGGTCTTTATGCACAACAATCCTGAGCATATCCATAATGCTGCTATAGATGGAGGAGAAGCTTAAGTGAGTCTGTCATGGTAATTATGGCAGATAGTTAAGGACTATCAGGTCACTTACGGCCACTCGCATCTATCCTGAGCATAAAGAGTCTCCTGTGTGCTTGGGGTAAATTGAAAAGATGCACTTATCAACCTAATGGCAAAATCTGAATCAAATCACATGCATACTTTGTCAAGAAATACCCGTCTTTAACCACATGCTCTGATGGTTTAATCATCTAGCAGGCTGCATCAGAGTGTGATCACTTCGGCACATGCAGCGTCACAAAATGTTTGTTTTATAATCCAATCAGTCTAAAAGCTGAGGCATATATCTTCTAGCTTCCACATGAAATATAAGACTGAAGGTTTGTGACCTTCTGGTGACAGCTTCGAAGCAAAAATGACGCCGTCTTAAAGTGATAGCTTAAGTGTTGTTGGGTGGAAGGGTTATAAACAATATCTTACCTGTTGAATATAGTGCTTTAAGCAATTCCAGTTTGGAGAAATGGAGTTTAATTTGGACTGGATTGATGAGCTAAAGGCTAGTCTGAGCAGGTTCAAGATTAACATAGATTTCTAGTTTCACAAAATATCTTAATTAACAAATGTAATGGTTCATGTGAATACTTTTTTAGACTGTTGCCAATTTTGCATTAAACATCCTTCTGTTACAAACATAATTACGGTAACTGCACCAAACAGGCTCCACAGATGTGCTACAGTGAGACGCTGCTGTTTGTGCTTCCAAACCCACAAAAGTCAATGTAAATAATTGAGTAATGGGAAAATGGTGACAGTATAAAGGTTTATACAGTTTTGTTGGCATGAAACTTTAAGAAATTGGTGTTGTTTCATGATGGCAACAATCCAATCTGGCCTTAGCGATGCTTAGATTAAATGTTTTTTCCCATTTGTGGATATTTAAAGAGCTATCTGCAGCAAGTAAAACAATTATTGCTCATTGCTTTTCTACAGAATCTGACTGCAAAAAATATTTTAAAAGAAAATACTCTACTTGTCTGCAATACAATGTGAAAATCTGATTTTAAACACATAAAAATGTATATCTCCATGCCCACATTTTATAGTTAAACAAGGTTTTTTAGTTTTGCGTGTGTGTGTGTGATGGTCTAGCAGCCCATTATCTCAAGTGTATAAGTTACCAAATTGAGACAGTGGGACTCCATGAAACCAGAGTAAGCCTGTGAATATAATGTGTTTCTGCATGGGCATCAGCTCTGAGCGGTTTTACAGTCATTTAACTGAAAATGGCAACATAATGCAATAGCATTTGGGAAGCAACTGTTTTGATTAGGATGGGACAGTCTGCCGAGCTGCAGTTACGAGCTGAAACACACAATATTAGCACCCATCATTTGAGGTAACTAACAGGCTTCCAGTTTCAGGTTTTTTTTTTTTTTTTTTTGGAAATCAAATTAGTCTGCCAGACATCCAATTTGTGTTTTGGTTTAGTCAAATGTGGCTGCAGCGTAATATGCTGGAGGCCACAAGACAAGAGGAAAGTGGCTCATTTGTGTTACATAACAGAAAAATGTGCAGCCCATGATATGAAATGGAAAATTTTATTTTTGGCAAGCAAAGAAGAGACCTTTGCTTAATGTCCCGACGACCTTCTAATCAAAAGGTTCTCGCGCAGCAAGTTGCACTGGCTCATCCGAGACTCATTAAAATAATTGTTGCTCCATAAACTGAGCGTGAACATTAGTCCCTAAACATTCAGCAGGATTGTCAAGTGTTTGTAGCGATCACTCGGTTCTTCCACGTCCAAATCATATCAGATAGGCTATTGACAGCTTCCTGTCAATAGCCGAGTCCTTGGAGGGTTAGCTATTTGCACATTGACTGATTGACTGTTTCTTAATAGACACATAATTGGTGACAAAGACCTTCCAATGAAGTGTCATTTGCCAAAGCATTTGTGATAATTCACAGCCTGTCCCATTTTCCGTTGGACACGATCCCAAAGTAGGGTCTGTGGATTTGTGTCACACTGACAAGGGAAAATTATAATAAAGTATTGGAAGCGTTGGGACATAGCAACAGAAATCACAATGGATTCAAGACAAACAAACCAGTTAGCTGGGATGAAATCTATAGCTAGAGACATGGAGGAGGCAATATGGAGCCTCTGAAACTTTGACCTGATGTAACATTATTCATTGGCTGTAATACACCATGCTATTTCTTCTCATTGCAGAATGTGGACAACGCTGATGGAAAGTAATTTTTACACGACACTTTTGTTTACCTTGTTTATCTGCTCGCCTGTCTGATATCATAGGCATCACCGTTTTCATCAGAGAAACTGTGCTTTTTACAGATGGCTGCAGTGATTGCAAAGCAGAGCATAAAAAAAAGGGAGATAAAAAAAAAAAAAAAAAGATGAACACCCCAGTGGTTGTGCAGCATTTCATAAGGGCATTGCTTTTCAATCCAGCTGCTTGGAGGATTTTTAACATCTATTAATCCAGAATTACTCCAATTACGAGCCGTCTTTGCGCCAAGGCCTCCTTCTGCTGCCTGAGTTAGATAGTGCACACCTCTGGGAGCCAATCACAGCCTTCACAGCCACTGGCAGCAGATGTAAGCAATTTACTTCTGATTTCTTCATATTCAGTGTGAGACGAGCTCCTGGTGACCCGCGACCCCGGAGCCTGCAGGATTCTAACCCTATCAAATTAAAGCTCTCTGCTCACTTATTCCCCAGCGCTCCTCTGGTGCTAAGCAGCCATCTTGCTGCATAGCAACACCAGTCGGGCGTGCTCGCTCATACGCCCTGCCTCATCAGCTGCTATTAGGGAAAATATACAGTGCTCTAATTGGATGAGATTCAGCTAAGGAAGTGCAGTTAAAGGTCATTTTCCACCGTGTGCCTCCTGCTCTTCAGAATAATTTCTGTGTCCTCTGTCTTTGTGGGCTGTTAAACAACAGGGCCAAAGTTACAATCCTTTCTCTCTTTTCCTGACACAGTGCCACAGGCTGTGATGAGCACCAAGTCCTCTGAATCATGTAAACAACATAGCCAGACACTGACTGATGAGCTCTGTGTTAACTGCACATATCCTCTACTGTATGCCCTCAAAGTGACTCGGTACCTATGTTGTGACCTTGTTGTTAGTCAATTTTACAAAGTCGTGAAAGGTTAAGAAAGACAAGCCACCGCTCTAATTGGTAATCATCTTGCTGTATTTTGCCTTGTATGTCTGTTTTAAAGGCTGCTTTGTTATGCCTAGCAGCTAGAGTAGGAATTGTAAAATAAAGGTGGACAAACATTTGCATTGTGAGAGATGAGCTGAAGACCAGTGAAGAAACACAGCTGCAGAGCGCAAAGAACAGCTAAAGCTATCTGTCAACAACAGATAATCTGTCAAACGTACACATGGACTTACATCTGATGAGACTGTGCGTTGATTTTTAATTACACACTTGCAGTCAGAGCTGCTAAAGAACAGCACAAGCACCGTGTCACATTTGGGATATTCCAGTTAGCACACTTGTTGAGCACGTTCTGTGAGAAGTGTAGCACAGAAGCAGTGTTCTTCTTGTTTTTAGTGTTATTGTAAGGCTCGATGTTTTGTAATGGTGGAATGTTTATGACCAATTAGGGTGCATTCACACCAGCCCCGTTTAGTCCGCTTTAATCAAACTCTAGTCCGTTTGCCTAGAAAGTCCGGATCATTTGGGGAGGTGTGAATGTGCAATCAAACTCCAATGTGGACCAAAAAAGTGAACTCTGGTCCGCCTAAAAACCTTGGTTCGGTTGAAGTGAACTCTGGTGCAGTTCGAATGCAGTGTGAATGCAAGCGGACCAGAGACCGCTCCAAAAGCAGGAAGTGGACTGCAGAGCAGGGCAAACAAATGTACATTTCTCTTACCTCATATGGAGCCGTCTCAGCCACCTTGTGTGAAAAACAACATTCTCCATGATCTTCTGCCTCATCTTCCGCTCATGCTGAGTCCATTGTTGAAAAATGTTTGTTTGGCACATGAGCCACAGACAAAACAGAAATCCTAAAACCGTAAAAAAATGTATGCCATTCCATTTTTGTTTTTATAATCAGAAGTAAATTGTGCTCAGTGCATTCTTCAGAGATTTTCTTGTTGTTTCCTTCAGTAGTTCTTGGTGCAGCGCCACCACAGGCGAGGGGGGGAAACATGTTGGCTTGATTGACTCAGTGCAGTGTGAATGAGAACCACACTGGCAGAAAATGTAAACAAATGTTCTGAATTTTATGCACCAAAAACATTAATATTTACTTGCATTCCCTGTTCAATTCCACTCCAGAAAACACTCATCTCAAAAACTACAAGCTCTACTAGCAATAACTTTTCAAATCCTACAGCCTTCATTACTACACAAATAGTAATGACAAGTAATTAATTAATCACGGTGGAATCTTGTGTGTGTTTTTGTACACTTAAAATTAAATTTAAATATGTTTAGAACCTGCTTAGAAACCTAGAATTTAAAGAGGGTGGTCTTTTTACTTGAATGGACTTTTGTCTACGTTTGACTTAAGTAGCCTGCTACTCATTGTATCACCCAGAGGTGCAACTCCTTAGAGAGTCGAGGGTTTAATCAATGTTTATGATCAATAGTTCATTTAACAGGTGAGGCAGTTGTACAGAGGCAAGTCAACCAGTGGGATACAGCAGGTGTCTGTTTATATTGAACACACGACCTGAGAGTGAAAAAAAAAAAATGGGGGAAAACCTGTAATATCTGCTTTGGGTCTGATTTTATATTCACAGGCATCCAGTGGGTTCAAATAATCTGAATACCCTAGCTTAGTTGTTGGAGATGCCTGCACTGCTGCGATTACCACTCCCTGAATTGCCCCAACTCCACCATGGTGGATATGAGAGGCACCAGTGGGATTGTTAGATGACTTAAATCTTAGAAATAACCAACTTACATAGAAATGTTTATCCTCTGTTCATCTGCATGATCTGCATTTTACTAAGGTCGTGTCTTTGTTTTAAAACAAGATATTTGGCTTGTGTGTACTTGAGGGTCAAATACAAAGTTTGTTTTCTCAGTCATCCAGGTATATAACAACAAAAAAGGTTGAATCATGTCATATGGACTTGGTTTTTTGGTTAAAAAGAAACGTTTCGCCCCTCATCCAAGGGGCTTTGTCAATCTGAGGCCTAGCCATC
>JARVGV010000002.1:23484579-23500432 GCA_031762435.1 Hypsolebias longignatus
CCCCCCCCCCCCCCCCCCCCCCCCCCCCCCCCCCCCCCCCCCCCCCCCCCCCCCCCCCCCCCCCCCCCCCCCGCCGTTGATGTTTTCACATCCACCTCAAAAATATGTAGTTGCGCCCCTGAATAAAGGTGCTGCTCACCTGCGGCTGTTGTTTCAACCTTATAATTCTTTCAAAATAAACTACAAACTACAAAAACTACAAATGCTGAATCACTTTGTTTTTGATGATGGAAATGCGTTCGAGTCGTTTCTAATGTGATCCATATAAGATTTAATTCTACTGCAGGTAAGACAGTTACTGCAAATAACTAATTTACACAAGTACAGTTATAAAGTAAATTATGCATTTAAGTTGTGTTGTATTAGTTTGTTCCTATTTTGTGGTTGTTGTGGCATTTAGTAGAACAGTTTGTTGTGCGTGTGTTGTGTGCATTTGATGGAACGCTGAACTTTCTTGACCACCCCACAATGGAGTCACAGCTCTTTTCCAAGTGTCATTAAGTTTCCACAAGTGAGAGAAGAGGAAGTAGCCCCTGTCTGCCCTTTCTGTGTAGCTTGTACGGAAGTTTTGTTCATTTTCTCATTTTTCAGTTTCTGCATTAACACACAGGAAACAAACAGACCACAAACATGCCCTGGCAACATTTTCCCTTTATTGGCAGGTAATACATGAACAAGAGGTTGTCTTGTCTAAATAAAAAAAAAAGCAACTGCTGAGGCGTTTCAGGACCTCCAGACCTTTGTGACCAATGGCATGTCATCCCTCACTTTGTCATGTTTAAGTAAGACCAATCCCCATTCAAAGCAGCATCCATCAGTGTTAGATGAGAACAATGACAAACTGCCTTTTCGCTGCACTCAAAGCATCTGGATCCTTTCTCTGGTCCCCTTCTTTCATTTATCGTAAACAGCTTGAATAACAGCTGGGCAATGGGAGTTTACAAGTTAATCAATTGTTTGTTAGGAAGCCACAACATTCCCCATACCCAACCACCTGCAAGTTAATGTTCATTTACCATGCTAATTTTCCCTCATGCAAAAGCCCATCAGCTAATTACGTTTCAAGAATAGCATGCATTTTTTACTATTCTAAAATATAGTTGATAAAATGTAATTTTTCATGCAAAAGAGTTATTAGGTGAAATCAAACACAAAAATAAATCCAGATTGGTAAACCTTGTTTTGTCTCACTCTGTGGGACGCCCCGGGAGTTGTGTTGGGGTTCACTCACTGGTGGTGGATTCTCTGTTTATTCTGGACACTGTGCTTCCTGTCAACACAAGGTTGACTTTGTTTGATCTCTGTATGAGTTCCTTTGGGTCTTTTCGTTCTTCCGTGCGTCTGTTCAACTTCACAAAATGGCCCACATAATCACAGGCCTCATGGAGGTCAATGATGACTATTTCCCAACACACATTGAGCATCTCACATGCTTCGTTTTTAACCAGATTTGAAAAAAGATTCATTCATCAATAAGGTGAAATAGCAATCTATTTTAGCTCTTGTAATTTTTTTTTCATTTTGATATATTTTATAATAGGTCTAAAACAATAATACAAAATGGCAGTACCAATGCTGTCAACATGAACATGAACACACAAGCCCAAACTAAACAAAAGAACATGAATGTTGGCGAAAGCATCTAATTCCCTCAGCTTGCAACCAACGATGGGCCAGCAGCTCATCCTGAGAAAAAAACTGGATTATTTCTTTAGATTAAAAAAAACAAAAACAAAAAACAGTAGCAATGATTGATAGGACAAATTACATTTGAAAACCTCTAAAAGATCAGTTTGAAAGTTAAAAAAAAATCATAATGTAAATATTGTTTTTTTTTTAATTGCATTTTTATTTTTGCTAAAACCGCTTCATTTGGCCCAGCTATCTTGGCAGCCTTGAGCCAGCGTTCAGATAGGGCACCATTTACAATTGTGCTGGGAGCGCTGGTATTCACCTTTCCTGTTTCTCGGTTGCAGCTGAGAAACCACGCACTACTTTATTTATAATCCAACCAACCTTAATGTGTAACTCTTGCCCCGTACTCTTACTCACATCACACAGCGAGGTCACGTCCCTCTGCACCTCCATTGCTGCTCTTGTATTCCAACATGGCTCTAGGACAGCAGCCCAGCAAAGCTCTGCTCGTCAAATCACAAAGAGGCCCAGATCAGAGTCGTCCTGGACCGGAGCCAGGATCCTACCCTCACAGCCCAGGCAGCTGGGGGCAGCCTGTAATAAGTGGGAGACAATGAGAACTAGCACACCTCCCACGCTTTGCATGTGGATGTCGAATCGGAATTGAAATTGAATGGTTTCATAGGTTTTCCATAAACCACGCTAATTAGGAAACAATGCAGAACCTCAAGTGTGTTTTGAGACAGACAGCATGTTCAGGGTAAACTTTACAATTCAAATTTAAGACTTTTTTTTAACGTGGTTTTGAATGTGCAAAGTTGATCCAGCAAGGGTTAATAAAATACCCGCGATTACATAAAATAAAATAAAAAACTATCATAAATTAACTATTACACCTGCTCATTTTTAAGTCTAACCATGTTTGATTTTATAACTGTTAGGTTACTTTAAAAACTGGGCTCTGGAACATTTTTAGTCATTGTTCTCGAACGGTCATCCAAAACATAAAGCCTATACATTTAAAAAAAAATTTTTTTTGTTTGTTTTCACATGGGGAACTAGACATATTAAAGGCATTTTTGCTTTAATGAATAATAATGAACAATTCACCATGATGTAGATGGTGGTGGTTCTTTAATGGTCCCTTGTAGCCTCTTAAGCCTCTGGTGATAAATCTTACACGGGCGCGCTCGTATAACTAAAACCCAAACCTCATTCAACTTCACATCCATCAGTGTTTGGCTGAAAGCGATGACAAAGCACTTTCAATTACACCAGTAACTGACTCTGGAAACAGTTCATAGCAGGGTCTGGGCTCGAAGACTACGGGAGAAAACACAAGAGAGAGAGAGAGGGAGGGAGGGGGGGATGACTGGTAGGGCATTCGTTTGACTTGCTCCCAAATAATAAAAAGGGTGGTGTGACTCTGGGACACAAGGGATGCCGCCGGCATCGCAAACCCAAGGACAATTCACCTATTTTGCGTCCTGTCACCCCTGTAGTCTGATTTATGGTTGGGACATCCTTCCTACGACCCACTCGCCTATCAGCTTGGCGCTGTAAGGATACTCTGGTGATTAAAGGCTGAAGCATCAAAGCGTCCTCAGTCAGGGCCCTTGTCTAGCACCAGAGGGCCTTGCGGAGCTGAATGGGGAATGTGGCAGTTGGGAGGGAGAGCACTGCAGCAGCAGAGGAGAGCCATTCTTAACCCTGAGTACCAGAGGAGAGAAGAGCTTTTCGAGAATCCATCAACTGCGAACGCTTCAGTCCGTAGCGTCGCTGTTGTCTTTTTCATTTTTCCATCCCAGTTTGTAATTATATTACGCTGAGTGTGTGTGTGTTCTCTCAAACTTAACATGGCACTGTTTAATTGGAGTGATTTTACTCATAATTGCATGATCCTCTCTACCACTTTTGGCTTCCACTTTGTTTTAATAAGTGGGCTAATTTGAAAATCCATCTTCAAAATTAATCAACAACGCATGGTTAATACCGAAGCTAAAAAAAAAAGAAAAAAAAAGAAAGAATTGAGAATATGTAAATCTGCTTTGAACAGCAGGAGCTGCAGTCGTCAACAACAAAAGTAACCCGACAGTGACAACACCAGTCGGGAATGAGGCAACAACAGATGAGTGTTTATATATTTGGTTCCCACTCTTTTCATACTTAAAATGCCTTCATTACATAAATAAAACCAGAGCTGGATCCTCCAGAGTGCCTGATCTTTTGCAGCACCTTTGACTCTAACCCCCCTGATGAAAGGCCCACACTAACATCAGGAGTCCAGAGCCTTTACTCTCTAACTTCAGGCAATTATGACACAGAAGAGCTCTTTGCCTTCTGCACTCCAAAAGAAGAAGAAAGAGGATTTTTTCTTTTCTTTAGCAGAGTTGTAAAAATAAGCTTGCTCTCCTCAATTGCCGTCACCTTGTGGCCTTTGCAATAGCAGCAAGGATGTATCGGAACAAGCCATGGGGCAAAACAAATCACTTGTGATTTACTGAATTATAAAGATTTTAATAGCTGCAATGTTTCTCTCTCAGATTGGTCTTTATTTCCAAAAGTCAAAGTTTCCGTGGTGCCCCAGGCTTTTGAAAAGCAGTAATTGGCCAACAGAGAGACTTAGGATCTCCCTGAGTGATGGAGGGTATTTGTTGCTGTGAACTTGAGGGTATCACTCTAAAGATCACAAGTCCATGTTCTAAGAGACTACAACTTGTCAAGCGCATTTCATTCGCAGCTGTAGAAGTCGACTAGTTTACCACGCAGTTTTCTCTAAAGTTTTTTTCTTTTTTTTTTTTAATGAAGAATCTTTTTTTCTCTTATTATGTTGGTATTATGTGGTTATTTCCCCCCCACATAGTTTTGCATAAACAACCATTGTAGGTTTATGACCCAAAGTCAGGATTCAATTAATGCAGAACAAGAGAACGAGTGAAGAAATCCAGGGTCGTAAAGTGAATCTTCGAGGAGCAAGGCAGATTTCTGAAGTGTAATTAAAAATCTTTTTTTTTTTTTTTTATCGCACTCTGGCTGTGATACAGCTGACTTCATCATACATTTACTACACAACTAAAGCTGTTGGCATTCGGTGCAACAGTCCTGTCATGACATTGAATGCCACATCAACCAAGAGCACTCATTAATTTAAACATATTTTTTGATGATTAATAACAATTTCCCAAACTAATATTCATTTTTCCATAATGGGTTGTAAATACTGCACAGAGCGCTTCCATACACATGGACTGAACAACTCTCGTGACGTTGAAAGCATGTGCTGTCTGTTAGAAAAACAAGTCTGGCAGAGGATAAGATATATTAAGGAAATCCACCAGGGAGGCATAATCGAGTTTGACTCTCCACCGGTGGTCTCCTTGTTAGTGTTGCGAGTGTCAGAACTGACAGTGCAGGTAGCTCAAATGCCACTTAAGGTTTTAGCTTCAGTGGCTTTTGGAAAGAAATGACCGTGACCTGTGCAGCTCGAGCCCACATCCCACACCCTTTCTGCCTGACAGCCGCTCAATGGCAAGTGTCTGCCAGCATGCCGAGGGGGAACGCTGCCAAGGAGCCGGAGATAGAGATGATTACCACATCCCTCTCTCCCTCTCAGCCTGCTCGCTGAAAACTGATACCTACTAACAAACTGCTGTCAACATGTTAGCGAGGCAGAGAGAGTGAGAGCGGTAGTATGTGCTGAGAGGAAATGGGGAGAAGCAGAGATGTGTGGGAGAGCCGGTGCGAAGAGTCCAAACAAGTTGGGATTAATGACATTGAAACATGATTTTTTTTTTTTTTCCACTGTTTTGAGAGCTAACACTGTTGTGGCACATTTGAAGAATGCAATCAACACTATGAGGAGCAGTCTGGTTAGGAAGACACTTACCTACGAAGTGACAATCAAATGATGAATGTCAGACAGCGCAGTCCTGAGGTCACTAGCTGCCTTCGCTCGGCGTATGAATGCATCCATGAATGCAAATGCTGAAGAAATGGTTTTCTTGGGCAAAACTTTTGTGTTTTTAGCTGTAACTGTTATAATATATGCAGAATAAATGATACATCGCGAGCTGTTTCCGTGCAGATGTGCAAATTGTTTTAGACCTTTGTAGCACTCGTTTAAAACTTTGGTTTTCCCGCTGAGCGCAAAATAAAGGCCGCTCTTCCAAATTTGAGTTGTAAATGTCATCGTCTTTGAGTAAATCTCCCACAGCGCCACTTTGCAGACACATTCAAGTTCTATAAAGTGCGAAATCCCAACTGACATATATTTTTTTCTAATTGTTGCAAAGGGCAGGAGTCAGCATGGATTAGCTTGAATCACTGGCAATTAAAATATCACCGCCGTAATTACGAAAGATTGTGATTGTCTGAGTTTCACCAGAAGGCCCATTTATGCTACTGTCTTAATACATGTTTGTTTTTGAAAATTGACAATGACAATTATGATAATGTGTGTCCCGGCATTAAAAAGTTTTGTCAGACAAGAAGAGAAAAAATGTTAAGTCATGCGTCTGTAGATTTTTAAGAAATAAAAATCCTAATTGAAGATTCTTGGATAACTTTTTTCTTTCCACAAAGTACAATAAATAGGAAATGAAGATATTGAAGTTCATCACTATTTAAACTAAACTAACCCAACCACAGTATTGTCTGGATGTAATTACATTTAAACTCATTTTCTAATAATAACAAACTCCCATTTACTTCAAAACTTATGGAACTTTGTTGTTCAGATCTTCATCCAGTTGATCCTTTTTCTGCAATGTGGATCTTCGCAAAATAGCCTTTTAATTATTTGTTAAATCATTAAATGTCTTGGACTAAAACAAAAGTCTTGAGCAAAATAATTTGAGGGATAAGAGAAGCATTCCTCTAAAAATCAATTTTCACCAAGACACAATGGGAACAAACCTAAGTGCTAGTTTGAAACAACCTCATAAGGCTTCCAGAGAAACCAGCAAGCCTAAGAAGCACTTTATTAGCCAGCAGGACAGGGGGGGTCAGGAGGACCAGCCCTATCATTGAGCGGGGTTAGAAGATGCATCCACAGCTGCACTTTCTCTAAATTTCTAAGAGTAAATATGCACCTTTTGAAGTGGGGGGTGCCTAGGAGCACTACTCTGCACAGATTGTGTGGGTTTCTGTGTGGAGCTGTAGTTACGGGAAAGATCAATGGACAGGGCATTAGGAGGAGGAGGGGGTGGTGGGGGGTGCTGTACACTGTCCAGCCCTGCAGCCGGCAGAACAGCTCTGCAGCTCAGAAACCAGTGGAGCCGTTGAGCTGAAGGCGGTTTAATTCTCCCTGCCATTTGTGAAAGTGAAAATCTTTCAGGAATGAAAAGTACTAGGAGTGCTATTTTTATTTGATTCGTGTAAATTTGCTACGTTTTAAAATTCTTAATATTTTTGACTTGTGGTCGTGAATTCGAGGGAAAACAATTCCTGCAGGTTTGTGTGATTAAAAATTTAAAATAAACTGTTCAAAGTGATCCATGCTTTTACTTTGAAATTCTGACACCTATTGTTATTTGACTAGGGCAGAAACATTCTGTTTTGGTAACGACCACCGTCTCCCCTGATATTACATTTCTCATCTATACTTTTTTTTTTTCAAACAAAATACATTCAGTATTTTGAACTGGGCATCGTGTTGTCAGTGTAATTACTGACTGGGAAGGGTCATGGCCGAGCCTGTGAAAGCATGGAAAAACCCATATCCTGCTCATTCTGTGGCTGAACATGTGGGCTTGTGGCTGGCTTTAAGTGCATTAGCCTTGTGCTGAACACACAGCTTTCATATTGTGGTTTGTAAAGACTACGGCAAAGCCTTTTGAGGTAGCCACACTTTCAGAGGAGGCTAATCAGCTTGTGGTTAGAACAGAGTGATAGCGAGCAAAGATTTTTTGTAATGCTCCCCCCCCCCCCCCTCATATTCCACCATCTCTGAATAAATCTCAAATTCAGTTTTTGAGAACAGAATTAAATGATTGCGCCAATGAATATATTCAAATTGCATTTAAATTCAGTTCATTGGCAAACGGATTAAATTTGTTTACCAGGATAAGCATGACAGGACCATGCTATCCCTCTCACAGTGTCAAAAGCGGAGGTCTTCTGCACTCACAGGTGTCGGCAGGGTTTGCTTCTGCCAGCCTCAGAGATGTAGCCAGAGAGAGTTAGCATTTGCAACCCCCCTGTCACACTGCACAAAACACTGTGTCACTCAACTCCAGCCTGTGTGGCAGCTCTGGCATTAATGGAGACGTTGACATCTTCCGACAGAGTGTTTATCTAATACTAATGCTAAGCAACCGGAGCCGGTCGCCCCCACACTGAGCCATCCAACCCCGCCGCAATCCTCGCTGTCTGGTTGTCACACTGGTTTTCTCATTCGTCCCTGTAGACTGAATTTACAACAATGTTGGAGCTGCTTTTCCATGTCACGTTTGTCCATTTGTTTTCTTTAAATCTGTCATTGAGTCAGATATGGTGCCATCGCGGGCAGGACAGTCCCACTCCATCAGCTGAGGACAAAGTTGAGTCAATTACTGGCATATTGAGGGAAGAATCTCCTTTAAACTGCTGGTTTGAGGTTTTATTTTCACAAAAAGTTTACATATTTCTGCTAAAGCTATTTGCAGTTTTCTGTGTGTTTACCACCTCATCCCATACAGAGTTTATCTTAAAGATTTGAACATTGCAATTAGAAAACATGTACAGGTAGTCCTTGGTTTACAGCGTCATTGGTTTAAGGCATTTCGCGTTTACAGCACTGCCCCCAGTGACATCATCGCGCCGTAAGTTGCCTTTTTTATGCAGCATTTTATAATTTTTTCATTTTTTTAGGGTATTTTGTTAGCTAGCTGTTTGGAAACACATTTAAAAACATTAATACGGCCGTTCGAAGTTGTTTTACATTGAATAAACGTGTTTAAAAAGACGTGACCGATCGCCGTTTTAGTTTCGGTTTCGTTTACGGCCGAAAATCCGCGTTTACGGCCGCTCGTGCGGGCAGTTCCGGTTTAAGGCTAAATCGGTTAACGGCTGAGCCGGAGGAACGGATCTTGGCCGTTAACCGGGGACTACCTGTAGGTACTCTTACACCTATATGAATGAAATTTATTACAGTATACCATTTGTTACTCCATTTGGTAAATGTGGTTTAAAAACAAAGTTAGGTGCTGTGAAAGCAGTTGGTTTGAGACTCACACAACACGCAATATACAATGCACAAAACATCCCTATATGTTACTGTATGTATCAGAGACCGACGATGGGTTCATAAAGTTTCTGGAGCTATCTTTAGAGGATTGATTTCCTATACTGCCATGGAGTTGGCTGCATTTATATTCTCTGCCTGTGGCTCTGTGACCCCTGGTTCTCCTTTGATGTGGCAGGAAAAAGCACAAACCAGGATGAGGCAGAGAGAGTGAAGGCTGAGGGATAGCAATAGGTGAAGATGTCTACAGTGGGAGCTGGAGGGAGGTAGAGTTTTTTCTTTAGGTGTAGGTCTCTGAGAGGGATGAGAGAGCGAAGAAGACCGGTGTGAGTTTGCGGGGAGCCGTGTGAACCGATGAAGCCATCATCTGACAGATCTGTTAGAGTTTGCTCTCAGGGTGGGTTGGTGGTGGGTGCAGAAAGGATGCAAGGCTGAGGGCGGGGGGGGGAAAGGGATCGGGTGATTGTGACGGGTTGGGAGAGGGCACGACAGTGGCGCGAGCTGATAGAGACGTCAGCGCTGCTTCAGTAATTTAACGTCGGCTGAACGCAGCGAGGGGCCATCGAAGGGCCCACAGAAGCAGAGGCATGATAGAATAGACCACCCTGGCAACACAAGCAGGGGGCCAGGCAGTATGGAAAAATCAAAGGGGGAAGAAGTAATTTTTGAGAAATTACAGAAATCTCCATGGAAATTAGCATGAAACACTTTCTAATCTCTTCCTTTTCACCGTGGACGATAGGGGTCAGTGCTTCAAGTTCTGCTGCCCTTGCTTTCTCTTCATCTCTCGCCCCATCCCTAATTTCATTATTCCCTCTTGATTTTTTTTTTCCTCCCTCCTGCTTCTTATGTGTACTCATTTTACAGGCTGACACTCTGAAACGGCCCCTCCCTCTGCTCATATTCGTCAACCTTCATTTGCTTGAACCCTTTTTTTCATTGACCACAATTAAACGTTTAGATTTCAAAAGCAAATCAAGGGAGAGCCGAGCCTTGCCCTCCGTGTGACACGGGATCAAGCTGTTGGGCGCTTCGGAGCCTCAGATGAGGTGAATCCCCCAAGATGTGTCCTCTGCACCCTGCCTTTCGTTCCCGTGCTGTCTGTCAGAGCTCCAAACTCGGGTCAAACGAATGGGCGGAGTGAGGCACCCCTAGTTTGTGCCCACACAGCTACTGGTGATCAACAGCGTTTACAGAAACACAATGACAGGAATTCATCTCTTCACTGTCGCTCTCCGTTTTAATATTTTAAATATTGCCGTGTGTTGGTTCTGTCTTCCTTGTTGTTTTTGAAACTTGCATTTGGTTCAGAACGTGTTGTCCTGACCTGCTTTCATGTTTGAATACAAGAGAATGAGTTGCTGCTACAAGATTCGGCTGCACGTCTATTTTTGTTCTTGTTAATATAATGGAGTAACACTGCTATGTTTACATCGAACAAATATAGTAGAGTCGAGAAGGCAAAGTTGTGTAATTTTTTTAATTTTAATTTTGCATCCATGGCAACATGGAGTGTGGTACTCATCCATGACTATGGATAAATTACCAAGCTAAATAAAACCGCTCCATCGTTAACACTTACTATGCCACATAAATAGTTTTTTTTCCCCCTCCTGTTTTATTTTAAGGATATGATTTTAAAATTGTCACATTCTTAAAAAAACAACAACAACAACAGCACAATTAAATCCAAATGTGTAACATAAATTATATTCAAACTACTAATATATAAAATAGGTTACAATATTAAATATAAAGTTATTTTTTTATATGTAAATAAGTATTTTTTGGTAAAGTAAATCAAATAAAATTAGATTTTTAAGGCATTTCATAATGAGACTTTTTGAATTCCACAAAACACGCGAGCATCAAACTGTTAATAATAATAAAACAATTAGAAAAACCTTTATTTTTGTCCTTTTAAACACTAACAAACAATTTATTTAAAGCCCAAGTGGCTGTTTTATGGAGTTTTATCAGTATTTTGGCAAACTTTATTTAATTTTCTGTCCAAGTCATGAGGGTGTGTTCCTGTTCACTAATCCTGGATGTTTTTGTCCTGACTTACTTCCAGCACTGAACAAAGTTGTCAAATTTACTAACAGGTACAGCAGCTTTGCTCTTACTCTGTGTGCTGATTCATTCTGTCTAACTTCGGTGGAGACTTAATTAGAGTGCTTGCAGACTTTGACGTTGCGGTGACAAGCGGTGGAAATGTGTGTAAGACACAGAAACCTTTCTGACCTCTTGTTAAACTCTTTCTTCTGTTCTAATAGTTTGCCCTCTAATTAAGCTTGGAAGTTGGATTGTCTGGTTGTTTCTGTAAAACCAGGGACGCGCTCTTCTGCTAATTGCACTTTCTGAAACTGACAATATTCTGCAAAATCATTGTGCATGGTATTGTCTGCAAACCGTGCATTCACTCCCAAGGAATTGTCAACGTTTAAAGTTTTCTAGCAGAGAAAACATACAAAGATTTAATACAAAAAAAAAAAAAAAAAAAAATCAGATTAATAGTAAAGTTGTAGAAAAACTGTTATTATATTATAAGCAGAGCTGTTTTGTTATTCAATCTTACAGCTGCACATCAGAAACAATTTTTTTGATAGTCAGGACATAGTGCAGGTTGTTAAAGTCTCAACTTAATGAGAGTCTGTAGGTTTTCTTTATTTCATGCAATATGAACCTTGCAGACATTTGGCAGGGCCTGAACCTGCTCTCAGCTGCGGTTCTACCAGCAATAGATAGATGGCACTGCATGCAAGAGCAAAGGGCCATGGACTTCTCTCTGGCATTTTCAGGGTCTTAGTCTCATTATCCGACTGAAAATTAACCTGTCAATTTATCAATCAACACCATCTCGAGTTTTTGCCTCCTGTTTGTCGAATAGCATTACAACAATGCCGACGCACTGATAACCAGGAGCTATGGGTTTGTTAGTGGACTGAATGAGTGCATTATCACTTAAATGACTCCTATGAATCACAAATCTGCCGGGGAGTTGATAAGAAGTAAATACACAAGCAATTTTATTCTAACGTATATGAATGTTTATGTAATCTTTTATGAGTCGGGAGAACGATGTCGAGACCAGATGAGCACTTTGTCTGCTTTTGTTGCACACGTCATTTCCCTCAAAAGTCCCAAACAGTCTGAGGACAAGGCAGGATTTTATTATTTACTACTATTGCCGGCACACAAAATAGAATTTTAAGATGAAATCAAAACGTTGAATTTATGGAGAAAATGTAATAAATTTTTGTGCTACCACAAAAATAGGGGGAAAAAAAGAAAAGAAAGAAATGTATTTGGTAAATTATACAAATTATTAATAACAGTAATAATAATAATAATAATAATAATAATAATAATAATAATAATAATAATAATAATAATAATAATAATAGGTATTATTATTATTATTACTATTATTGTTTATTATTATTAGTGTGAAATAATGTCTAATAAATAGGAAATAATTGGTATATATTATACAAAATTTAAAACAAAATTACCCAAAACATCAGATTAATCTTTAAAATAATGTCTTATTATTATTATTATTATTATTATTATTATTATTATTATTATAAATGTATGTGTTATATACTATAGATTTAAATAAATAATTAATAAATTGGAGAATGATTATTTTAAATAATATTTTTCTTAAATAAAATTAGCACATTTTGTTTTTAATTCATGATTGAAATTATCTCATATTTTAAGACAGCACACAGTTAGCCCATATTATCAGAAAACAGAAAACAATAATTTGGTTTCCTAAGGACAAAGCACACACAACCCAGTTCTTCACTGTTGACTCTGGAGTTTATGTCACGGTAGAAATGTGTAAAATGCAGGAGGGCTGAAATATGTGTTTGCACGCTCAGCATGCTACAGAGCGCTAATAAGAGCTGGGACACATTTTTATCTCTTAGTGGGTCTCAATGTGATAAGCTAAACTAGACCCTCCAAAATCCCCAGCAAGTGAAGCTGCATGTGGTGGACCTCTGTTTCTCTGGTTTCTTCTTCTTTCCATGGCTCGCAGGTTATTAGCTGCTACGTGACTGCATCGGCGGAAAATGCAAGGGTGTGAACAGAAGCAGACAGGGGTTGTGAATAGCAGGAGGGACTTTTCTTTTTCCAATTGTTGTTATTTGCAAATGGCCTTATTGTGTGGCTGTGTTGGAGAGGAGGTGGCGCTGGTGAGGAAAAACCAGAGCTGAGTATATTAAAAATGCCGACATAAAGGAAAACGAGGAAAGGCAACACAACATCTGGTAATTTGTTTTTAGCAAGCTTTAGCCTAATGATGTAAGCAGATTACTTTCCAACAGCGTGGAAAAAAAAGGAAAGCAGGTTTTTCTTTCTTTTTGACGTGTGCATGCACGCGCGCCCTTTAATGACTCTGCCCCATTATCGACCAAGACAGAAGCCACTGCCACGCTGCACGGTTAGTTCATAGTGCCTGCTTTATTCACGCCTCTCGTCGCCGTTTGATAATTCACTCGCACTCAAGAAGGGAATTTTCTGAGCGGATCAGAAAATTGCTTGGCACAACACAGTAGGGGCTCGGGGTTTGCTTTGGAGCCTATTTTAGTGCCTTGAAAGTGGGAAACTGTGTGATTATTGGAGGTGGGATATGAGCCACGCGAGGCCGTGGGTGCTCGGGGCCTGTTCTGCTCCCTCTCCTCGGAGAGCAGGGATCAGTGGTCCGCCCAGATTGAAAGGGAGGGCAGGAACCTGGCGTGATGAAGGACACTGGCTCTCAGTCAGCGTGCTGGAGGAGACTGGAGGATGAAACACGCCATTAAGACCAATTTAGAGTGTTGCTCTAAATTTCAGCAGGACTGATCGATCCTGACAGTAGGGCATCGTACCGCCTGCCAGATCACTTAAACCACTGCCCCTTGTCTCGCGTTGCTTAATGTCATGTCATTGGCTATCGTTCCCAGTCAAACAGTGAGCTGCTGGCTTTCATTTCAATTACTACTTGTAGAATTACCTTTTATTTTTCACATCAGTAATCAATGAAGATTTTGATAATGTCATAATGGAATTTCGGCATCGCATTATGCTCTTTCCCCCCCCTATGTTCTTAATCCAAAGTGAAATCCTCTGAGACTAGCTGTCCTGTTGGTTTATTGATTTTCCTCCTCCGCTCTGTGAGCACTGGACAGAAACTTAAGAGCCAAGGTAGAAAAGAGACTACACCTTGCTTAAGGGTTTAGCCATCAGGCAGGTAATTGGTATGGTAATAATACTCATAGATAATAACACCGTTTTTTTTTTTTTTTTTTTTTTCAATGTGTCTGAAAGTGCTTCACAGAACCAAGTAAAAATGAAACTCCAGAAAAATAAATAAATAAATCAAAAACTAACTCTCATTTTCAAAGGAAGAATAGAACACTTAAGATTAATGGTGACGAGTAAAAGAAATTTCATAACAAAAAAAAAAAAAAAAAAAAGGCACAAAGCAAGATAAGAATTAATGATCAAAACAAGCTATTCGTTTATTTTTAGCATTGATTGAAACGCTTGCTGCTGTGCATTGTTACCTATGAAAACATGTCCTGCTGTATAATGTGGTGGCACAAACTGCAGTACTGTCTGCTGGCGCTGCGCTGACATTTTATATGCCATCTATTTATTAGTTGGGATGTTCATCCAGGCGGCTCAGGTTAAGTATCTTGCTCAGTGTCTGACTGGAGTTATTGAACCTGCAGCCCTCTTGTCCCAAGTTCAGTTCCCTAACCACAACCAGTTTGCCCCCTTGAAGGATGAGGTCTCAGGGAGAGTGCTGCAGCGTACACCACACAGACAGTGATCTATTCTGCGTGTGATATCATGTTGCAGCGTGTCACTGACTGATGCTACCTGCATCCCCCGTGAAGATTAGATCCATGTCTGTGCCCACTGTTTCCTCATAAAATCAGTTCCTTTCGTTTTAACCCTTAATGTGCCGAATTCCTGATCAGAGGATGGAGGAGGGTGAAATAAATCAAATAAAATCCAGTCAGTGCGTGTGTGAAGGAAGCAAGAAAAACAAGTTAGGGTGTTGTTGCGCCGATGTGCGCTGACATTTTAACCTTGACAAATGTTCTTCATCTGAGTTGGGGACAAGCCCCAGAATATAAGCAGATTATGGGCTAGAATATAAATTATGTAAGGCACAATGCTGCCAGACATCTGCTAAGCACATTCAGATGTGATGAAACATAATGTAATAAAATAAGAGGCAATGTGGAAGGTTTATTGTATCGTAAGCATCTTAGCACAACTTTATTGCAATCTGCCAGCTACAGACGGGTTTATTTATTTATTTAAGAGCTAGCTGCTTGTATGGAAAGTTCACATGTCAAAGGTTTTGCACATGTTTGCTCATGAAGCAAACACTTGGGTTTTAATAGTCGGTGTAGTTTACAGACTCTGTCTCTCATAAACAAAAATACTCAATAAAACATAACAATAAACCCCAAAAAGATTAACAAAATTTTATGCAACAAATAAACAAAACAGAACTAAGCAGAATGCCCACTTTAACAATGAACATAATTTGGTAGAGAATTCAACATTTTATGGAAAGTTTCAAAATAATTTTGTTCTATATTATATACAGTATTTTGTTTTTATTTATATAAATATAAGTATGTATGTTTTATGTTTTTTAAAACTGTTTAATTTTAATTTGCTTTTTTAATATACGGTACTTTTATTTATCTGCTTTATGTCTTTGTTTAAATAACCTTAAAAACATGATTATTAATCTTTAATTATTGTTGTGGGTCATGACGTTTTTTTTGTGGGTCATGACGTTTTTTTATAAATACAGTATATTCTCAGATTTATTTATTTTTTGGACATTTTAAGTTGAGTTTTTTTCTGTTTTGTTTTGGGGTTTTGCTGTTTCTTTTTTATAATAAAATAAGTTTCTGTTAATGTTTTCTGTTAATGTTTTCCTAATTGTTACATATACATATATATACACTATAT
>JARVGV010000002.1:23550033-23562242 GCA_031762435.1 Hypsolebias longignatus
TGTGTGCAGCCTTTACCATTCCCCTGGAGCGGCTGCTGAGAGGTTAAGAGGGAAAGGGCCGATGGAGTCGCATTTAGCAAGAAGTGCGGGATCACGGGGGCCAGCTGGTGGGGTGATGGGGAGCATAATTGTGCCCGCTGTGTGGATAGGGTGGAGGGGGAGGTGGAGGGGGAGAGGCAGGGTGAAAGGGTGGGGTGAGAAACCCTGGAAAAAAAAAAGGGAGGGGAGGGGACGCCTCAATTACCTGTGCTCCCCCTGACCCCTCTTTCCCTCCCTCTGTCTCCCCACAGACAGAACCGCTGTCTAAGAGGCGGGGCATATTTCCACAGGCAGATGCACCCCTTCCCTCCCCCTCCTTTGTTCGAGATAGCATTTAGTTCTTTTCCTTAGACGTTGAAACTTAATTGAGACAATCTTGTTTTTCCTATTTTACATTTCTCCTTTATTTGTAAATGTCAAAAAATTTAAAGAAGAGCTTTTTTTTTTATGTTGTTTACCTTTTGATCACATAACTTATCCAGGTGTTACCAGATGAAAGACATACTACGAAATGGAGAAAAAAAAAAAAAATCTGAGCTGCTCTCTCAGACATATTCAGCAGGTTACATGCAGCTGTCACAGTTTATTTTGGAGCTCCTGCTTGGCCTGATACAGTAAGTGACAGAGACTGGTGTAAAATCAATACTTCACAGGAGTGTGATGTCTTAATAAACTCTCTGTGTTGTTCAGACAGGGGAGCTAGACATGTACGAGGAGGACTACAGCGCAGGCCATTGTGGAGCTGTCAAGTCTGGCCCTCAAAAGCAGATGAAGCTGTCAGATTATTAATATATTTATACTGACAGGCTCCAAGTCCACCCCTGAAACCCTCCTCTCTTTCAGCATCTCTCAAAAAAAATATGCTCGGCTTCAAAGACACAGGCCACAGGGTTGGACACGAGGTCAAAGGCCAAATACATTTTGAAAGCAAATTCTCTTCCTTTTGCAACCTGTTTTTATTGCCGCCGCGCCCCTTCTTTGGGGCGAGCATTCAGCTGAAACTTAGGCTGAATTGGCAGCAGCTTTCAAAGCGCCCGGCAGCCCGGTGGACCTCAGGAGCTCTCGGTTGACATCTCCCTGGGCCTTGTCTATGCTCAGGGGTCAGCGTGAGCACTGACTCCCAGGACCCACTCGCTCAGGCGCTACCATGAGTCAGTCCCGCAGACCGAAATTAAAATGTGAAAAGCTGCGCGACCGAAGGCATTTCTCACCCCCCGTGGCATTTTCCTTTCTCTGTGACAGCTCCTCTGAGACCGCTTTTTTCTTTCATGTTTCTTTTCTCCCTTTAGATTATTTAACAACATGCGGACGGAGCTGTCAGCGAGAGACATGCTTGATCGACAGAGCAAGGGAGTGTTTCAGTCAACACGGGGTTAAATTCGATTTTCTGCATGTTCACTATGCCAGTCTCAAGCTAGTTATTGCCTTGGCTTGATGTTTTTTGATGGATCAATTATCCATTATAACATGTTGCGATGCCAAGCATAATGGCAACTATGACACCTGTCACAATCTTCTATTAGGACAAGGAAATTGAAATAATTTAATGACAGCTAATTTAGTCTTTGTTTTGAATCTCATTATGGCTGCAGTAATTGTGCTCGATAAAAAATTAAATAAAAAAAAACTGAGGGTGAAATATAACAGCTTACTTAAAGTGAAGCGCTTTGATTGGAGCTATTAATTTAATATTGAAACGAAAACAAAAGGGAATAAATTTATCTGATTCAGACGAACACAGGTTCGAGGAGACTTGGCGAATACAGGATTTGATCAAAAGTTGAATTTAGACTAAATTGCATGCTTTAATAACATTTAATAAAATAGGGCAAGAACAATATAGTGACTTATCAAGTCTAATCAAAACGTATTAATCTTTTTTTTTTTTTTAAATAAATAGTGCATTTTATTAAAGCGCAATAAACAAATTCCCTTGCGGTTTGAGATCCTGATGAAAATGTGCACAAAGTCATATTTTAGCTTCACTAAACCCAGCCGTGATCTTTCTTCACTTTTGGCACAAAAGTTCCAGAGAGCTCAAAAGGGCTGACCTGCCTTTCAGCTCCGTGCATGTGAGAAAGCAGTGTGGGAGCGTCTTATCGGTACATGTGTGCATATACTTAAATTTGCAAGTAAAGAGCCTTATTGGGATTATCCATGGTACATTCTGTTTGGTATCATAAAGAGAAAGAGGGAGTGGATGTGTCTCCTTTTTTTTTTTTTAGGGATTCGGTAAGCTCTCTGTCAATGGTTTGGAGTTGAATTGCCTTGGATAGCTCCCCTCATTCCATGGAATGATCTCAGACCTAATTTAGTGGGGCAGCTCAGGATCCAAAGCATACAAGGCTCTCCTCTGCATAGAACGTGTGAAATAGATAGAGCAGTCATCCCTCAGATGTGCTGAAGTAATCTTCACCCAAAGCTAGTCCAGCAGGCCTCGCTCCTAAAGGGATTGATGCAGTGTCAGAACCTTTGGCTCAGGGGTCAGCCTCTCTTCTAGCCTCCCCAATCTGACAAAAGCTGAATTTCTTTCCCCTCACTATTCGTTTCTCTTTTTTCTTCTAATGAATTCATCAGCGAGGGAGGCATGAGATGTGAATGAAACATTTTCATTAAAAGGGAGGAGAAGCCTCGGTCAGAGACGAGGCCGGAGCTGATCTAAGCCAATGACATCCCCACCAATTCTCTTCTTCTGCTTCTTTTTTGTGTGTCCTTCTTGCTTTCCCCCCAGCTGTCACTCTCTGTGGTATGTGACAAGCTGATTGAAATCAGCACCATGTCAGGGCCGTCATATCTCCAGAAAGACATAAAACATGCAGAAACATCAATAAGCAACAGGCCGCTGACAGCTCTCCGGCACCGATGCTGGAGCGAGGAGAGAGATGAGGGGAAGGTTAGGACTCAGGGGGGATGCTGAGCAGTTGAAGTGTCTTCTTCAGACCTCGCTGAGAGCCAGGAAAGACAAGATAAAGTCTATCAGGTTATCGCCTAGTTCAAGTTGCTTCTCGGACAGCGAGGCCAGTGGGACGCCGGATGTCAAGAGATCTGCGTGTGCTGAGTGTGCAGACGTGTGGAGCTTGTGCAGATGTGCTGCGTTTCAGGAACGAACGGACTTTGCTTGCCGCAGGGAAATGTTGCTCGGCTAGTCACAGCTCCGGAAAAGTTTCCCGTTTTCTGCATAAACAACATTATAATAAGCTAAATCGTATTCAGACTGTCAAAAGGACATCTAAGTTGTTTTTGTTATTCGGATTTATTTTACGCTAATGGCCGCGTTTTAAATGAGAATAAATAAAAATGATTGATAGCAAACTAGCTTCCTCCGCTAGTGAAGATACAGTTGGATGTTCAGTGTGCATTTCTTCCACTAATGGGTGCTAAAGGTGATAGTCTGTTAGATCGTAGCCTGACACTACCTCTTACCACTTCTAATTAGGAGGTTTTTAAGCCCCCAAAAAACTGCTGATTCTCGTTACTCTTCCCTGGTCCCGGTCATCTCGCTGCCCCCAAGACTCCCGGTTCGAATTACGATATAGGACAAATAATCACCTTCGCAGAAAACTGTCTTTGAAGAGTTAAACTTACCAGTAATTAGTCTGACACAGATGTCAATGAAGGGAGCGGAGTTTTAAATGGAGCTGAAGTTTCCTGAAAGTTGTTTGTGCATGTGTGTGTGGGGGGTGTGTGTGTGTGTTGCTGGGTTAATGCTATGGACAGGCGCCCATCTGCATATCAAATGTGACTCCTATTATTTTATGTTTGTCTGTGCTAGAACAGCGCCTCCTCCATGTTCTCCTCCATCTGCCTCCTGTTCATTGATCAGCCTTCCAGGGCATCAGTCTGTTTAACATCTGCTACAACTTCCAACAGCTCAGGTAAACTGCCTCGCTGCTCTCCCGACGCCTATTGATCTTCACGTCCACCTGCGGGAACATCTGTTTCGGCGTGTCGTCTGTTAACGCGAGCAGATAGTTGGTCTCAGCTTCACATCCTGTCCACTTCCACTCGCTCGCGTGGCAGTTTTACTCCTGAATGCTTGTTAGACAGTTGTTTACATTCCTCCAATAATGAACGTTAAATTAGTCACTCGTTATTTCTTGGCAAATAATTACTGTCTGTATTTAGTTCTAAATGAGTTTGTAATTAATGACTGTATATTTATAAAATTGGTCAGATCTACTGAGCTTAAAGAATAGTCAGTCTTTTTACTGGGCTAATATAATTCACATTACATTGTCACCATAGTTTTTTTTTTTATTTTATTTTTTTTATACTATAGTAAAAAATGTTAAATCTAGATTTATTATATTAGAAATTCCATGGGGAAAATAAAATGAATAAAATAACCAAAGTTCTAATTTTTATTTAAATATAAAATAAATTAAAAATAACCACATCATGATATTTTACAAAAACCTAAAAGACAAAGGTATTTTTGTTGTTTTAATGCTTCATTAGGCAGACGAGACCGTCAAGGGCTGAGGAGAGTTTGCATCTTTGAATTTGTTTCCCTCGCTGCCTTCCAGAGGAGCCGCAAGCGTGCACTTTAATTTACTCTTTTGTAATGACGGGGCGCAGGTTAGTTAATTTCAATTTTTGATTTCCAAAGCTATCAAATACAGCTCAGATGAAAAATCAATTTTCCCAGCTGCCTCGGCTTTGTGGTGAAAACACGCCTTGCCATTGGCGAGCAGCCGGTCACGTGACCAAGTCAGGGATTAGTTCAGCAGGCCCGTGTTGCCACCACCTCAATTACGGGCTGCCTCTTGTCATTTACCTCCATAACATCTCATTTGGAAACACAACTCATATTTAATTCATGAAGGCCTCCACACGAGTAATTGTCATACAGTTTGTTTTTGAAAATCTGACCACATTTTGAGCACAACTTTCCACTTTGATGGTGTCGTTTGGGGCGGACAAAGATAGAACCAATGCAGGAATTATTAAAAAAATGGTGCACGCTTCTTTTTAAATGTGCAATCTCACTCAAACAGCAGTACATGTATAAATAAAACAAAAACAACATACAAGGAATTGTAATTTAGCCACATCCTTTTGTAGGAAAATGACTAGTATGAGTGGAAGTAGCAGGACGGGATCGGTTATGACTGTGGGAGGTCCACTGATAATAGACACTCACCTAAATGAAGATTTTTCATTTTCGTTTGAGCATGCACTGCGAAAAAAGTCTGTTTGAGCTCAAGTAAATAACACAGCTTATAGATTACTGCTTGCATAGAGCAGATGTTAAGTGAAGGCCTATTTGCTGAAGCCACAGACTTCACGGTGCGCTAAATCACTGCTATAAAGATAATTGTCAGCAACTCAGTTTTGATAGAAGTGACTAATTACAGACACTACAAAAATCATTCTGGACCGTCTGAGCATGTTTTACATTTTATACGAAGCGCTGGTTTGAAAAAAAAAATTTGAATCCATTCCAACATTTCTCTTTCCCCAAAACGAGTCCTTTTTATTCCCCCCACTGAACAACAAATTGACAATTTGCTCAGCAATCAAAGCATCTATCTTTTCGCTTGCATCGGTTTATAAACACGACATACAGAGGAGTTTCTTAACGGACCCTGAGATTATATCTGTTTGACAGTTATTCTATGTGGTTTCCATGACAACTGTTTGGGTGAGGGCCTCCCAATAAAACCAACCTCAGCTGTCATCTCTTCACCTAAAAGCTTTGTAATTGCTCTCATTTGCATACTACAATTAAGTGTGTTAGCTCACAGCAAGAACAATCAACCTCCACTAAGGACGGGGGATAGTATAATTATTATATCAGTGGATTTGTGTGAAACATTACTGACGAGCCTTTGTTTGATGTCTGCATTGTGCTGTCAGGCTGTTGCCACATATTCTGGCTGATGTGCATATTTCACACAGTGATAGGTAACGTATAGGTATGAGTTAAAAAGTGTGATCGTTTGTGTTTGCATATTGCTCTTGCATCACTCTGCGGCGGCAGTTTTTCATTTCCGTGATGTGGCCTGCCAGTCAATTTGGCGAAAGTTATTTTTATCCGTTTTTGATGGGAGGCTTTTTGACTCTGTGCTGCACTTGACTGGCCAGCAGCAGAATGGTTTGCAGTTGAGGGAGACAGTTTGAACTGCTGATTGAATGGAAAGGTTATGTGCGGCGGGCTCTAAGCATTGTTTCTCTTACTCCCTCAGATGCGCCGAGGCTGTAATGAAGAGCTCTTGAACTCGCTGTCAGAGGAGCTGTGACAGGAGTTCAGGAGGATGCCTCTTTTACCTTTGCTGGACACCTGTACACACCCGTACACAAGCTCATGTACTCAGACACAACAACTAACAGTGGAATCATTTGGATGATGGCAGAAAAATGTGAACCCTCTGATGTGTTCATGTCCTTTTTTTTTTTTTTCTTTTTTTTTGTCTTACATGAAACTTTATACAATAAATGTTCTGGATTTGTTAGTTTGTGAACGCAAACACAAAGTTAAGAACCAATATTTAATGAACTTAAAAAAAAATATTTCTGCACAACAGCACACACATATATAAAGAGAGAATTTGGGTTTATTGAAAGGTTCATTTTTGTTGGTTGGTTGTAAATCTATTCCTTCAAAAGTAATTTACCGAAAGTAAATGAAAAGCCAACCCCATAATCAAAATTAATCATTTCTGTTGGGTTAACATAATGGTTAATGACTGATTCAATTTCTTCACTACTGTTAGTTTCTAACATAAATGGGTGTATCAAGCCATTACTTGTTAAATGAACCAATATACAGTATGTGTTTTTCAGGTTTGAATGTATTGGTCTTGTTTCATTTTGATTGGTTTTTATTCCTTCAACAACTTACACAAATAACACAAACTTAGTTAAAGTTTTTGGTTCACTAAACCATTTTACTCAAACAGTGTAAATGCAGACTAATTTGACAAGACCTATTTGAAAATTTTAAAAAAGACCAAAACAGATCAGTTTGGCCTCCTCAGTTCACTTAAATCAGACTGAGCCTTTGTAAAAATAATAATAATGAATCAGCCCAATAAACTGCTGACATAGTTGTGTTGCATTACATCACAATATTGTACTGTATCAACATAATGTATTGTATCAATGTAATGTATTGTATCAACAAAATATATTGCGTCAGCATAATGTATCAATTTAAAGTATTATATCAATGTAATGTATTTCATCGATGTAATTTATTGCATCAACATAATGTATTGCAGCAATGCAATGTATTGTATCAATGTATTGTATCCTATTAACATAATGTATTGCATCAACATAATGTATTATTTCAACATAATGTATTGTATTAATGTAATGTATTGTATCAACGCAATGTATTGTATCAACGTAATGTATTGCAGCAATGAAAAGTACTGTATCAATGTAATGTATTATATTGATGCAGCAATGTAGTCTATGAAGCAATGTAATGTATCTTATCAACATAATGTATTGCATCAATGTAATGTATTACATCAGTTAAATGTATTGTATCAGTGTAATGTATTGTAGCAATGTAATGTATTTTATCAACATAATGTATTGTATCTACATAATGTATTGCATCAATGTAATTATTGCATCATTGTAATGTATTACATCAACGTAATGTATTGCATCAGCACAATGTATTGCATCAATGTAATGTATCGTATCAATGTAATGTATTGCATCAGTGTAATGTATTACATTAGTGCAATGAATTACATCAATGTAATGTATTGCATCATTGTAATGCATTGCATCATTGTAATGTATTGCATCATTGTAATCTATTGCATCAACATAATGTATTGTATCAGCACAATGTATTGCATCAATGTAATGTATTGTATTAACATAATGTATTGGATCAGTGTAATTATTACATCAGTGCAATGAATTACATCAATGTAATGTATTGCATCAACATAATGTATTACATCAGCCCAATGTATTGCATCAATGTAATTCTTGCATCAGCGCAATGTATTGCATCAATTTAATGTACTGCAGCAATGTAATGTTTCATATTAGTGTAATGTTTAGTTTAGTTTAGTTTATTTGTTCATTTTTAAATAAAAACAATGCAATACAGAAAACAATACCATGAACAATAACATACAGAGTATAAAAAATGAAAGGTGGCAGAAAGAAGAAAAAAATCTTATTGTATCTGCCCCTTTTTTCCAAACATGTAGCACATCATTGTAATTATTGCATCAATGTAATGTATTGCATCAGCACAATGTATTGCATAAATATAATGTATCGTATCAACATAGTATATTGCATCAGTGTAATGTATTACATCAGCACAATGTATTGCACCAGGTCTGTATTATACCAGGTCTCTCTTGTAAATGAGTCCTCGCGGCTCAATGAGATTAACCTGCCTAAATAAAGGTTGAATGAATGTAAAGTATTGTATCAACATAATGTATGGCATTAATGTAATGTATTGCGGTAATGTAATGCATTGTATCAATACAATGCATTGCATCAGTTTAATGTATTGTATCAAAATGTATTGCATCAACATACTTTGTAATGTATTGCCATGAATTAGAGCTTTAGGTTTTTCCAACATTTATTTTTACTTTTTATTTAAAAAAAATATATTTTTATGAATTTTGAGGAAGTCTGTGATACAGCAGCACATCTTTGAGCAGGCACATTTTAGTTGGGGTTTTTGCTTCTAGGCTTCAAGTTAAAATGAAAGACCAAATGGCATAAATGACAAGCGCGCCACTCCTAGCTCTCTGCAGCCTCCCGACACAAACTGGTCAAGCAGAAATGAGACCTGCATCAATTTTAATTTGTATTTATCCTGCCGATGACCCCGCTCCTTTCAGTCTGCCATCGCAGGCACAAATTACACCCATCATAACTTTGATTCTTACGGCCCACGGTGTGCTATCAGAAAATTAACGTGGTTATACACCACCGGCAGGTTCAAGGTGTCACAACACAATTATACAATCATGCAACCTGACGAGCTCTGACTGGTCGCTGGTGTATGACAACTAAAGCTGGAGGGCTGCACTGTCTGTTACATTCAGGCGGGTGAGATAAGTTCAGCGAAGAGATGACTGTGCCATGGCGTCTGCTTTGCTCTATCTTAATCAGTTAAATATCACAGGGCTGCTGCAGACTGGGGCCATTTTTGATGTCAGGAAAAAGGAGTCATATGTGAGTTTATTGTTGACTTATCACATTTTCATAGCACACTGAGAAAGCAGAATTACTTTGAAACCCAATGATACTTGTGTATCATTTGCAAAATTAGGTAACCAACTAAGACTTTTTTTTTTTTTAAATTTAAAGAACTGCAGTGATATTCTACGGCACAATTTGACTTTCGATCAACCCTAAGCCTTGTATTTCATAAAACAGACCAAAAAAAAAAGGGGGAGAGGAAGCTCCCCTGCCTGGATCCCTGGTGTGATCTCGGTGTCAAGCCATTAGGCTTTGTGAAATGAGGTGCCACTCACGAGCTATAATGCTGCACATCTATAGATGCAATGGTAAAATACAGCCCTTCGAAGCTCAGTCCTCTGTCGGACTTGTAGAAATAATTTGGCTCTGATAGTGGTCCATCCAGCAATATCCCCAATTCAAAGTCGCAAAGATATGAAGAGGGATGTTGGATGAATTCACAATAATCCACTTCAGGATAGCTTTGAGATTAATGGAAAATGCGTGCACACATGTAAGTCTGAATGTGTGAGAGGGAAGACGGATGAATAAAAGGTATCAAAAACAGTGCAGAAACAAAAACCTTTGCATATTGCAGGATGATATTAGTAATAGGATTATCAATTTCAGTGGTGAGAAAGAAAAGAACTGAAAATGGACTAAAGAAAAACAGCTGCAATAGAAAGAAAATGCTTATAACTTTTTTTTTTTAAAGCAGCCTAGACCATTAGATTCAGAACAACCATTTGAAAAGTACAGAATTCAATGAAAAACAACATTTCAACGTTAATGCAGTTCATCCGGTTAAAGCGCATTGAAACTCCCTGGAAGTTGCTGCTAACGAAAGCAGGCCAGCAGCTTCTCTGCACTTCTGAAATGTTTTACCCAGAGCTACTGTAGATGTAACACTGATAAGGAAATAAAGCTAATAAGTGTCACTTTGATGTGACAACAAATTATACATGCTTCTATCAGATCTCATTTCCATTCCACAACACAGAGACAGAGAATACCCTGAAGCGTGGCTGTTAATGGGAGCCTCTATCAGCCATCGTGGAAAGCCTGCCTCATTACTCACTCCAACACAACTGTGCCCAGGGTGCCTGGTTTCCCCAGCGGACACCGGTTCACAGACCAGACCGGCACTGAGACGCACGCGACTTGTTTTTTCAATGCACGGGGAGCAGATGCCGTCACGCTGCAAGTGTGTGAAATTGTTTTATTCTGGTTTTGTTTCATCAGAAAATTCATTTTAACGAATCGTAAAGATTTTTTATTATTTTTTAAATAAAGGATTCAGAGCGGGAGTTTAAACACGTTTAATGACGTGTGTTCTCCTTCAACGTTGAATTATTGCTATGATCAATTTGTAATTGATTCCCTTCAAGGTGGCAGAAAATGGCCTCGTGACGGTATAACCAGCTACAACTCATCTTCTTTTTCATTAGAGCTCTGATTTTGTGCAACTTGCTTGCTACTCAGAGATAATTTTTTCCATTTGAGTGACTGCCAGATACTCTCATACCCTTCTTTCCTTTCCAACCTAATGAAGTTTTTAAACCCTTAATGTGTATTGGTCATCAGAGCCTTTCTTTTGTCCATATATTTCTAAGGACCCGTTTCCACAGTGAGAACAGTGATGTGCTCCACGTCTTGCAGTTTCTACTACTCTCTGGTTTTATACTCTCTACCCCACATTTCTATCTTCCCTGACAATGTCAACAGGGGGCATCCCTCATCTGTCAAAAACAAACATCAGAATATGTCTCCTGTTTTTCCTTCCTCTCTCATTCCTTAGTTGTGTGAACACTCCTGAAGCATTCATACCATTGTGATCCGTTTGGCTTCTATGTTTTTTTGCGCGGTTCTCGTCCTGCAGTTTTCAAGCTATTTCAACAAATCATAAATTTAAACGTTCAGCAATTTCAGGACAATCCTGCTATGACTTTTGGTGTTGATGCAGCTTTAGCTTTTAGAAAGATTTAGCCTTTTCTGACATTTTTTACATCTTTCAGATCTATACATCATTTTCAACCTTTTCCTGCTCCTTTCACATTTTGTTCTGGTTCAGCTTCTTTAAGCTTCCTTGTTCAAATTTAAACTTTTTTCAGCTAATCTCAGCTAATTTCAGCTGTTTTTGTTTTTTTTTTTTTTTTTTTTTAGCTTATATTTTCTCCGCTTATCTTTTTTTCTAAATACAACATTTTTGTGCTTCTTCTAACTTATTTCTGCTCAGTTCAGCTTGTTATGCTCTTTTCAGCTTTTTTCTGCTAGTTTCAGTTATTTGACCTACTATTTAGCTGTTTGTATGCTAATTTTAGCTTTTTCAGCTAATTCCACATTTTTTTAATTCATTTCAACTTTTTTCATCCTAATTGAGTAAAACTGCTCTCTCCCACTTCCTTCTTGTATTTCAGCTTCTTTCTAAATTTTAGCTGCTTTTATGCAGATTTTTCCTTCTTTCATCTTTTATTTTTCAGATAATTTCCACATTTTGTGCTCATTTCTTTTTTCTTTCATCATAAGTAACTTATTGTTACTAATTTAATATTGTAATGGTCCTTCAGCTTTTTTCCACTAGTTTCAGCAGTTTCTTCTATTTCAGCTATTTTTTTAGCTTTTTGTACTGAACTGAGCTTTTTCAACTAATTCCATTTTTTTATTTTGCTAATTTCAGCTCCCTCTATCCTTCTAATAGTTTATGCATCTTTCTGCCTTTTTTACGTTTCAGCTTCTTTTCAGATACTTTTTTCCTAATTTCAGCTTTTTTTTAGCTATTTACTAATTTTGTGCTCATTTCTGCTTACCAGTAATTCAATGTTCTTCTTTCTTCTGCTAAGTTAGGTTCTTCTGTTTCAGCTACATTTCAGCATGTTTTTAGCTATTCAGCTGTTAATAAGCATCCACACTGCATTTTGACAGCAAATGCAATTTCTCTAGTTTTGTGTATTTTCTCCTTCTGACTTGCTTGTCAGTCTGTCAGATTA
>JARVGV010000002.1:23565154-23575644 GCA_031762435.1 Hypsolebias longignatus
CCATCCATCCATCCATCCATCCATCATCCATCCATCCATCCATCCATCCATCCATCCATCCATCCATCCATCCATCTATTATCTTTACCCAGTTCTTCCTTTTTATATCACATGGGTCACTGGTGTCCATATCAAGCAGTCACTGTGTGAGGGTTGGGGACACTCTGGACACGTCTCAGTCCATCACAGGGACGCACAGAGACAAATGAGACGAACAACCATTCACTTTCTCACTCACACCTAGGGACAATTAAAATTTACCAGTCAGAGTAACATGTTTTTGATCTGTGGGAGGAAGCAGAAGTACCTGGAGAAAACTCACGCAAGCACAGAGAGAACATGCAAAGTCTACCCAGAAGGGCTCCCAGACAGGATTTGATCCAGCGACCGAGGCGGCATTTCTACCAACTGCAGCACCATGCCGCCCTGCCTTAAAACCCACCAGTTTAAATGAACTTTAGAACATCTGCCTGCAAGAGTGGTCAAAACCTGTTCAAAATTTGGTCAAAAGCTTGTTGGTGTCTTAAGGTTTGTGGTCTTGGTCCAGTTTATCCATACATTTATCCATCCATCCATCATCTACCACTTGTTCTGAAGTCGGGTCATGGGGGCAGCAGCTTGAGCAGGAAGACCAAGACATCTCTCTCTACAGCCACCTCTTCCAGATCTTCTTGGAGGACTCCAAAGTGTTCCCAAGCCAACCAAGAAACATAGCCTCTCCAGCATGTCCTGGGTCTTCCCAGGGCCTCCTCCCAGTTGGACATGACTGAAGCACCTCCCTAGGGAGGCACCCAGGGAGTATCCTTACCATATGCCTGAACCATCTCAACTGGCTCCTTTCGAGGCGCAATTTGCTAAAATTCAAACTAACATTCAGGTCCACAATGTGTTCAAACTTTTGACAACACATGGAAGATTCTTCTTCACAATGTTCAAAGACTTCCGTGTGGAGTTTCTCAAGGCGCCTACCTGGGCCCTGTTCTGTTTAGATTATCTTGCTTTACGATTTCCATAAATAGAAGTTATTTCATTCAACCTTTATTTATACAGGTTAATCTCAGTTGAAGTTATTTATTTTTTTACTGCCTGAAGTGTGAAAATAAGACTGGATTACATTTGTTTGGATGATCAGACGTTGTACTTGGTCTTTATAGATTCAAAAATTTAAACTTTTTGCTGACATTCATTCTATTATGTTTTTAACATTTAAACCATGGGATTTAAACTTTCTGGTGGTATTTTATTTTTTTGGTGTGTGTGTGTTAGCTTGTGTAAAATATGCTGACCTATTGTTTTTCTCAATATTTTTACCTTGCTTAAGTATAAGGCATAATGCCAACGTGTGATGCACAAACTGTTGAAAATCATAAATAGCTGTATACCGGTCAGTTTAATTACAAAGAAGAGAGGATTTAGCTTTGATGTCTACACTGATGTGAATTATGGTATCAAACATGTATACAAGAGTTTTGGATCTTGCTAGATGATAGAAACATTGTTTGACACCAAGAAACACGTTTTCTTCACCTCCGCTGCAGCTCTTGAACGACCCTCAAGTGGCCTCCTGCGTCAGTAAGAGTTGATCAAATTTGATACATGACTCCTTGGTGTAAATTCAATAATACGTTTACTAAAGACTTTCTTTTTGTCAACCTGAGCAAAGGAAATATCATTAAATCAAGTTTTCTTTGGATAAATGTTGCTATCAAGGGATGTTATAAACCATTAAATCAAGCGGAGGCGTATCACTTTCCAGGGTTGAGTATTGTTTGTGAAAACCTACACTCACCTCATTGGATCCCAAGGGATATTAACGTAACAGTTTTGGATTCTGGTGGGCACCTTTGCAAAAAGATCCTCTTTATTATACTGCAAGTCTATCGAATAAATGATACTGGTGATGTGAAGCTTTTAAAGGAGCCCAACCCATCAGCTTGCTAGAAAAGGATACAGCTTGTCTCCACTTCATGTAGATTCTTTACACTGCATTGTGTCTGCTGACAGTTGTCTCATTTGTTTGCACTTCATGGGTGTCTAATTGATTAAGATTAAAGGGGAATGGATTGTCTGGCTGTCGGAGAAAATTCTTGGCATGTTTGGATTTGTATGTGCCCCTCCTTTTTAAGTGCAAGTAAACCCTCCTAGCTGCACACCTAACACGAGCCAACACAGGCCACATGCTGGCCTGCATGCTGGTCCGCATGCTGGTTCACATGCACTGCATGACACAACAGCTGAATAAAGCCATCACTTACTTACTGAACAACTGGCCTAGTGGCTTTGCTGTCTGCTCCAAGGAGCTTTGCCAACAGCACATATACTGTACTCCGTTACTCCTGCTCATAATAGTCCACTTCTAGTGCGGTTAAAAAAATAGATTGAAATAGATGAAGTGTTATACACCTGCCTTTAAAATCAATCAGTAACAACCAGCAACAATCAAAGATGAAGTAACGTTTTCATGTAGACTTGAATGATATTTTTTAATTAACAATAGCAATATTTGCACTTAGGACTCGGCGATGAACTTATAATTAAAGGAGTGAAATCCTTGGAAGGAACACTTGTTTTAATTAAACCTTAAAACGTAAAGCTTTCGTCCAAGTAGGCTGAATTACTAAGAGAAAATATTACGTCAAAGTCAGAAAAGCGGTTTCATTTTCCACTGCAAGCTCACGCATTTCAAAGAACGAGAAGTGAATCCTGTCTTACGCCACTTGCTTTGATTGTGGACCACCATGCTATAAATAATGTATTAAAGGATTTACAACGCAGAAGAAGAAAAAAAAACGAGCGGCTTTCAGAGGAATAAAAGTTCCCTCACTAGCAGATGAAAAAAAACAACAAAAAAAAAACGTGTTAACTCTTCGCAGCCCAGACAGAGGTATAAAAGACTTCATATATTTTCTTTTGTATTGTTCTGGTTAAGAGAGTGTTTGGTTTTCTTTTTACAGTTTGTGGTAGCTTATTTTTCAGCCAAAAGGTGTTTGAGGCCTACTGGGACCACTTAAAAGTTTATGCAGAGCACTGGCCAAGTTGGAAAAAAAAAAAAAAAAAAAAAAGCCTTGAAGTATACACACACTGGCCCCTTTCTCAGAACCTCTCAGCTCTGGCTTGGGGGAGTGTTGTTGGTTTATGAGAGGGAAAATAGCCCCAGCTTTCTGCAAAAGTGAAATGGGATTAAGGCCTTTGTCTGGCCCACAATGGTGAGGGGAATTAGCAATAGTTGTAGGCACTTAGAAGAGCTCTCACACTGAAGCTTATCCCAGATTTTGCACAATAATCATTTGAATATCAACAGTGTTTTGCAACTACAGCGCTAATGTATAAACCTCTCTCTTTAGGATACCAGAATCCCCCCCAAAAAGGAATTTTTTTTTTTAAACCGCTGGCTGCAACGCAAATATTCTCGCTCTCGATGAAGAAACATATTTTTGAGTTAAGGGGAAAAAAAGTAGTTTAAAAGAGGTAAAGTTAATGTTTATGTTTAAATAGTTGGGATGCAATTCTGCTGAGTTTGTTTCTCAACTTAAAAAAGTGATAAAAACGTTTTATTCGATTAAGTGGATAGGTAAGTTTAATGTATTTTTTTTAATCGCTTTTCACGTTGACCAGTTTCCAGCAGTGCAAACAAAATGTACACAATGACAGATAGTCAAAACAAACATTTTACACAGACAATTTTATCACCATTCGATTTTTTTTGTGCACTTTAGCTGCAAAAGGACAAACGAGAACTTTGAAATTGAACTGCAAATCATAGCTGTGTCTCGTTTCATACAGTAAAAAACTTCATGTGCATTTAGAAGACTTTCCGCTCTTCTTGAATAATTCCGTCCCTTAATTTTGCCGCCTCCTTGGACTCACCAGTGGCGAGGCGGGTGATGAGCGGAGCTCTCACAGCAGAGGAGGAGGGCGAGTGGAGAGCTGAGTTGTCTCACAGGACTGGTCTCGAGAAGCGTGATGGCCTCGGCATTTTTTGCCCACACAGTGAAAACGTATTGTCCAAACCACAAAACACTGAGTGAGATCAGCAGACTTGTCAAGAGGCCCTGGCTTGAATATGAATGATGAGAGAAGAGCAGGGTGGTCCTCGTGCTGTTTTGGTGTGAAGCAGGTGAACATAAGCTTAACTGTCTCTGGCAGCTGTCCATCGCTAAATCAGCAGAGTTTACCAAATGAAAAAAGAGAAGGGGAACGCAGCTATTTAGCACTTTGATGGAAATTAGGATGAGTAGCACGGAAAAGCATCTGCAGGCGCTGGTGTAACTCACAAAACGTTTATTTTTCTTCACTTTTGGGACCATAATTGCATATTTTAAGTGCTTATATGTAATCATAACTCCATCTTGCCCAAATTTGATCAACTCCAAGCTCCCGTACTGAAAGGAAGAGGCTTTTGAAAGTGTTCCCATGCATGAAATGTTAGTCAAAAAATGCAGAAATGAAGACGTTAACACCTCCCCTTCCTTCCCTGTCGTTAACACATGCACGCACGCTAGTTCAATTCACTCAAGTGTCTGCAGAGTTCCTGCATTCAACTGGATACAATGATGCACAGGATGAATAAAGTTATCTCTGCAGCTGAATGGGATGTTGCCGATGGGAGGGGAACAGGGAGGTTCCCTGTGCGCCTGAGCTGAAAAGAGCTCGGCTTTGAGGGCCAGTGCTGCAGAGGTCAGGGCCCCAGCTGCTTTCAGGGGTGAAAGGGACACTGGCGAGCTGGACCGGCGCAGGAACAAAACACAATCGTGTCAAATAAAGACATCTCAGATTGGACGTTGACAGATCCCTTCCCAAAGTTGCTGAACACACTTGGTTGAAACTTAGCCCAGGTTTGTATCACGTTTCACAGTCTGAGTCCCGTCTCACTTGAGCCTGATGTATAAACCTTAGTGCTGATTTTGTGTTTTGTTTTGATTTTGGAGTCTGAATTCAGCATTTCTGCACAGGTAGGATTTGATTTTAGTCATTTAATAGTGCTCCGATGTTAAAATTTAAATGATGGGGGAAAATAGCCAACTTTCTTAAACAGATTTGTTGGTCACATTCTCAGCTGAAGACACAGATTGTTAAAAAGGAGGATGGCGTTTCATCTTTTGAATGTCGTGGTTTTTTTTTGTTCGGACGCGTTGCTCTGAAAGTGGTTTGTTGACGGGATTATTTCGAGCAGGAATGGCTACGTGATTGGCGCTTTCTTTGAGCAGAAGGCAGTCCTCTCTCACCTCAGAGTTTACAGATTTCACGGGGTGCAGAAATTGCCCGTGAGTTGAAATTTGCAGGGGTAAGTAGGATAATAATCAGGCCACATTATGAGGAACCGATTGTTCATTCTCTCTGTCAGCAGCGGCAGAGCTTTGCCCAAAGATGTGCCGACCTGTGCAGATGGGGTTCAAAGCCAATTTCCATGTTAAAAACGCCACTCGCTTTCAGAAATCCGTCTGACTGACTCTTGTTGATCAGAGTATGTGACAAGCCTGTCGTTTTAAAAAAACAGATCTGCTCGCGGGAGTGGATGTAAGTGCACAAAGGTGCAACAAACAGTCCAGCCGGACTGGTTTGAGTGGAGTAATAGTGTTGTTTTCATGCATGCCCAGAGGCAGTGACACAAAGACAAAAAGACGCTGCCTGAATAGAAAATATGGGCCATTACATTTGGCATGCAGTAATTATGCAAACTCTAAAAAGGTGTTTATTTCTTTTACTCTATACTTTTTTTTACTCTTCATCCAGTGTCGTTTTAAAGCTTTAATTCTTTCTAGAAAATCAGCACTCATCGTCAGCTCACATTTAAATGTGTTTTTTCTGGCTTTTTCTCCCCCTTTGTGTTGAGTGGAAGACGGAATCTGCAGGAACAATAAAGAGATCACTGGAATGGTGGGAATTTGTTTGATGAGTTAGAAGATGAAAAATTAAAAATATATTTTTAAAAAAGTAAGAAAGAGAATCCGTCCGCCAAGTCGTATCACCCTCTGTTCACTCTAAAATGCAGAATTTGCGTCACTCTTTAACGTCGCGTCAACTGATATCCCAGTTTTCTCTAAACTTTAGTGAGCGGATGGTTCAGGTTGAGACCAAACGTGTTGGATTTTCTTCTTTAAATTCCTTTTAAAAGCCGTCTATCTTAATTGCAATCACATCTGGTTTAAAAGGAGACACAGTCAGAGAACAGTCTCATTTTTGAGGCATTGTTCTTTGTCTGCTGCTATCACAGCGCCCTGTGTAATCGTGTCTGTGCTATAAGCTTCTGCCTGCCTCGCTGTGGTTGGATATAATATATCCATTGAAATGCCTGCTAGCTGCAACGTATTACGCACGGTGGAAACACAATCTTGGTGGGCTCCGTGCGACTAACAATAGATAGAGGCATGATGACTTATTAAACACAGCCAACCTGCAGCGTGGCTTTTCTCATTATCTTTTCAATTCCCAGCCTCTAAAGCCTGTGGGTCTGGTGACAAAACTCTCGCCGTTGTAATTCGCTCTCGCAGGCCTCTTTCATCAGGCGATTTTGCAGAGAAATATGAAGCTGATTTTATCACCCTCTATAAATTCACAAAAGGCCCTCGAGTTGCCCCCATGGAAGACATACCTCATCTCGGTGATGTGCCACCACTATTGCTGATCCCAGTCGTTTGATAAGAGAGTCTCTCCTTTTTTAATGATTTGACAGGCATCAGACACGAGCCCTATAGACACAACAGTTTTAATACACTTTTCTTTGCGTGTTTACACCAAGCTGCTTGGATGAAAGAACTTATCTATCAGATCTTTATCTCTCAATAGGTGATATATATATTAAAAATCACTGACACTTCCTGATATAATCTGCCTTGCACACACAAAAAATATTCTCGTTATGAAAATACGAAAGATTTTAAATTCATTTGCTTTATTTTTTAAAGGAATTTGGTATTTTTTTCCCCCAAAGTCTTTTTTCTTATGGCTTGAATAACAATAAAAACTAGATAAATAAGAATAACTTGTCATCAAGTCGTTTAAAAATAACAAAGAGACAAGTTTACGCAAGCTACAAATTAGTTACCAGGGAATGAGAAGAAAGGGAGCAATAAAGACGCTGTCATATATTTTTTTTATTCAACCTGTTTAGATTTGTGCTCCTCTCATCTGGCTCTCTCATGTGGGTTCTGGCATGTGTGCAGTATTCTGGCGTACAGCAGGGATTGTTTTCTCTGAAACGTTTCGACTGTAGTGTCACTTTAAAAAAAACTTTCATCATGCATGGCTACCTAATCAATTGAAATGGAGCAGGCTTATAATAATAATAATAATAATAATACATCCCCCCTCGAGCCCAGGTGTAGCTTTGACCAGCTTTCATCCTCAGCGTTGCCTTTTCTTATTAGAAATCCTGCAATGTTGAAGATTTTGAGTTTGAAATGGATACTCTGCTCCCCCACTGAGCTAAAAGTAGGAGCAACAAACAAATGAATGCAGCTATATGTTTGTCAAAGTGCTTAAAGTATATTGATAGCGTCTTCTAAGATCTTCATTCCATTGTTTAGCGGGACCCATCCCTTAGTGCTAATTAGATTTCCCACCATTTTAATGTTTTATTGTGTCCCCTTCCTTAAAAAAAAAAAAAAAAACATTCCTCCGTTTAGCTCTTTGTGCACCTGTGTTACGTTCTAATTTGTCCCCACACTGGGCTATTTTCACCTCCACTGGGGAGGAAATATTATCTGCCATAATCATTGTCATCATCACGATCCTCCTCGCGCAGGTCTGTTGGCTCCAAAATAAGTCATTTAGTTGTAAAGCAGCTTCATTTATTTCACCTATTCATTTTTTTTCTTCCTCATATATCTAAATACAAATCTTCATTTTATAACTGACAGCTTATTACCTCTGAGCACATGCTGATAAATTTAATTCCAACGAGTTAGCTTCCATTTTCGGATCCCATTATCCACTAATGTGGCAGCAGCGAGGAGGAGGAGAAACTTACAGGACAACCCCACCCCCCAAGTATTATTATCATTATTATCATTATTATTATTATTATTATTATTATTATTATTATTATTATTATTGTTATTATTATTATTATTATTATTGTTATTGTTATTATTATTATTATTAGTAGTAGTAGTAGTAGTAGTATTGTTGTTGTTGTTGTTGTTGAATTATTTCTGCATCTTTTGTTTAGTTTTCGTTGTCATAGCAGGATAAAAATTTAATTGTAAGATGTTGAAAGGAGAAATCTGCACATTTCATATGAAAATATTTAATTTTAAAGCACACATTTAAAAATAATACTTTTTGGATATTAATATGATCTCATTAAACTTCTAGTTAATATCTACACACAAAAAATCTACATTGATTATGGTGAAAAATATGATTTTAACACTTCTTCTTTACTTCTTATTTTTATTTATTATTTGCACATTACTTTTTGAAAAAAAATATTTATTTATTTATTTTTTTATGTTCCTTCTCTTCGTTGGGTCTGTTTTGGTGAAGCAACTAAGTAAGTAAACAATTATTATTAGCTTTGATGTTGGCCTGAATAGCACTCAATTAACAATGTGGCTAATGAGCCCATTAAGGATGAAAGTGTTCTCAACAGGTACGAGAGGATGCTGCTGTTTTTGGAGTCTCAGTTCTCAGCTCTGAATGCAGCATGAATAAGGCTGTTCTTTCTCAAACGCTTCAAAGGCCAAAGCTCCACGAGCCCAGAGACCAGAGTTAAATAAAGGTTTGCTCGCAACAAGGGCAAAAAATAGACAAGAAAATGTAGAGCTTTAAAAATATATTTTAAAGTGACAAAAACTCTTAAAAACATGTGAGGAAATAAACTCACCACTGATTTGATCAAAGCTTTAAAGCAAGATATTTTATTTCCTCTTAGCTAGAGGCTTAAAATGTTTTTTTTTTAAATTTGAGCAAAATTTGCTGGAGTTTTTGCTGAATAAATATCATCTAAAAGTGATTATGCTGGAGTGCAAACAAGGCTTGTGAGCTGCAGTGAAAGCAAAGTAAAAGAAAGAAAGAGAGGCTTTCTGCAGCGCCAGCGTTTCCTCTGAAGGACTTCCCACTGAAAAGCCTCACGCGTGGATTATTTCCACAACATTTGCTGCTGGATTCCAAAAGTTCCTGCGAGCTGTCAACAAGACGATACCTGAAGAAGATACAACAAAAACTATTCAGAAAACTAAATAAGGAAAAGGGGTAGAAAATGTCCAACTCTTAAAATTTAAAGAAAACTATGAACATTTTTGATAAGTCGGGTTTTTTGTGTTAGGAGGGAAAATTTGCCTGTTTTGTTTATTTATTTATTGTAAAAAAAAAAAAAAAATATATATATATATATATATATATATATATTTTTTTTTTTTTTTTTTTTTTTTTTTTTAAAGAGGAATGTATGTGCATTTGCAAAAAGAAAGGATCATTTTGTTTTTCCATTAAAACAGCCATTCAGCAACTAAAACTAACAACACGACGTTGCGTTAAATGGCTTTATCTGTTTGTAAAAAGCTGCTTGTCTGCAGAAGTTTTCCAATGTTATCAGGAGTTTCAGCTCAAGAATACCTTGAGGTGTTTTGGTCTGTATGTGTGTGTGTAAATCCGTCTAAAGCTGCCAGCACTGACATACACAGCATATGCTAAATACAGATAAGAGTATTTTTTTTAATAGATCGGCAAAAAAAGTCTCCCCGCATAGCTCAATGGATGTGCTTTGAATGTAGTAGATAAGTTGGCTTAAGCTGAATGCTGGATCCCAGCGCAACATTGTGCTACTGGGTGAGCCCGTCACAAAAACTAGCCTTCCAGTAAAGACCACTTCCAGGGGAGGCAGGGGGATTATAGAAAAGCCTTCGAGATCAGCTTCATGTCTTACTGGACTTTATGATTATTAATAGAGCCATGTGACAGAAAAAAAAATCAGGCACTGGGAAGGATCATATGGAAAAGTATCTTTAAGCCATTTATTTACCTACAATGTCAAACAAACAAATAAAAAAAAGGGAGAAATGCTGTGTGAGGTGTCTTGAAGTTTTATTTAAATTACTTTATAAATCTCATTTTTATATCAGTTTACTTTTAATTATTTATAAACTTATATAAAATTTAAGAGCCCCTTTTTAAACAAAAATATAGTTTCATGCAGAGAATTTAAGTTTGAATATTTTCTTTTTCTTCAAATCGTGGTTGAAATGACACGTTCTGCGGTTAAGTATGAGACTCAGCAAAAACTTTATAGCTTCACACTAAGATGGTTCAGTTTGTGTCACAAACTTCATTTTCATATTGTGTCACTCACTGGAAGGAAGTTTTGCCACAGATAGTTGAAATTTTCTACTTTGTATGAAACTTTGGTAAATCAAAGCATGGATGAATGGATGGATGGATGCATGGATGGATGGATGGATGGATGGACAGATGCATATATGTATGTATGTATGTATGTATGTATGTATGTATGTATGTATGTATGTATGTATGTATGTATGTATGTATGT
>JARVGV010000002.1:23609560-23620183 GCA_031762435.1 Hypsolebias longignatus
TGTTTTTGTTTTGTACTTTCTGGACTTTTATTGTAAAGCAGCAGCAGTAGATGATCAAGGAGTAAAAACGGTGACCCACAGTTTTTTTTGTATATGAAACGCTCTTTTAACATATGAAAGTGTCACAGATTCTTCCTTTTATGTGTCTTAAAACATAAAACTTCCCAACGTTTTATTTTTTTTCTGTTCAGGAACATGCGTGGTCAGGAAACAACCTCCAAGAGTCAGAATCAATGTTGGACATGTCCACCTGAAGACAAACACCCATGGTCTGAGGTCAATCACGAGTCACCAGCTAACCTGCTGTTGGACTGTGGGAGAAAAAGGCTGGGATCCGAACCAGTGACCTTCTGTGAAGTGATAAATCCAGTCACTGCACCACCGTCCAGCTCTCGTTTTAACATTATGTATATTAAATAGTATTTCTGCCTCACTTGTCATGTCATGTTTGGTGATTTTTTTTTTTTTTTTTGCCTCATTTTTCCCAACACTACAGAATATCTAACTGTGACTCAGCAAAATAAAATAAACTCAATATCTATCTGTAAAACAAGTACAATTGCCTTCAAAAGTACACTAGTAAAATGCATTTTAATTAATTCATACATGTGCTATTCTGTTTTTTTGTTGTTTTTTTTACAAAGTGCAATAAAGTTATTTTATCATATTATTCTTTTAGTTTGCTGTAGATCTGTTTAAACTTAGAAAATGTGGATTAAAACAAAGGCATAACAAAAAAAAAAAAGAAGAAAAATTGCCGTGACACATTTGAGTTAAATTTCCATTAAATAGCTTGGCTCTTTTGATTGTTGCACTCGCTAAAGGGAAACAGAGCCTATTCAGTCACTGCAAATCAGATAATGATATTTAGTAAGCTAATTAATAATGTTTCAACATTATATCGCTGAATGCAATTTCCTGGGAATGTTTTCAAACCCATAAGCTCAAAAGCCGCCTAAGATTTTATATATTTTTCTCGCCTTATTTCTGAGGGAAGCTGAGACTTTTCTTTTTTTCCTCACAGACTGATTGTTAACCAACTGCTGGCACTTTTTCTAATCCAGATTTCCTTGTGCAGAATGACAATAGTGAAGCGTAGCCTGTTAGGACGACTGTGACGGATCTCTTCCAGGAAACGTACAGTGGGAGACAAATCTGTTCAGTCAGGTTGAATCAGTGTCATGACAACATGCCGACAAGGCGAGGATTAGACTGAATAAAGAAAAACTCAGAGGTAAGATGGCGACGTTGTGTACTTTGGCTCGAAAAGAAGATAAATCCTCATCACGAAAGTTGAATTTGTCTGAATCTTATCAGACTGAATCAATATTTAGAGACACTTCTCATGTTAGAAAACAACGTTTGTGAATAAAAACACTATATTGAGTGAAATAACTTTACACAGGGTTGTACAAAAACACAATGTCAGGGAAATCATAGTAATTCATATTTTTGTCTGTGTAACGCTATTTATTCTCTTGTTAAAAATTGCCAGACAGTTTCAAAAGCCGCAGTGTGAAATGTGCCACCTTCTGATAGAAGCGCCTCCGTTTTACTCCTGAACTCACTTCACCCAAACTCAGCTGTAGTGACAAAACGGTGGCGTACCAGACAAATGCCACAGTTTGTTTAAACACCATATTGTTTGCAGCTCAAGGTGAAAATAATATCATAAACTATGACGCTGCCCATAATAATACGGCTTTCCTCTGCCGAGATTTAAAAAAAAAAAAAAAAAAAAGTAAGACCCATTTCATCAAGCTAATTGCCTGTTTGTGAGCGGGAGCAAACTTTTCTACCAGCACTCTATCACAGAACCTCTTTCTTAATCATAAATAGAGCCCTTGTATCCCAGAGGGACTTGCAGTTCTAATTTACAATTGAACTAAAGACCAAAGCTATCAATCTTTCACAGACACTTTATATCTGCCCCCCTTCGCTCTTGTAATTGTGGTGACATAACCATAAACAACACAGAAAAAGGCTGCTGTGACTGATCTGTGGAAATGACAGCATTAACACAGAAAGGCCTCCCATCCACAGCACACAGTTTTAGTACACTTAGACCAAACAGTAAGCAATAAGTGGTACGGAGACAACAGTTTAATCAATCTCATTGATCCGAATTAAAAATACAACCATGAAGTCTCAGTTCAACTATTTTAGGAAAATGTGTTGTAACCTGGAGTAAACATCAGAGTTTATTAAGGGTTCATTTGCAGCTAAAGGGGAAAACAACATTTTTGTATAGTTTAAAATTTATTATACTGTTAGCAAAATAAACTTCCATATTTTCTGGACTATAAGTTGTTCTGGAGTATAGGTCGCATTAGTCAAAAAATGCCTCATGAAAAGGAAAAAACAAAATATAAGTCACTTTGGAGTATGAGTCGCAAAGTACAAGAACAGACGTTTAATCTGAAATAACAAAAACACAGAGAACATACGTGTGGATCCTGAACAGGTTTAATCAACACAAGCCAACGAGTCCGACAAGCAAGTTACCAATAAATTCACCAGTTTCATTCCACGTCACTTTTGGGGGCATTTTACTTGTGTTAAGTTTTTCTAAGTGAATGTTGGAGGGGGTGGGGAGTGGGGGTGGGGGTAGCAGTAGAGGATTCAATTCATTTCAATTCAGTTTATTTATATTGCGCTAAATCACAACAAAGTTGTCTCAGAGTGCTTTACAGGAACATTCACATACAAAGAAAAGTCAATTAGTAAAGTTCTCTATCTGAGGAATCCAACTGACAAGTTGAATCTTCATTTTGTTGCAGTGTCCCATGTTGAGCAAGCACAATGGCAACAGTGGAAAGGAAAAACTCCCTTTTAAAAGGAAGAAACCTCCAGCAGAACCAGGCTCAGGACAAGGGGCCATCTGCTTTGACCGGCTGGTTGTTCGAGTTCGGACCTGTAATTACTGTAAATTCTTCGGGTCGGGTAAGGTTCAGAAATGATGGCTACGGGCTGGAGCCGGGTCAGATCAGATTTTTTGGGCTCAAATGTACTCTACACAGGACTGACCAAACTATGAAAAAAGTATGACCTGTAGTTTAGAAAATATGGTATTTGTGTGTCACCATTTATACAAAACACAGTTGGTGCATACTAGTGCATGTCTCATCTTAATGAGAAATTAAACTGTCCTTTGTTGGTAAAACATGAGTTGTTTGGGTTCTCAGCAACATCTTTAAAAAAAATTGGAAAATTAAAACTTTCTTTTACTAAACTTCGACAACCCGTGTGCTTATCTTTGTTCTTTGCAGGATTATTCTTTCAGAGTGACACAAACATATTTATAACATTACTTTTACTTACAATTACTACAAAATCGAGTAATTATTCTTTAATTTTTTTAGCATTTTCTACCTACATGCACATTTTTAATACACTTCATTCTCGCTACCATTGCACATTTATACATTGCACATTATCTTTTCATATTCTGCACATTTTTGCATACATTGTACATTTTATTACACACCAATGTTTTCACACATTGCACAGTTTTCTCATATATTTTATGAACACATTATACATGACATGCTTATATTTTATAGTTGTGAACTTCTGCAATGTTTCCCTCATCTACAGAAAGATTTATCAGCTATTTGGCACGTAGAGAAGCTTGGTATACTAAACTTGTCAACAGACAAGCAATATTTAGATGCATTTATGTTCAAAAACAATGAGTCCAGCTTTTTGAAATTCCATCTTACATTTGGACAAAAAAAATAAATAAATAAATAAAAACTACATAACACACTGCAGGAAAATGCTCATTTAAATTAACATCATATCCAACCATCACATAAACAACTGCTCTCAAATGCCTAAAATATTCTGTAATAGTGACCATGCAGCAGTTACTTCATATTTCTCCCTGCATCACAGGGAGTGAAATTAATATTTTGATAAACTAACAAGTCCATCTTTTATAGAATTTAGTGTCATATTTTCAACTTTTTTTATACTGTATATATTTTGAGCAATTATAAGAGGTCAATGTGAATATTACTGCAATGGACTCTGAGACTTTTACACATTTCTATCACAACATGGAAATCTAAACAATAGTATATTTTCTTTTGCTCCAGATGTTGGTCTAAAGTGGTAGAGAACCCAATATAGCTGGTTAAACACACCATTTAAATCCACTGCACAGGATGAGAGGAGCAACTTGTCTTGTTGATGCGATAGCCATATCTTCATCAAAGCTCTGAGAAGCTCTCATGCTGTCAGCATGCTGCCCCCGAGCCTTGAACACATTCCTGCTGGCTGTGGTGGAGCCATGTCACCGCCGCCGCCGCACCATGCCCGATGATGCCTTTAATGATGAGCAGTTTCATTAACGAGTTAATGCAAAAACTCTCAATGTCATCAGCAAAGATAAGCAGGAAGAAAGCGTCGCATTGTGCACATAATAACAGGCTCCCTGCTTGCCCCAGAGATGTCACGGTTCAGCCATGTTAAGAATGTGTGTGCCCAATCATCCAGTGATCTTTATCTGATGGGCCTGCAGCTAACCATGACATGGGTCCAATCAGGGGTGCTGATGAATGGACAAAGAGACCCTTGAATTGTCGAAGCTGCCACATGACTGCGTCTTTACTAAATCACAATGACACAAGCAATCAATACATCAATTACAGAACAAGATATTAAACATGTTCTGCTGAGCAACGATGTCTACACAGTACAGTGTGTACTCTTCGCTTCACAGTTTTGTACCTGCGCACTGTCGATTTAGAACCTAAATACATTCATTCCTTTTAACACATTTTGTGTGGAGTGATACTCAAACTGACAAATTAAGATATTAGATGGCTTTGGGTGTCACAACGAGAAGTCTAAAGGTCTGAAAAGATAAATTCCAGTCATCGCTGACAACATAAAACCCTACAAATTGTAACAACGCACCGTGTAATCCACACTGCCAGACTTTAAGCTCTCCCAGACACTGGTCTCAGTGTCAGATTTAAGTCAAGATCAGAAAAGGGGAAAAAAAAACTCAGTCTAGTGACATTTGTCTCATACATTATCTGAAATCAAACGCTCGATTCCACTCCCACCGCTCTGCATAGAACAATCAGTCCAGCCCTGATGTGGGAATGTCTGTAATCCTCACAAAAGGACGCTGACACGTATGCCCAGCAGAAATGAATTAGACGGGACTGGGTTCCTCCAGTGGCTTTGTGCCTGCTACACGAGGCTTGGATGACGGATAATGACACTTTATTACAGGGTCGTTATGGCAGGTAGCTCTCAACGATGAATAGGCAGGAATAGACAGCATGGACAGCTGTGAGACAGGTGAGCCAACATGTTAACAAATATGGCAAATGGGCATTATGGGACTCATGAATTCAGATGCCCCAGGGAAAGATCAACATAAAAGCTGTGCCCCTGTAAAGACTGCCAAGAAATATACACATCTTAAGTGCATTTTAAAGAAGTTATTTCCACTCTTGCGACCTTGCTTGCCCACTGCTCTGGAAGCTGAAAGCAGGAAGAACATGCTGCATGTTAGAAAGAAAGTTGAGCATGCTTTACTGTATGCATTTCTTTGTAGCTGATATGAATATGATTATTCAACCATCATGCAGCTGAGTTATTCAAAATATATGTCTAAAATGTTTGGATGTCTAAACATGAATCATTTTAGGTAACTTAAAACTTAACAACAAGCTAAGCAGCTGAAATTAGCCTCCTTTGTAGGGCGGCCAGGCTCAGCCTTAAGGTAAGGAATTCCATCGGCTGGGTGAAGCGTGGAGAAGAGCTGCTGCTCCCCCACATTTCATGAGGGAAGAAACAATGGGGGAAGACCTAGAACTCCCTGGAGGAATTGTGTATCCTCTCTGTCCTGAACACACTTTGGGATCACGCATGAGGAGCTGGATGGTGTTTATGGGAAGGAGGAGATCAGGGTTTCCCTCCTGGACCTGCTGTCTCTGTCGATCAACTAAGCGACAGAGAATGAACGGAAACATTTCTTTTTAAAAACCTGTTATGACTTACCCAGCTTTGGGGATTTTAAAACCAAAAATGTTTCTGTTTTTCTTTGATATACTGTAGGATCTGATCCGTTCATCCCTTGCAAGTTATTTTGTTATAAAATGTGATTTGTCATTGTTTTGCTGAAATAGGCATGCTCTTGATCAAAAAAGACGTCTAGACGCAGCATAACTTACTCGAAAATATTTAAAATTGTGCAAACACAGCTTCACTTAAACATTTTACCAATATATATTTCCAGTAAATGTTCACTTTGATAAAATTAACAAATTCAACTACAATGCTTATGTTAATTTTCACATTTTTTTTTAATAATAATATGTTTTGGGTAGACTTTTCAGTATTTCTGTGAAAGCTTTGCTATTTGTTTTTTTATTGCATTTTTCTTAGATCATTTACAGTGTAGAAGTATAACATACATACAACCTTAAACAATGGTTAATTTCCCAGGGTTCTTGTGAAGGTAGTGCATTCTTTCTATAATAAGTCCATTTTCACCATTTTTCATTAAACTGCACCTCTTGCAGTCTTACTTCATGAGTGAGTTTTCCCATTGCACATATCTCTTACAGTGCACAGCCACGGCTCCACGGTCAGTAGATCCACTTTCTGCCACATTATTGTGATGGCTGTTGAAATTGCTGTTAACAAAATCTTAATCAGGTATTCATCCTCTTTTTGTGTTAGGATGTCCCAAATAGAGTGTTTTATATGTTTTGGGTATCTCATAGTATTTTTCTCAAACAAAACCATATTTTATTTCTACCATCACAGACATCTACACCTCCAGATGCAGGAAGAGGGCCACCTGCATCATGAAGGACCCCACTCACCCAGCACACGTCCACCGGATCTCCATCATGGTTGTGTATTGGATACCACTTTCTTCCAAATCTTTGGGGTTATAAAAAATGTAACTACATTTTTCCAATTAAATTATCTCCAGAGCCTGGAGCTGGTGGCCGTACACTGTGTTACATACCTTTAACCATTCTGCCTCAGTTACTTGTTCCTGCAGTTCTTTTTCCCATTTTTCTTTGATGGATAAAGAGGAAATTTCTTTCCTGCCTTCAGACCTCTGTAAAATGTTGAGATTATTCTGCCTTTTTTTTCCTCGTAGGCTTTCCGAAATACCTCAGTAATTTCACTTGTTGTGTCAGTTTTTACCTCCCTTTCATTATAACCCATAATTTGTAAGTACCAATACTTGATACTTGTACTTATTCCCACTAAATCAACATCACTCATCAGTCTTCAGTGGGCTAACATGTTGATCATGGCCAGGAGATATAAATCTAAAATTACAGTGATGTAAATTAATTACTAAAATAGCATAAATATATCTGCTAAATGGTTGCAAAGTGTTTCATCTCCTTCCCAACTTGTACATTATGTCATACAATGGAGAAGTAATTGTTCCATTTGAAAGAGTGCCACCATCTGCAGCTCCTCTCTCCAAGATGGCTGCTAATTGTCACCAGCTGTCAACTGTCTCACTGATGAGGTCCTCTACTACTCAAGGCTGCAGTCGAGTGCTACTCTTCGCTGGAGCATTGTACTTCCCAATGGTATTTATGCCTCTGGCCTGTATCTTGATATATGAAGAGAGTTACTTACCTTGTTTTTGGTGTCTCCAGTCATCCTGCCTCCTCTGGTCCCTTCCAGTCCTGGTCTGCCTTGGTTCTGTTCCTCATCTCCGTGCCTTGCCCCCCAACTATTGGCCTGCTGTGCCAACTCATCCTTTTCTGGAATCCATTTGGATTCACCTCGGTGCTTCACCAAAAAGAAGAGAAATCAAAAATATCACCTGCAAGATTCAACCCTTAACTCCAAACCCACCAGACCTTATCCTTGTTCCCCAGGGGGTTCCAGAGGACCACTTGTAAATATCCTCACTTGTATACTGTATAATAACCACTGTTAAAAAAACTTTACCTTGTGGAGTCTTGTCTCGTTCCATGTCTCGTAACAATCTGGGTTCCTTGAGATTGTTACACTATTGCCCAAAGCAGTCCAGCAGCTTCTGAATTATTTCATTCCTTTAAGGATTTTAAACTTTAAGCTCTTGTTTCTAAACTTTATCTGTAACACTAAAGGGTTTAAAGTTTTTTTTTTTTTCCAAATACACAGTTTTAATAAAACATTCAAGCGTGACTCTGTAAACATGCTACAAGACTTAAAAATGACACTAAACAGACCAAACTACAGTGTAAAGAGGGTTTTTTAACAGTGTGGGATGTAACTAAGTACAAGTACTTTGTTACTGTATTAAGTACATTTTTTCATGTATCTGTACTTTACTTAAGTATAGTTAAATATGGGTACTTTTTTACTTTTACTCCACTACATTTTACATTAAGTATCTGTACTTTCTACTACACTACATTTCTATAATGCGTTGAGTTACAAGTTACTTTCACGTTGTGGTTTTTTTCATTTGTTTGTTAGTTTGAAAGCAACAAAAGGCGAGAGGGGAGTTGGTCCACTGCAAAGTGGACAGGTAACATTGGACCCACCTTCAAGAAGAGTTGAGCCAATAATGTTTGTTCTAGTACTTTGTATATATGTCACTGAGCTGGGGCCACCCACAGCATTGCCAACACACCCACAATGGGTTCCACCATGGAGAGTCAGCCAGAAGATATGCACCACCCATGGCCTTATTAAAAGACTATTGAAATATTATTGAAAGACTATTGAAAGATTATTGAAAGACTATTGAAAGACTATTGAAAGATTATTGAAAGATTATTGAAAGACTGTTGAAAGATTATTGAAAGACTATTGAAAGATTATTGAAAGACTATTGAAAATTATTGAAAGATTATTGAAAGACTATTGAAAGATTATTGAAAGACTATTGAAAGATTTTTGAAAGATTATTGAAAGACTGTTGAAAGACTATTGAAAGATTATTGAAAGACTACTGATAAATATCTTGTGACCACAGGATGATTGTAGTCAAAGTGTGTGAAAGCAGTTAGCTGACATTAACCAGCTTCACCTCAGTCAGTTTTAAAGGAACTGATATAAAAGGTTGTGTGGCTGTAGCTGAGTTCACAACACGTAGTCTGAGGGTGAGATGGTGCAGGAGGTTGTTCGTAAAAGACTACAACTGTTCCTCCAAACTCTGGGATGAAAGGCGGTGAGTGATATGCATTCCTTCAAGGAGTGATCTGCCATTAAAGGCTTTCTGTGATGCGTGACAAACCAGACCGTGTTTTGAAAACGCGCTCCTGACAGATGAGGACTCACAGGAAGTGGCAGTCGAGGTCGGTCTCTGGGTGGGTGAACTCCACTCCGACCTCAAACAAGCTCTGAAAACACAAAGTGAGCTCCGGGTCATTTCATGAAGAATGTCCTGTTCCAGTGCAACAAACTGTTTGATGCTTTGTTACTGTGTAAAGAGTGATTTACACATTGATTTGTTGTCAGTGAAACTTTAATGTTTTTCCATCCTTAATATGAAAAACATGAAGCTCTGCTCTCGGATTTTACCCACTTTGGTAACCATGGTGATGCCACCGAGCTCTTTGTCTATCAAACCCTGCATGATCCACTTGAAGGCCTCCTTCACCGGGATGACATCATCTTTAGTGAACGCCATACCTTTCTCTCTGAAAGAACACAAATCAATCTAACATGTCCGACTTTAAAGGCGCTCAACACGTCAGGGTGACCTCTCACCTCACTTCCTTCTTCACATGGAGCCAACAGGAGTGCTGCAGGGGCCACATAGCACATTAATAAAGAGACAAAGTGGATTTAGGTAGAAACTGGTGCCTTCACACACACCTCACGGACACAGAGCTGTGCAGGAAGAGAGACGGACAACACCAGCGTGTCACAGTCATAGTTTCCTCCCCTCACTGCCTCTGCAACCTGTGGGACCAGAAACATGACCAGTCTGTCTGTCAATTTAATGTTAGTCATAGAAATGAAAACATGGCAGCACACACACCTTTGCTGCCTGTTCAGCCCCACACAGACCCTGCAGGACACCCAAACACACAACACACACACACAACTCGCTCTTCTGTCCGGCCTGTGAGTCTGCAGCGCTCTCACTGGGCTCCAGTTTAGCTCTTTTACTGGGTGGCTCTCCAGCTGTTTCTGACACAGCTGCATCATGTGACCCGTCTTTTTCAGCAGTGGAGGAATTCTGTACTTTGCCGTCATCCTTTTGTTCAATAAAAGCTCCAAGTTGTTTCAGTGTCTCCTGCATGAGACAGAGATGATCAGCCACTGAGGGTTAAACACAAAAACAGGCGTGACTCATTGTGAGAGGTGACTCATGTTGGGAGTCAGAGTCCTCCTACCTGTGGCGGCTGTCGGTACGGGGCCTGGACGCTCAGGCAGCAGAACCTGAGGATGCAGCGTGCGCAGCAGCCGGCTGACAGCAGCTTCTGGATGATGGGTTTGTCTCTCTGCTTCAGTGGCAGCATGCTCTGCAGGACGAGCAACATGCATCCTGTCAGACTGGGTTACATCATTCACCAGAGCTGCTGGATAAGAACATCCTCTATTCCACCAAAAAAGGTTGAATCATGTCATCTGGACTTCGTTTTTTTGTTAAAAAGAAACGTTTCGCCCCTCATCCAAGGG
>JARVGV010000002.1:23620283-23633572 GCA_031762435.1 Hypsolebias longignatus
TCTTCTGAACTTGAACAATAAAGTCTTGCTGCAATATTAAAATGTGTCAGTTCATGGATATTAGGAGACAAGAGATGTCTCCAAATGTTCCAACACTCGGGTCCAAGTTTTGAAACTGGTGTCAGGAAGTTAAAATATTGTTCACTATTGACCCATTACAAGTTAACTAGACAGTATTTTAACTAGAGTTGATGACAAACTGGAGTTGAAATGATCGGATGTTCCTTTGTTAGTTGTCTCTAATGCTCCTTTTTTCAGGCAGACAACTTTTACTTCAATGTGTTTACTGCAGTTAAAATTACATATTTGTTTATTTTGTGTTAAATCAAAACTTTCACAGGTATAATCATTCCTTTTTCTTATTTTTCTTGATGACATTTAACTCTGCAGGTCATCGCTGAAATTCTGACGCACAGAATCACAAGTCCAAGTGTGAACTGTGTCACAGAGTAAACCCAATAAAAACATGCAACATCTGCAGCATTGTTCATTAAAATGGAATAACACCATTAATGTATTACAGAAAATATACATACACACACTTAATGATATTGTTGACCATTACATTAGGTAATACATTCAGCAAGTACTTTTACTTTAATACTTTAAGTTTTTTAAAAGCAAGTACTTATTTACTTTTACTTAAGTAAAAACATTAATGTGGTACTTCTACTTTTACTAAAATAAATTTTTGTCTGTTTATTTGTATTTTTACTTAAGTACAGTGTTTGAGTACTTTCTCTGCATGGTTTTTAAAATGGCCGCACTTGCTCTTCTATACCTCCATCAGCCTTACTGTCGAGTTTCAGTCGGTTTGTTGATACAACTCGCTGAACCCGGATGATCATCCGTTTTTTTGTCACTCTGCCAAGTGTTTTTCCAATGAGATCAGACTGGGTGGCTGCAAATCCTATAACATGAGATTAGCCCTTTTCACTTCAAAGACAAGAAAATGGCATTAGCTGAGAACGAACGATACAAAACCTTTGTGTGCATTTGATATCGCTCAAAAAAACAAACACGAGCTCAAGTCAACCACTTGCTTTGAATTCTCTGACTCCGCCTGCTCAGGTAGAAACTCTCACGGACTTTTTGTGTAAACTGTAACTTGTTTTTATAACCAGAACCTAAAAATGAAAACTTGCATGCTTTGTACGCTCTGTTAGTGTCCTGATAACTTATATTCCAGCAGATGCTTTTGTAAGGTTTTGTTTGTTTGTTCTTTGTAGCATATTCATTACTGTAAATTATTTTCATCATCATGCAAATTTATGCTAAAGTAGAAAATATTTAACTCTTATAAATAAAGCTCAAACTAGCCACCAAAGACCCCAATAAAATGATGGGATTTACAGTTTTTGGTGCATAACCAATGTTATTACACTGTGTATGTGCTTAAAAAAATTATTTGTTTCATGAAAATTACAAATTCAAGATGTAGTTTTGCAAAAAAAAAAAAAAAAAAAAAAATAGGGGCTTGGGTTGAATCCATAGTTTAGATCTCTTTCAAGTAGAGCTCTGTGGAACAGTTAAAACACCTATTATTATACATGTTGTAGCTAGCTCTTTGGACAACCTCAGTTTGGAGAAGTAGAGTTAAATTCTAACTATTGTTAGTCCAAGAAGATCCAAGACCAAAATAAACTGCTACCAATTTAAAGAAATTCTAAAGTCCCAAATGTTTTATAGTTGTTAATGCAAATGCTTAAAAAAACCTTTTACATTACCATGAAGCATCAGCATTTTGGGTGCAGCCTGGGGCACGTCGAGAATCATTTTTATATCACTGCAGCTAAAATAATGGCGTAATGAGAATCTTATGGCAATGTGTAAGTTTATCAAATATTGTTTGTGCGAATCATTTTGACTTTCGTCATGAAGTATGACTAAATTTTAGACAGCAGCATCTAAAAACTGCATTGTTCTTTGCCCTGCTCAGTTCTAGATGTTACCTCATCGTCAGTCAGAATTAAACTTTATTGCTCAAGGCTGTTTAAGTGCTATCTACAACAGGTAGGCTAATATTTGTTCATAATCTTTCTACAGCACCAAACTTCAAACCATCTGAACTATTCCTTTAGCATATTTGAGTGAGTGTGCAGACCTAAATGAGCCAGTAAACATCTATTTGAAAGCAAAAAGTTTTGATGTGATTGTTACATGCTTTGGCAGCAAATATCATATCAAACACCACAGTAAACAGAGAACTTCACGTGAAGTTACTGCTTCAACATGATAAAACTGTTCTCAAAGTATTAAAAAAAAAACACTGAAGGGATAGTTCAAAGCAAAAAAAAAAAAAAAAGAGAGAGAGAGAGAAAAATCTCTTGGCCAGTGAACTTTGTGACCTGTGGGCCCCCACCAGTAAGAAATGCCTTCAGTAATTTGAATCAAGTGGCGGTGTGTCACTTTCAAACACACTTGGCTGAAAAGGCCTGCTGGAGCAGTGTGCCCTACACCTGACCAGATGTGGAGGGGCTTCTTTTTTTTTATTAAAGGAGAAGCTGATAGTTGCAGGTGCAAGGCTGACACGAAGGCCAGCTTTGCAGGCCTTCATAACGGGGATATCTATTGCCTGTGTTTAATCTGAGCCAGTGAGACGGGATGGGATTCATTGCTCTTTGATGGAGAGCACTGTTATGAAGATGGACAGTCACTTTGCTCTCTAAGTGAAGCCATCGTTTAGCCTCAATTCCCAGAGAAAAAGGCCCATTTGTTATCCACAGGGGAGTGCAACAGGGGTGGTTATGCTACGTGGAGGCTGCATGAATTTTCCACACAATTTCCATGCAGAGGCATACATCTACGCTAAGAGAAAAGTGACTATGCTAAAGCCAAAGTGACATAAAATAGACTGAATATCACTCCCTGTAACAGAGTGAAATGCTTGCACACAAACACACATTTTACTCTGTGGGCAGATGAGAAAATTATTGTTCCTTGCATGCCATTAACATGTTCACAAAAATGACATGGCATGTTTCGAGCTTTGTTTTAGTTGCACTATAAAGCAGAGATTGTTTTAGCTTTATGCTGTTGAAGCAATGATAATGCACATGTGTTACCTGCGATAACACCTCCATACCATCACAAACACCACATGCTCTTGGTTAAAGTTCAGCAACACGCTAGTCTTCGTTTTATGACGTGGTCAAGAAAAGGTCATGGAGCAACTGATGGCGGTCACATGTTTTATAAAATGATTACAGGCCCTAATTACTGCTTGAATTTCTTTGAAAAACAGAATCAGTGATTTAAAAAACATCAACAATAAGTATGTGCACATACAGGACAACGTAATAATCTTTTATAATCATACTGTAACAGTTCTTAATCAGTAAGTTTTAACATTACACTACCTCTCAAATGTTTTGACATCAAATAAAAAGACCATTGTTGCAAAGAGCTTACGCATTTTTCAGTTTCTGTGTTAACACTATCATGTGGTTAATTTTAATGAATAATCGAGGCAAACATTGTCTCATGCACCACCTTTGAGGGATAGTGCAAACGTTTTGATGTTGGGTTCACTGATGGGAAATGATGCTCATTAACTGGACTGAAACAACCAGCTACGTAATTTTGCATAGTAACACATGTGTTGTCCATTTGAGAAAACAGCAGCAAACTAAACAAACACTTTCATGCAAATGTTTAAAATCAGCTAATACAGCAATTGCTTGCACCTGTGAACAATTTTTGAGTTTGACTTATTTTTGGCTGAAATCCCCTAAAATGTCTGCTTAGTCATTATCCCAACTTCCTTTCTGATGTTTTTTTCTATAAACCTGACTTACTACTTTTTCTATACTTAGTTAAGGTACTGATAACCTTTTCTATATAAGCTCACAAAAAAAAAAAAAAAAAATCTAAACTATCACTTCAAAAGTCACTTTCGTACTTGCTACCTCTCGACACACAAAAAAAGGCTCCACTTCACACGTTGGCTGTGAACGGTGGCGTTGTGCGTAAATCATTAAGTGCGAAACCATCCAGTGTGAATGCAATTCCTGTGGATACTGAGCTGAATCATCACCACTTTCTAAACTTAAATGGAAGATTAGATGCCTATAAAGAATCTGTCCGTTTAACGGCCTGTCCACTGTTACAGCGCTGACCTCCACAAGTCTGTTAGGATTCTTATGAGGACAGGTTTATCTTTACTAACAGGACAGGAATGACCCTTTTCAAAAGCCGTAGCAGGATGAGGGAGACAATTCAACGCTGAGCTTTAATTTCTCATTTTGTCATCCTAGCACGATGAGAATTGCATCATGTATCATTTTTAAAAAGAAGCTCCGCTCACCTTATTTGCGAATTTGAAGTCCGGTTCTAATATGCTAAGTGGCTGTGCATCTGAAAGGTTGATGTATAGGAGAAAAAGATAATTTAAACTGACATGAGTTATTGTTAATGATAATAAGTAATTAAATTAAAGAAAATTCATTTGCTACATTAGATATTGTGTTGCAGGCCAGAAACCTATTTATAATGATTACTCACACTGTAAGAGACAAAAACTCATGTCATTATCAGTTTGAACATGAACCCAATGTTTTTGGCACATTCTCATTGGCTTGGCTTTTATTCCTAATCCACGATGTTTCAGACCTAATGTTTTGTTGCTAAACACCCAAACTTGACTGACTTTTCATAAACCGGTGCTTCAGAGAATCTATGCCTTTTCTTCCATGTGGTGTATTTCACACTTGCATCGCCCTGTCTCAGCTGTCTTGCCTTTGTTGTGTTTAATGGTATCTCCAGCCTCGGACCGCTGATGATAGCTGAGCGCTTCGAGTGTTAGCACTCCTCCATATCTGTTACAATTAGTTTTTTGATTAAGAAAGCCTGTACGACTGTTTGAAGCCTTTAATGTTGTGTCAACAGGATGATGATGGAGAGAGCAGCACAGACGCCTCCGAGTAACAAAGCGGCCGGTAAAACGCTCAGTATGGACCATTTTATCTTCCTAATGGAAACCAGATGACCTTTCATCTTTTTCCCCTTCCTCTCCTATTTAATGTTGAAGCTTCTCCTGATGTGGTACTGAATCAAAGTATTCTTTTACTTTTTGTAATATGTGCCATCATTTTTTTTAGCAAGTTCATTTACTTTTTCTGTTTTTGCTTTGCCCAGTTATTCTGGCATTGTGAAAAACAGAGACAACATAACATTTTGGATGAAAGACACATTACACTCATGGAATATTATTTGCTTAAAACTAAAGAAAAGTAGTTCTATTTCATCCCTCCTGACCACCAGAGAGCGGTGCTGAAAGCAATGAATATTCCCTTTGCGCATGCGCTGTTCGAGTAATAATATCAACAAAGTCACAGGTGTGACACGGATGACTAATCAGAGGCTATATTGCATCATCTGCAAATCTGCTCCCCTTTTTCTTCTTGCGTGTGGTTCAATCCAGGGCTTTAGCCCTTTGGATCTTTCCACCGTTGTCGGAGGCCCGACTGCCCGTTGCATGGAGCAGCGTGTTCTCCCTCCTAGGGGCGGCGATGGTTTAGCCTTCATCAAGGTATTTCATTGGGACTACGGCAGCTTTCAACCCTCTCCCAACTTACAGCATTTGACTACTGTGTGTGTGATTCAACACTGGGGAGTAGTCATTTCCTATTTTGCCTTGGTTAGCGGTGCCGTCTGCTTGTGGAGGCAACTATCGTCTGTGTGAGATTCAACATGCAAGTAGTCTTACTTCTATTTTTGCCTTGGTTAGCGGTTCTGTCCGCTTTGTGGAGATGACTACCATGTGTCTGAGATGCAACACGTGAGTAGTCTTTTACCTATTTGCCATGGTTAGCAGCGCTATCCGCTGTGTAGAGACGACTACTGGGTGTGTGATATTCAACACATACTCAACCTTGTAATTCAATTTTTGCCTTGGCTAGCGGCGCCGTCCACTCTGTGGAGGCTTCCAACTGCGTGGTCGGTTTGGATTGTGCTCTGAAGTTCAATTATGTGGCCAGCTGTGTTCGTTTCTAATTGTAAGGTGAGCGGTCATGCACCTTCTATCAATAATTTTTCTCCAATCTCATAACAGTTGGACTAGGCTATCGGTGCTAGCCTCTCTCAGTTTGGGCCTTGTTTTCAATTGGTGAAGACTGGCGTTGTACACCCTCTCTGAAATCATTTTTCACCAACCTCATAAATGGTTGGACTAAGCTAGCAGTGCTAGCCTCTCTCAGTTTTGGTGTTGTATTCTATTGGTGAAGGCTAGCGTTGTACAGCCTCTCCCAAATCATTTTTCACCAACCTCATGAACGGTTGGACTGAGCTAGTGGTGTTAGCCTCTCTCTCTCAGTTTTGGCTTCGTTTTTTATTGGTGAAGGTTATAGCATTCCACACCCTCCCCCAAATCATTTTCCTCCAACATCGTAATGGTTGAGCTGAGATAGGTTTACTAGTTCTGGCCTGTTTTAATTGGTGAAAACAAGCGTTTGCACCCCCTCTCCCAATCATTTTCACCACATCATAACGGTTGAGATGAGCTAGGTTTACTAGTTCTGGCCTGTTTTAATTGGTAAAGACAAGCGTTCACGAAAACTCTTCCAATATTTTTTTTTTAACCAAACTTAAACAGTTGGACTAAGCTGAAGCTGCTGGCCTCTCTGAGTTTTAGCCTTGTTTTAATTGGTGACAGCAAGTGTGAGCGCCCCCTCTCCCAATTCTTGGCCTATCTTTTCGTCCTTGTGTCTCACTTGTATCCTGGATGTAGCTGGCAGTGCGAGTCCCTTTGCTGAGTTGTACTTTTTTACTCAAGTAAACTGCCTAAATTAAGGTGCACGGATGGCTCTCACTGCTGTACATGCTGTAGGGCCATGCTCCAGGTGGATGATGGTCACAACTTGTGTCCTGCCTGCCTTGGACAGGACCATCTGGTGGAGGCCATGTCAGAGAACCCCTGCATGAACTGCAGCCTCATGCCTCGAGCTGTGAGGGTGGCTCAGCTGGCCCATTTCACCCCGAGCTCGGCAGTGAACTCCCGCCTTCTGGGCAGAAGGCTCCACTTAGGAGCTTGTAGCACCAGGCTGAGGCCACAGTATCTGTGGCACCGCCTAGAAAGAGATGAGCCAAGTCTATTCAGGGTCTCTCCACAAAAGTGGAGCAGCTGTCTGCAGAATTGGCGGAGATGGAGTCCCTTTCTCAGGCACGCCAACTGGGGGTTCTCAGGCACGCCAACTGGGGGCTGAGCGAGGGGCAGCGACCAGACTCTCCTCCCCATCCATGCCTGAGCTGGCTGTGAAGGAAGATGTGTTATCCTTGGCTACCTCTGCCTCTCACTTTTTAGGTGAGGAAGAAGAACAGTCATCTCAAGTCTCAGACACTGGTTCACTTTCTTTGTCCAGGGGCGCAGCTAGCAGGTCAGTTGACGACTCGATGCAGTATGTCATGCGAATGGCCCTGACACAACTGCAGCTGGATGTCCCGCATCCAGAGGAGTCCACCCCTGGAAGTGCCTTCTTCAGGTGCAGATAGGCCCCTCTTTCCTTTTTCATCCCTCCATCAGAGGAGTACATGAGGGAGTTGCATGGTTGCTGGCGGGACCCAAAACTCTTTACGCTGATTATGCGGGAACTTGGGCACGTGATGTCTTTCTTGGTCCAGGCTCGCCGACAGGTGTGTTTGATGCAGTCAGCTCTGAATGAGCCAACTCGTAGAAGCCTCTGTAATGTCCCGGTGGTGCCGGGGGAGTTGTTTGGTTCTGGTGCCTTGGAAGCACTGGAACGGACCATACAGGCATGACAGACAAGGCAGCAGCTTTTGAGCCTTAGCAGAGCGATGCCCACTCCACCTCCTCAGCATCCAAGGCACTTGTCCGCTGACCTGAGCATTCGTCCACACCTCAGTCGTAATCGACTAAGGAGTCTTTACCCTCGTGTGGTTCAGCAAAGACCCAACAGGAACTTTTGCGAGTCGGTCCACCATCCAGCTGGGCAGGTTCGGACCATGAACTCTAGCCGCCACCTCCCCATGGCCCTTAGGAGCTGTGGAGGGAGATGGTGATGCCATCAGGCCGACCGTTGGATATTTCTCCCACCAGCAGCTCAGTTACTGGGCTGCTCACTCTGTGGACCCATGGGTGGTTGCCACTCTGACCCATGATTACCGGTTACAGTTCTGATGACAGCCTCACATCTCAGGATGACTGTAGTCGCCGAACCGGTGAAAGCTGGAGCACTAGGCCAGAAGCTTTTGTCCTCCTGGCCAAGGGTGCGATTGAGGCAGTGGACCCTCTGCAACAACCTATGTACTTCCTCAGGCAAGAGGATGGCAGGTTTCATTCCATTTTAGATCTGAGGGGACTCGACGGATACCTAAGGGTGCTGCCGTCCTACATGCTCATGACAGAAGAGGTCCTTCAAGCTGTCACGAAAGGGGAATGATTCATGTCTATAGACCTGAAAGATGCTTATTTTCATGTGCCTATTGCATTGGAGCATCGCCGCTTTCTCAGGTTTGCCTATCGGGGTCATCACTGGCAGTTCTGGGTACTCCCATTCAGGCTCTCTCTTTTCCCACTCCCATTCGGGCTCTCTCTTTCCTCAAGGGTGTTCACTTAGTGAGTGAAGGCAGCCAGCTGTCCTCTGCAGACCTACAGATTGAAGGTTCTGTCATAGTAGACGATTGGCTTCTCTTCAGCAAGTCTCGGGCCTGTACCTTTCGTGACACAACCCACCTGCTCACTCGGGTGTCCCAATTGGGCCTTAATGTAAACCCTGAGATGAGCTGCATGATCCCTTCCCAGACAATCACCTTTCTTGGGTGGTTCTAGATTCACCCTCCATGAGAGCTTGCCCATCCGCTCAAGGGTGGGCGGCATATTCCAGTTGGTTAGTCGGTTCAGACTGGGCAGGCAGCTCTCCTACGTTGCCTTCCAGTAGCAACTAGGCAAACTGCCGTTAATCCCTCGGGTGGTGCCCTTATGCCTGCTGTCACTTCGCCCCTTACAGAGGTGGCTCAACAGCTTTCGCTTTGATGCCAGGCTACAGGCATCACAAGCTTGCAGTGACATGGTCATGTCTTCAGGCCCTGAATCCATGGAGGGATGAAGATTATCTGTCTAAGGGTGTCCCCATGGGAATGGTAGTGTGTTACAGGGAAGTGGACAAGACATATGGCAGCTCCATGGGATTGGGCATGGTGTGACAATGCAGAGCAGTTCAGGGCTGCTGGGGTCAAAGGAACCGCTCCAACCATATAAATGTTTTGGGGCTGTGTGCAATGCATTGGTGCTCAGGTACTTCCTGCCCCACCTATAAGGGGGGGGGGGGGGGGGGGAGGCATGCTCTCATTTGGTTGGACAACACCTCTATGGTCTAACACATCAACCACCAGCAGGGCATCAGGTCAGCCCAACTTCTGAGAGTGTCTAGAGAACCCTTGGAATGGGCCTCTCCTCGCCTGTCCACCCGGCGAGCAGTATACTTACCAAGGCAACACAGTCAGCTCACAGACTTTCTCTCCTGCCTGGGGTCTATGCCAATCCTCAATGTCTTTGGCCATGGGTGTGGCCACTGCAAGGCTAGGACAGCAGCTGACTGGAGTTTCTAACCCTGTCAGACGCACCATCCTGGGCACCAGGGCACCCTCTACTCATCAGCGGGATGGATACAGGTGGTGTCTGATCACAATGAGGATCCAGTCTCCTGTATAGTACCCACCATCTGGAGTTTCTCCGGTCTCTCCTTGGTAAGTGTTGCTCTCCTTCGATACTTACAGTTTATGTAGCGGCAATATCATCTGATCACACCGGCATCGATGGCCATACGGTGGGTACCCATGATCTTGTCTCTCTTCTCTGCATGGTACCCATAGGTTACACCCACAAACAGCTACATGAGCAGCAGGTTGGGAGCTGCCCTTGGTTCTCGAAGCTCTGTACCGACCTCCATTTGAACCCCTTATGCAGATGGACCTCAGACCTCAAGTGGTTTTCATATAAAACGGCTTTTGTTGGCTATGACCTCAGCAAGAGGGTCGGCAAGATACAGGCTCTCTCTCAGCTCCTCATGCCTCAGGTGCGGTCCTGAGGGCTCAGATGTTACCTTGTGGCCAAACACTACATTTGTACCAAGGTGTTATCTCACTCTAACTGTAACCAACTGTTGAGGCTGACATGTTTTCAGCCTACACCTGGTTAGGGGCTTGGATTATTGTGCCAAGTAAAAGCACTGGAGGCATATGTCACAGCTACTGCCGTTATATGATGTTCAGACTAGCTGTCTCTGTGTTATGGAGGCCCTAGGTTAGACTATCCTCTTTCCAAACAGCACCTCTCCCACTGGATCATGGATGTCATCTGCCATGCCTACGCCTCAGGGCACGGCCCCCTGCCAGTTGGCGTGAAGGCACATTATACCAGGAGCGTGTCTGCTTCCTGGGCTGCCCTGAGAGGGGTTCCAATGGAAGCAATATGTTCTGCTGCATCATGGGCTTCCCCAAGCATGTTCACCAGATTTACAGAGTCAACGTGGCCACCCCTCATCTCCTGGGCCAGGATCTGCTGCAAGGGTCCTCTGGGCCTCCTCAGTGAGGTATGTGCTCAGGATTCCTTGTGACATTGCTGGTATTAGTCATTCAGTGCTTTCAGCACCGCCCTCAGGCAGTCAGGATGAATGAAATAGAATGAAAGTTACATATGTAACTACAGTTCTATGAATCCCGAATGACCATCAGAGCTTCTCTGTCACTCAGAATCCTTGCTTTCCGTTTGAAGATTCTGTAGGAGCAGAGCCACAGATGATGCCAGGCTACATAGCCTCTGATTAATCATCTGTATCACACCTGTGACTTTTTTAATATTATTAGTCGAACAGCGCATGCGTAAAGGGAACATTCAGTGCTTTCAGCACCGTCCTCTGGCAGACATTCAGGATTCATAGAACTGTAGTTACATACGTAACTTTCATTTTATTTGAGAGCTGAAGTGATTGTGATTTCACTAAAATAAAAATAATCATTCTAGCTTATATAAACTGAATTTAACACATTTAAACACATTTAAAGCTACATGTCAATTATCTTTAGAGCAAATTACACCATTATTTGATTACTTTAGTTCACAAAAAAGATAATTCTTATAAAACTCAGTCATATGATAAATCATAAGAAAACTTACAAAGATTAACACTGATTTTCTTTGCTCCTAGAAACACATTGAACAGCGTAATGCATTGCAACTGTTGGTGTTTTTTTAATGTTTTTGCATGTGTTGTGTCATCTGTCGTCATGACAACCAATAAAAGAGTTTTCCAACATGTGGTTTATGCAGCGGCTTATTTTAAGCAAGTCAAGATGTAAACCCTTTAATGATCAAACCGAACTGAATATAAAGTGAAAGAGAACTGAAACTATAAATTTAAATTAAGTACATGTTAAAATCAGTCAACGTGAATATGCCAAAAATAAAGCCATCTAACGAGCAGATAATACTTTGTGGCTTTAACACTTATCACATGCCCGGCCAAGATGACAGTTGATTGCAGCTGCCTTAAAACAACTCCACTCTTTGTTTCCAGCAATTTGTTCAAACATTTAAAAAAAACTTTTGCATTGTGATAAGTTTTACATTTCATGATTATTTGCATATATTTAAACATCGTTTACAAGTGCAAATGGCAGCAGCTAGGTGCAGCACCAAGCAGTCTGAGGACCAGGATGTGTGTAATATGAAATTGGCAACAACGTAAAAAGTTTTACAACATTTGTATTAACAGGCAAAACATTTTGAGATTGAAGTTTTTTTTTTTTTAATGTCAGCAACCAGTTTCATTCTTGGTCCCATGCAGACTAGCCATTAGCTTGTCAGTCCTGTCAGTATGAAACTGCTCTCCAAACTGTGGTTTTTCAAAGAGCTGTTTAAGACAGATTAAACATTAATTTTTCATAAACATTTCTTCAGAATTTCACTTTAAGAATGATCTCTTTGATGATTAAAACACTATTCAGTTCAACTGCCTTTTGATTTAATGTGAACAGGTTCAATAATGTCTGCTTGTGTTTGATTTTTTTTAAAAGAGTTAAATTAGAATCTCATTCACTGAAGCCTATGAGGAGAGAAACATGTCAGGAGACAGAGGAATAAGACAAAAGATTGTAGGAATGAGGGTGATAAATGTAAATGTGAGGACGACAGGTAAAGGTAAAGAGCTGGCTGACATGATGCAGAGAAGGAAGGTAGATGTTTTATGAGACCAAGGCTTGCAGCACTGGAGCAGGGTTTAAACTGTTTTATCATGGTGTGGATAGAAAAAAAAATGGAGTAAGTGTGGTCCTGAAGGAAGAGTTGATACATAATGTAGTAAAGGTGAAAAGAGTATCGATAGGGTGATTTGTCTGAAGGTAGAATTAGAAGGTTTGATGCTAAGTGTTGTCAGTGGTTATGCTCCAAAGGTTGGATGTGATGCAAAAGAGAAAGATACATTTTGGAAGAATTTGGATGAAGTGATGGAGAGTATTCCCAGGAAGGAGAGAGTGGTGATCGGAGCAGACCTGAATGGACATGTTGGTGAAGGAAACAGAGGGGACGAGGTAGTGATGGGTAGGGTTAGTGTCAATGAAATAAACTAGGAAGGACACATGTTGGTGGATTTTGACAAGAGAATGGAAATGGCTGTAGTCAACACATATTTCAAAAAGAGGGAGGAACATAGAGTGACCTATAAGAGTGAAGGAAGAAGTATGCAAGAATTCTGGATGGTTTCATTCTCGACAAAAAAGAAACTGTCCAGAGGACCTGACATATCTTTATTGGATTTTTTTAACTGGATTATTGAGCATGAAATTTGAAGTACACAGGTCAACTACATTTTGTGTAGTAGAGTAAACCTGAGGGAGACAGGATATTGTAATATTGTGACAGGAAAAAGCATGGCCAGACAGCACTGGATGACTGTGTAGAATGATTGTTGTTGTGAAGAGAAAAAGAGTAAAATCAGAGAAGAAGACTAGATAATGGAATATGAGGAAGGAAAAAATGTGAAAAGTTCGAGAGGAGCTGTTAAAGGTTCTGAGTGTTAAGAAAGAGCTTCCAGATGACTAGGCTACAGCAACAATAACTGGAGAGACAGGTAGGAGCGTACTTGGTGCGTCATCTGGAAAGAGAATGAATTAAAAGGAAGCTTGCAACCGATGTACCCCTCCTCTCCCACAGTGACTGGATATGCTCACCTGTCACCCCTGAGACCCAAAAAGGAAGAAGTGGGTAAATACAATGGATGGATGGATGGATGGATGGATGGATGGATGGATGGATGGATGGATGGATGGATGGATGG
>JARVGV010000002.1:23634752-23645218 GCA_031762435.1 Hypsolebias longignatus
TGTTGTATGGTCTGGAGACAGAGACATGGACAAAAAGACAGGAGAAAGAACTGGAAGTGGCAGAAATGAAGATGCTGGGGTTCTCCTTAGGAGCAATAAGGATAGATAAGATTAGAAATGTGCTCATCAGAGGTACAGCACAGGTTGAAAAACTGGGACATAAAGTTAGAGAGACCAGACTGAGGTGGTTTGGACATGTCCAGAGGAGGGACAGTGGGGTATACTGGTAGAAGGATGTTAGAAATGTAGCTGCCAGGACAAAGACAAAGCAGAGATATATGGATGCAGTTAGAGAGGACATGGAGGTAGTAGGAGTGAGGACAGAGGATGCAGAGGACAGAGTTAGATGGAGGAGGATGACTCTCTGTGGAGACCCCTGAAGAGGAAAAAGTCGAAAGAAGAAGAATAAATTAGGATTTCAGTTAAAACTAATTGTCTGGCCAATTTGAAATAAAAATTTGAAAAGTGCAGAAACATATCATACATAACTCATATACTGTGTTGCCAAGATCTAAAATACAACAAATCTGAATAAAATACCTGTAGTTGTATTTTGTTGTGGCCAATAAAGTTATATACTGTATTCGTGAAAAACATTCTGACATATACTGTATAAATTATCAAATTTATTTGTAGATTTAAATTTCTGTCAACAGTTTTACTGACTCGTTCATTAAATGCAGACTATTTATTTATTAATTTATAAACTTATCAACGTTTCAATAACTTGTCAAGTTTAAACATTTGCTTTCTAAACATTTCTTAGTAAGCTGACAAAAGAGTTCATAAATAAACATGTCAAGAAGTCCAAAGGCCAAGCAACCACCAACTTTCTGTATTTTAAAAATGGTCCAAACCATCCATGATTTATATTTTGTTGCACCCTGGTGGTTTGCATGATCACATGTTGGGGTAAGTTTGCAAAAATGTAAGCTCTGCAAATGCACTGTGCTTACATAACAAAAGGATGTGAGCAAGCAATAAAAAAAAAAAAGTTCACTGCCTTTTATCAAAATGAACTAAACGGTCCTGGTGAAAGCTTCAGCAATGTTCTGTTGAGGCACAACATTAAAGTGCTATTTCCTGCACAAACGACTGTATGCTCACTGTTACTCATTCTGACACTGAATAACCAGCTAACAGTCTATTTTGGTAAAAGATGATAAATCAGCAGGGTAATCAATCACTGATTAGGTTTAAAACAATTCTCAGCTTCTGACCTAACATTTCTTATAACTTATTAGTTTTGTTGTACAAGCTACAAAACACCATTTGTAAAAGTTCTCTCTAAGGAAAATTATATATATTTTTTTTAAATGTTAGCTGCTTCTAAGGACTGTGAACCTTCTTCTGTCACATTTACAAACACAAGGAGGAGATAAAAAAAAAAAAAAAGAGTCCTGGCATGCGGGCAGTGTGATAAGTTGCAGCTTGTGTAGTTTTGTTTAGTTTACTTAATCCCCTAGCTGGAAATGACCTTGTGAACTTAAGCTGGGTTGAATGTTTTTTTTTTTTTTGGGGACTCCTTCATTTTTTCATTTCACTCCGTCAGCAGCCGACCCTCTCTCCCAAACCTGCATTGCAATTTGGATCATTTTCAACTATTCAGATCGCAGAAGGTTGCACTGTAGCGGCCATCAAGCGTCCGCGTGCTGCTGCCATTTCATTCTACTGCTTTCACACATTGCAGGTCGAAGGTCGCTGTCCTCGAACAATTACATTCACTCCTTCAGCGCCAGCTTCAACCTGCTTTCATCAAACCTGCTTTTTGTGCACACATGGCCTCTAACCTGGCCAACCTCGGTTTAATCATTACCACGACCTGTTTATCTGATTGTCAAGCAGGTAACCATTAATACGTGTTTACTTCCTGATGACCTCTATAATGTGCACACCGCCTTTGCCCCACAAATGTCAGCACTATCACACAAGTTGGCACTAGTTTTTTTGTTTGTTTTTTTGGGGGGGAATTTATTGTACATTTGTAGGTTTGATTGAAAAAGACAAGCAAAGAAAAGAAAACTGGCCGAGTTTCATCTCGGGGGTGTGAAATCCTTCAACTTCCTGGTGACCGACCATCTTTTTGTTCAGCTGATGCAGAATGATAACTCACCGGTTGTCCTCTTCGGTGAGATTGATAATATAAAGCCGAGAGGTGTCCTGACATAGTTATATCTGTTGGTGTCCTCGAAAAGACAAGGAGAGTCAATTACAATGGTGAAGCAGAACGCCATGTGCGAATGTCAACTCCCCGCGCAGACGGCTGTGATAAATAACACCTGACCTCACACCAGGCGGTGGGTTCTCTGCAGCGCCTGAGACAGACCTGCACGAGGAAATGTGAAGTGGAGGCAGAATGTGGGGCACTTCAGGAGAAAGGTGTAGGGCATAGCGGGAGAGGATGGGGGACGTCTGGACGAGCAGCGAGACGTGTCGAGGAACACGGTGCAAACGCGGTACAAATGTTTACTTTATGGCAATGCTGTGAAGATATGAACCTTCACTGGAGAGGGGGGTGTCTCGGCAGGCCCTGCTGTTATTCATACTTGTTTCTGACAAGACAAACAAAGCTCCGTCCCGTCTTGCACATACTCTATTGGTCTGCTCGGGACTCCCCTTGCGCTCTCGTCTGAGTGTAATCTTTGCTGACAGAAAGCAAGCGCGGCTATCAGGTCACTTTTTGTGGGTTTCAGCGAAGCTCCGCCACAGACTTCCATTTCCAGCAGAGACGGCGTGCAGATTTGTGACGCCCCAGCTACAGAGACCTCTGCTCTTGGCTGTGAACAGGCTGAATTATTGGCTACCAGCAACGCTGACAGTAGCATCAGGCTCTGCAACAGTGAGTGCAGCTGAGTGTACTCATCTTCTGCATGCATGTTCCTTGTGTTGATATGTATGCACACGGACATGTGTGCGAGGGCGCAGAGCGGGGCAAGTGGGGGAGTCCTGGGTCCCAGGGGAGACACACTGGCTGAAAGAAAGGAGGAATGAGCAACAGGCAGACACAAGGGCACAGGCAGATGTGTGGAAAGATAAATGAGGAGATAAATCACGGAGTGTCTGGGCCCAGGGCATTTGCATTCCTGAAATGAAACTCCAAGGAGAAACACTGCGGCGTATTCAGCTTCAGCGGCTTTAAAAAAAAAACATTTGTCTATTTGTGTCATGTGTTTGTAACAGAAAGAGGCAGAAGATGATTTTTTTTTTCCTTTCTTGCAGCTTTAAAGCAGATTGTAACACGCTGCGTGTCGAACAACATTCTGAAAAGACTGGACTCCGCTGCTTTATCAGAGTCCAGCGGCTGGTCCTGGTGGGTTCCAGCAACAATTACAAAGTACAACTGCTTTTAAATCAAATTACTGACCCCGGCATATCAGAGGTAAACCAAGGTCTTCAGAACTGCATGCTAAAATAAAGGCTTGGAAGTAGTCTGTGCGCCTTTGGCTTAGTTTGGACAGATCGTGTGTCATCTATGGAGTCCTGGTTTGTTTCAGTGCTAAAAAGGACGATTACTCCTCCGCTGGGATCATGGCACATCATTTCAGTTTTCTGACCTCTGTCATATAAAGCATTACAGAAAAAGCTGAATAAAGCTCCAAATCATGATTCGATTTTTCTCCCCATCAAAGCAACAGTTCAGATCTTTTGAAGGTGGGTTCTGTAGAAAGGCTACAAACCGTAATACGTCTTTGTTGTAGAAAACTCTTAAAATGACCTCAGTTTGGAGTAATAAAGATTAAACTTGACAAGTTATCTCTAACTTCTACTCAGAATGTGTCCAAGTTCAATTAGCTGCTGCGCTAAAATAACAACAATCTCCAAAAATCGTAAAGCCGTTCATGCAAACACGGTTTTATAATTCGTTATGTTGCTGTCAGTTTCACATTTCACGACAGTCTTTATGAAGGAGTCCACTTCAAAAGACCAGAACAATCACTTTAACAACCACTGCATGAGGATGGGAAAATATTACATAAAAAAGGAATATTATTATTACATTTTAAAATATATTATTAATATTTTAATGTACAATGGAGCTTTAGGGCCACGCTATGAAAAAAATAATTAAAAGCAATAAAATTACAAGAATAAAGCTGTACGAGACTCTTTTTTTTTTTGCAGGCGACATGTCAATCAATCCAATGGGCGTGTCAGCAAATGACCAATCCGAAGCTAAATGCTCGTTACCTGCAGAGAGCTTCTGCAGCCCATTAGCGCGTACCACCTTACTGTGAGCAGGTTCAAAGTCCTGATACTGATAAGAATCTGATGCTCATGTGCTAACAGATTAAATGTCTCCTTATTTGTAAAAAAACAATACCAAAGTATAAATTAAGATGCTCAACATTCTTCATTTTACCACAGTTAAAATGTGTAAGCCCTGCTTTATCGTGTCGGAGATAATGTTATGACTCATTTAGCTTTGGATTGGTCATTTTCTGACACGCCTACTGGATTGATTGACAGGTTGTGTAGTGGATCCTACTCATGGAAAGAAAAAAAAGAAGAAAAAAAACGAGAGCCGAAAAAAAAAAAAAAGTCTTGTACGACTTTATACTCGTAATCTTAAGATTTGATTTGACTTTATTCTCGTAATATTAAGACTTTATTCAACTTTATTCTTATTATATTAAGACTTTATTTGACTTTATTCTCATAATACTACAACTCTATTCTTGTAATTTTGTGGCCTTAAAAAACATTCTTAGCGTGGCCCTAAAGCTCTGTTGTATAATGCATGGAAAGAATAGGTTGCTAAATTTATCTAAGAAGATAGTTCCATCTTTATGAATAAACAGTGACTATAAAAAGAGGACAAAAAAATGCTGTTCCTACACAGTCTGTCACTCTGATGATAACTTTAGCAGCCCTGGGATTTTCCCATGAATAGAGCACGTGGAGAACTGAGAAATGTCATGGTGGGAGGCTCTGGCAGTGTGGGAGGGAGCATGAAGGAGAGACTGTCATCACTAATTCCTTTCCAGGCAACCCAAGAAGTGTTGACTAACTAATGACTGTGTTTAACAAGTGAAGTGTATCATGCTTGAGGAAACACAGCTGGATATGAGTCCTGTGCAATGAGTGACTCAGAGAAAACAATCCATTGTTTTAAATACTATCCACCCACAAACGCTTCTCGAAAAGTGAGAAAAATACACCCTCGTGAATGAAGTTAAAGGAGGAGTTGAGGCGGCGAAGGGAAACAGCTGGATCTCAAAAGCAGTGCGGTTGGAGTTTGGGTCATAAAGGTGCGGTCTCTGCGGCGCTGCGGTGGGAGTCGAAGATAAAACGGTAGTCCAGGAGTTGTAAATGAGGAATTGGAGGATAAGGATGTGAGTGCAGAGAGCAGGAATGCAACTTATCTAATGCATGCTGCTACAAAAAAACAAAAAAACATAACCAAATTACCAAACGCCGTTTAAATTGTGATGCGTTTGCTTGTGATGTAGGAGCTGGTTACATAAAGATGTCAGCTTTGATACATAAAAAATAGGAAAAAGTCATGGAAAGTTCAAACGTAATCTAAGAAACTGACAAACAAGTATTAGTCAGAAGAAAATGAAATCACCGCTTTCCCCTCAAAATATATCTGAACATGACATGGGATTTAAGCATAAGTTGTCAACTTGTCTGACAATGATCTGAAGTGAAATTTGGCACTTGGCAGCCACGTTAACATGTGTTGGGACGATGCGCTGGAGCCAAGTTACCGTTTTATATCATAACCACAGCACTGGCCAGACTAAAGCTCATGCTGTTTTGTATTCCTCTCAAGAGTGTGTTCATAACTCATGCCCCATGCCAACATTCTGTTTTCCTATAATGAGGCAGGAAAAAAAGGGAATTCCATTTTACAACGTTGCTTTACTTTAACGGTAAACTAGTGCTTCCCTAAAATTTCTCTCTAATGAGCATTTTGCTCATTGTCATTTATGACCAGGCTGCAGTTGCCTTTAACCGTGCAATTTGAAAAGTGTTTCTACTCGTGGCCTTTCCATTACCTGATTACCTCCTCCACAGGCTATAAGCCAAGTCAGCAGAGCAGATTTTGTTGCCTTTTTTTGTTTAAATATACACCACTAATTTAACACTGCTGCTCATAAAATTATATGTTCCCAGCGCAATGCCATCTTAATCACGTTTCACCACCTTGCTCTTGACTGAAATAATTATCATAAATGAATGTCTAAATGAATGGTTGCCACACGCTAATGATGGTTACCATGACACTTTGACGTTCTCTGTTTAGCAGCTTTAGATCAAGATTTCATGCGTAAATTTTACTTTGAGATTAGAGTTAAGTCAAAAACATGAGCGTGCTAAAGAAAGGCGAGCATATACGTTTTCATTAAAGTTACTAATATTAACTCAACTTTATTCCTGTTTGAATCATAGGACACACAAGAGCTTCGCTTACAATATTCTTAGAGAAAAAAAAGGAAAAACCTCATATTCAGTTTGATCAAGAAGATTGTTAGTCCAAGTTATATATTTTTAACAAGCAACAATTTTTTGTCCTAAGCCTTATTTTATTTTATTTTATTTTATTTTTTTGCCTTGGCCCAGAAGTCCTGGACTGTTTGAGGGGGGGCTGCATGTGAAAATGCTATAAAGTTCTGTGTTTTCACTGGACATTCAAATGTTCCCATGAGGTTTTGAAAATTATCCAAAAAGCTTCTGCAGGTGAGAAGATATTTAAACAGAAAGCAGCTATTTTAATTCTTCTTATTTACTATGAATGAGTCAGCGTGCATGTTTCAGGTTGCACAGTTGCTGCTTGATCGTCTGATGACTTCTTTTTTGCTTTCGATTCACTTGATCCAGTTGTGATTTTGACATAAACACAAAAACAAATCATTAAGGAGCCACGCTTTTTGATGAGCTGCAAAGAAAATAAAAATATAGCTTTTTGCAAACCACCACTTTTTTTCCACTGCAGAAAACCTCTTGTTATTAGCAGTTAATTAGTAATTATTAGTAGATGTATAACAACAGTCTTCTGGACAGACTTTCCTCTATTGGCATTGTAAATACACCTCTCAACTGGTTCCATTCATATCTTTCAGGCCGCAGTCAGTTTGTTCGGGTTAAAATCATCCACGTCTCATCCTGTTCTCGTTACCTCAGGTGTTCCCCAGTGCTCTGTCCTGGGACCCTTGTTGTTTATCATTTACCTTCTCGCCCTTGGTTACATTTTTCACAAACATCATATTCAGGTTCACTGCTACGCGAATGACACCCAGCTCTATCTCTCTACCAAACCTAACTCTACACTTCCACCTTCGTCCCTCACTGATTGTCTCCTTGAAATAAAACACTGGTTCACTTTAAACTTTCTTAAATTAAATTACATTAAAACATAACTTCTTTTAATTGGCACTAAATCAATACTAAATAAACTTCATAGCTTCTCCATTCCAGGTGATAACTCCTCCATCTTTCCTTCTGGTCCACAGTCTGGTCACCTCTCGTTTAGATTATTGTAATTCTCTTCTTTCTGGCCTACCACAGAAAACCCTCCATAAAATACAACTGGTCCAAACTTCAGCTGCCCGTATCATTACACGGAACCCTCAACCCATCACATCACACCTGTTTTACAACAGCTTCATTGGCTTCCCATCCCATATCGCATCAATAATAATCCTCTTAACCTTCAAAGTTGTCCATAGCCTCGCTCCTCCATACCTTTCGGACCTTGTTCACATTGCTACACCCGCTCGTACCCTCAGCTCCTCTTCTTCTATTCAGATCATAGTTCCCCTTGCTCGTCTTGTTACTATGGGGAGCAGACCATCCAGCGGCTCTGCTCCCCAGCTCTGGAACTCACTCCCACCTGATATTCACAATACAGACTCATTACCACAGTTCAAATACAAACTCAAAACTCATCTGTTTAAATTAGCCTATGCAATGTGATTGCAACTGCACTGTCTTTTTTTAATTCTATTTTGTACAAAATTTTACTGTGTGAATGATATTGTGTCTGTTTTGATACCATATGTAAGGTGACCTTGAGTGCCAAGAAAGGCAGCCTACAAATACATTTTATTATTATTATTATTATTATTATTATTATTATTATTATTATTATTATTATTATTATTATTATTATTATTATTATTAAGTGTCTGTATTGAACACATTTTGGATACATAAATACAATTTTGTCATAAAATGCACTTTTCCACAAAGTTATGGAACTGTTATAAGGTGGTTAAAGCTAATTCATTTTATACATTTTCCAGAGTACCCACTTTTGTGACAGTGGAGACACTTTATTCTCTCAACCTGTTTTATGGGTGATTCATCTGATTTGTTTTTCACTTAGTAAACTTTCATGGTTTAAAAAAAAACAAACAAAAAAAAAAAACACTAATCACCGGAAGTTGTACTTTGTTTGTTTTTAATTTGTTAGAAACTACAAGCTGTATGAAGATGATGAAATGTTGACATTAAGTTAAAAGCCTCTTTCAGCAGTAGTTCATTTATGCCAAGAACAGCTCACTTATACATCCCAAGTAACTCAAAATATGTTTAAAAAAACTTCCATATTGAAATTGTGCTTATCTGGTATTTGAAATGTTTTTGACATGTCAGTGATCTAAAACTCTCCTGTAATCTTAGTAAGAGTTATTAAACAAAGATTGAGACGGAAGTACCTATATGTATTTGGACTATAAGGATTACTTTGTGAAATATAACTCATTAAAATAGGGATGTCTTGATACTAGTTTTCTTCAGATCACGTACAAGTACTTCAATTTGGGTACTTGCCAGCTTTAGAAACACATTTTTAAGCGCACAGCAAAGAGTCCGATGTCTTACCATCACCTGTGTTCATCGTAAAATATCTCTAAACTATGAACATTTTTTTTGTCCTCAGTTATTTTCAAAGTGGAACACGAAATGACATCACCAAGCATAAAAGTGGTATCAGTCTGAAGTATCGGGGTGTTTTAATGAGTACATGTAGGAGTACTTGAGTCTGGTCTCCTACTACTACATAAAACAGAAAGGTCTAATTTTTATTTTGTTTGTATTTCATCATCTATCTAGCTAGAAAACAGTCCAAATAAAGACAAACCTAATATGAGGAGGTCTTCACAAGCTGTTGAGTTGTACTCTGTAAAATTATTAATAAAACAGTAAAAATGTTCCTTTGAACAGAAAGATAGAGTGTGAATCAACATGCTGCATGCCATCCCCAGCCAGTTACACACACATACAACAGCATTTGGTAAAGAAGCTGTCCTAAGCCACTTAAATCTGAGCTATTTGATAGTGTTTGTGAAACGTTTACTTGTGACCTACGCTCTCAAACCCCTTAAGCCATCCACATGACTGAGGGAAGTGAAGGGCCTTTTAAGGCCCTAAGTATTGCTGGAGTTCTCCTTATATTACTGATGATATCTGTCCTGAGGAGTTTGCTGACAAGAGCCCAGGGATCAGAAATAGCCATAAAGCAGATGGGAAATTACATCTTATCCAACACGTTCTGAAATGGCCTGTCTGTTGATAGAAAAGGCTCACTATGGTGTCTTTAAGCAGGGATTTAGCCTTTGACCCCTTCTCCTCAAACCCATGGACACTACTACATCATGACGAGTTGCAATAGATACCTTCACCCTGCACAGCAACACACTGTGTTGTAAGTGAGAACCAGAAGTCAAGGAAATCCTTAAGCAAACCATCTGTTGGATATATGTAATATGAGCTTGTACAAAGTTCAGCAAATAAATATGTAGTTGTACTACTGTGATAATATGTGTTTGCTCAAACTGTGCTTTTACAAGTATAACAGCAGAGTTTGAGTGAATATTGGAGAGACGAAGTGAAAGACAACATTAATCCCTTAAGCCTTTCAATGATGGCCTCTGACCAGGCCATATGAGATCCACTACCCTCTACTAATCTGCTCCAAACAGTGATGAAGCCAGAAAGTGGCTCTTGCATTTAACAAACTGTTGACAGCAGGATTATCTGGCTTGTAGCAATGCACATGTCAGATATCTCACTGCCATGAGTACACATCTCTGGACTAAAAACAGTTCACTCAATAATGATCAATATTCACTGAAAAATTAAAGAGTAAGTAAACCTTTTGTGAAAACTATGAATCACTAGACTTCATCAATAGATGCAGCATGAGTATAATTTACAGAAATACACTGATTTTCTTTTGACAGTAACTAAACCAAGAAGACAAAAATAACTTTTTTGTATACAATTTTTTTTTAATTGTTTTATTTCCACCACAAGCATTTTTTCTTCATATTTGTAAAAAAAAAAAAAAAAAAATTATAAAAAAAAATAAAAACTGGACTGCCCAAGATGCGAGACACAACTTGCTTCGGATGTTATCAACCATTCAATGGCCGTTATTAATTATTATCAGCCCCATAAGTATCGGTCGAAATGCCCCTCCTCTACCTCCTAGTACGTTCAAACTTACGTTGTTAGCT
>JARVGV010000002.1:23722228-23732894 GCA_031762435.1 Hypsolebias longignatus
TATTTGACTTAGAACAAAATTAAAAAGTCTCTTGATGAGATAATTTGTGTTCTGGCTTCAAATTAATGGAATTATAAGTTCTGTCCTTTCAGAAGGTCTTCTGGGACAAGATGGAAGGAGGAGGTTAGATCACTACATTAGCAATACAAAACCAAATGTGAATGGCAAAGGCTTAATAGTGAGAGTCAAGATGTCTTAACAGCAGGTCAGTCAAGAACAAATACTCTTAGGAGCTTCCTGTTTAAAATAATTAAGTCTTTAGTGGTTTTTTTTTCCCTTTAGTCCCTTTTCCAACACATTTAACCATCAGCATCTACTGATTGTAAAACTTTTTCTAAATGATGTTACTTGTTTTGAATTGTATGTTGCCTGCCTCTTTGCCTCGCTTCTACTACTAGATATGTGTGTTTATGTGTTGCTGACACCCCCACCCCCCCCCCTCCAGACACACAAATGTTCAGAGTCGTTCAAATGTTCTGAATGCTAATTAAGTGAATTAGTGACTGTTACAGTAAAATTCTCTTAGTTCTTTTAGATTGTGTCATCATATTCAATATGTATTGATACAACAAATTATTTTAATTCAAAGAAATAAGAAAATCTGCACTTTATTATTTCTATTGCATGTTGGGGAAGAAAAGCTGAGAAGGGTTCAAATGATGCCAGGTGGATGAAGACTCAGCTGCTGTCATCCTCAGACTGCAAACAACACAGAGATAAAAAAAAATATGAGTTAATAAGATTATAATTTCATATTTAAAAAGTTAATTAGATCACAATGATACATTAACGATTCTTTTTCTTGCACGGTCATCATTTCTGCTAAGAGGTGGTTGAATATCCTCTCTCGCTCATCATCGATGTGGCAGGGCTTTGGGGTGCAATGCTTGTTGACTATCAGTTTTAGCTTTTTCATAAAGTGCCGGTACAATTTTTTGGCTGGTGTTGACGTGATGGATGTCGTATAGGCAGCACGGCTCAAGAACTGAACTTTAATCATATGCTTAAAGACGGTGCATCAACAAAAGAACACAGATGTACCCTGTAGATCCAGAGCTTTAAAAACTCCTACAGCTTGTGTTATTGCTCTGGACCGATCTGAATGACCTCATAAAGGTTGTTTAAATGCTGCTGTTATCGTTCTTTGCACCAAGCTGCTTTTCTTCCATGTAGAAGAGACGTTCATATTCGGCTGATGTTGTTTCAAGTGCATTAACAAGTTAGACGTGTTGCTGCTGAAGATCCAGTCTCCATGAAACAACGTCGACACACAGCTTTGGATTTGTTCACGTCTTTTAACAAGAAAGACGTAATGTTCCCAAACAGGAGACCGCAAAGAGATGGCTTGTTTGTTGCCTGCTAGGCTGCTAATGCTACACGTGCTGCAAGACTATGCAACAATTAATAGCGCAGTGCTGAAACACACTTAGGAACTTTAGTTCCACGGCACATAATCTCTCGTTAATGACATTTAATGAGTGAAAAAATAACCAAACGGCACGCACGTGAACCAAACGGCACGCGCTGTACCAAAACGGTTCAGTACACCCGTATGCACAGTTACACCACTAACAAATATATATATACGTATATATATTCTTGCAATATTCTAAACAATGTTTCTAAACGCTCTAAAGAGCACAGAATGTCATGATTTCAGCTCCCTACCTCCACTGCTCTCTGCAACCTACCAGCGCTCTCGGCCACGCCCACTTCTTTGCTGCAGAGCAGAGATCATCTGATAAGCTGCAGGAGGAAGCTTCTCCCACAGCTGTTGGCTGCACAAAGGTACAGCAGGTGCTAAATCATCATAAATAATTCACTTTAAACAAAAAACCCATGCCGATGTTTCGGCTCATCCATCAATCAGCCAGTGTGTGTCATGTCCAATCTTACTTTGAAAAACTGCAATAGAGCGAGTCAGAGAAAAGCGAACCACAAAGTATTGAGGGACTACTGTATAGCTGTAATTTTAACAGTTTATTTGCAGCATGTTGTCATTATTCCAACACATCTTCTCCATACTCCAACGAATCAACTGTTTAAAGTCTTCACATTCTGGTACTTTTCTTTTTGCAGCTGCCTGGACCTGCAGAAGAGTTGCTTTACTTTGCAGACCACTTATTAATCTGCTGCGATGTGTATGAACTCCTACATAACCCACATATTTAATATACTGTAGCTTTAATTAAAAAAAGTTACTTGTATTAAAAAAAGTATTGTCAGCCAGGTTCCAAACTTTAGTCAGACAACTCAGAAGTGAATGTTTTAATGATTTTATTGTGAAAGTACTCATTTGAGTTTTTGTTTAGGCTCTGATCACATCATGTTGTTAAACATGAGATAAAGCAATGGAAGAATCTCACCCACTTCTCCCCCTCACTCCACAGACCGTATCTCCCTACATCCAATCTTGGCCACAGGTGGATGCTGGGTTAGTGAAGGTGGAGTTGACAAGAAGCAAGCGGTGAGCAGCAGCATCAATATGCACAAAGGTTTGTAGCTTCAATCCAACACCCATCTTGATAAACTAAGCTGGAGTTTCAGCTCATGAGAGCAGCAGCAGTGCAGCTCGAGTTGCCTGAAATAACTCATTCCATTCATTTTCTCCATAAAAATATCAACAAGTGTGTCCGTTTAAAATTGTCTAAACTCAAGCACAATACATGGCATGTCTTGTTGGGGAGAATAGAGGCTCATTAAAAGCATTGAAGCTAATGATATCAAAGAAACCTGTCAGAAGACATCACCTCAGCAGAGGTCATCCTCAGATGCACAATATGCAGTTTTTCTTTGCCATTTCCTAATAACGGAGAACCCTTAAATTTCTCACCTGCCACAAAGCATAAACTTTATGCGTAATAGCCAAAGGATTTAAGGAGTAACACTTGTCAATGAGAAGGATTGTCTGTGCAGACCTTGTTAGCCATTTTAATTTCCAAAGATGCCCATGAATCCTTTATCACTGGTTTGTTGTGATGTGATTTGCTCTCTCTCTCCCCCATTTCATTTATAATTTGACACATTTGAATTCATATTAAAGGATCCACTGTAGTCCATAATGTTAAAATAAAGGGTTTTACAGGCTCATTTTACTTTTGGGAACAAACTAAACCCTCTACATAAACGTGTATTTTTGATCCGAAATGTGCGTTTCTCAAAAAAATGTGTTGTGTTTGGCAATTTTTCTTTAAGGAATTTGTCATAACCCATGTATATAATGTTTCTCGTGTTAACTTCTCAGCGCCATGTTTGTTGATCGAACCTTAGATAACTTTCATATATTTGTAATTTTTATCTTCTCTGTAAGAAACCTGCTATGACTAGATGAATTAATTTAAAATGAGAAGAAAAAAAAAAAGAAGTGATGTTTGGGGTCCACAATACGTTGCATGGCAGAGATACCAGAGAGGATTTAAGAGCAGGGCTGAAGGCTCGTGTTAATACTGCTCTAGATTGCTGTGCTGAGACTGCTCGTATTTACATATGCAGAGGACCCCGCTGGTTTGAGCGCACCCTTGACAGGACAGAGCAATTAATCTTCCCCAAATACTCCCGCCGTGCAACAGACGACCATCGCTGAACATGCTGCCACAGAGGCTGTGCAGGTGTGAATCAAGCTGCAACAAAAGAAGAAGAAGAAAGAAACACCATGCTCCAGGAGCTTCCTCAATCATTTATGTTTGTCATGAAGAGCTCTATTTTTCAACTGAAATCATACACAGACGTGTATTCTTTGCTCCTGGCCTGTTTTTGAATGAAATATTTTCTAACGCTGAAACAAAAAGTCAGAATAAAACACTCTTTATAAATGATGATTTGCTCATATTCAACTTTAAGTGAGTACTTATTTAACTTTCTTCAAGTCTTCGAACACAACATAATTTTGGTCAGTATTGGAAGCAGTGACATGCAGTCAGAGGAGGCAGGAGAGGCACCTGTCATCATGAAAGGTAAAATGCTGACAATGATAAGAGAACATATATTTTATAATAATATCTGACCACTTGACTGTTCAATAAAACAGTTTTAAAAACTGTTTTCTGAATTATTTCAACATTTCAATGGCCAAAATTGCGGAATTTAAACCTTACCTGTTCAAACTGTGTGGGGTGAGGCACTGTAGTGCTCTGGTTCACCTCTGGGGGTGCTGTGTCACATACAATGTATGAAGTAATAGGCGGCTGGCACATCTCTCTCTTTATATTGTCAATATAGGTTTGATTACACGTGCTACACATGCTGATGTTCTAGAGTCTGTCTAATATATTGGATGAATGTGTGACATATTTCTTCTTTCTAATGGGTCATAAATGCATGGTGAAAATGCACAGGGTGTGGCAGAAAGTACCCTGCTGCACCGATAGGGGGCAGTGCTGCCCCATAGGGACAATGAAACACTGCTGTGTGTTCTTCTGTTATGCAGAGGGGTGGGGCTGGAAGATCATATCTCAAAACTAAAGGATTTTTCTAAACTCATTATTTTTCCAAACTCATTCATCTTAAAATAAAGGTAAGACAATACATTTTTTTAATTTAAAAATAGAGGAGTATGTAGTTCATTAAAGTATAATTAGATTACTTTTTTTTTTTTAAAGAAGGCTAAATTCAATTTTGCGTTCATATATGTTAGTATTCTTTAGTCAACATCTCATCTGGCAGAAACTTCAGCGCACATCAGTGATTGGTAGGCAAGAACAGGGCTCCAAAACACATCTCTACCATAAAAATTGTGTTTATTTATTTATTTATTTATTTATTTGTTATGTTGGGGGTGCAAGAAGAGATTTTATACCTTCATCATAGAACAAAGTGAAAGTGTCTTTTTTATTTTTTCAAACCTCCAAAATTCTGATTGGTCTAATCAGACACCATTTAAGTTTGTTTGGGGAATAGTTTTTGAACGGTCTGGTTTGGCTGAATATGTCTGCTGTAACAATGAAACTACGAAGTCTAATATGTCCTCTGAGCTATGTAATAATTATGTTATGGGAATTAGTACAAGCAACCCATTTTCACACAACACCGTCACTATAAAAACAATCAAGACAAAGAAACTGACTAATGATATCAACACCAGAATGACCAGCAGTGGCTTTATGACTATATTTATTTTAACAATGTCACTCTTTTGCCACCAAAACCCTCCAATCAGCAGCTGGATTCCAACATCTGCCTGGGAGTAGATGATCATGTATCCAATGGTGTTCTTATCTGTATTTAAATATGGTTCTTGGCTGAAGAGACAGTGCTGAAAAAAAAAGCATGCCATTTGAGTAACTTGGGTCAAACTTGTTGTGTTTGACATTCCATTATTAAAAAAAAAAAAAAAAAAAAATTGTCATCATTTATATCAAATATTACTGAACAAGACAGATGCTTAACTTCCATGAAAACATGGACACAATATGGACAGCTGATCAATCTTTGTATCAACAGGTCCAGCATCCCAGAGGACTGTTGTTGCAGGATCTCCAGAGACAGAGAGCCAAAAGGAACGTTCAAGGCAAAAGAAACCAGGCACCAATCCAAGTTATCTGGAGAGCTTACACCCCAGTCTGTTCTTATCCCCTGTTGTTCAGAAAAAGCAGATGGTTTCCAGTAAAATTCAACAATCTTCTCTTGCTGCAGGGATCCAAAGAAAGCTGGGAGTCAGTGCCTCATGGTATGAAATAAGACAAACTACAAACTGATTTGTTGGCATGGACAGTTGAAGTCTGTAAACCCATGTAGTTTTTTATTTATTTATGTCAAAACAGATTTGTTATATTTTGAGCTTTTGGTTGAATATATTACATTTGATTTACATGCAGTGACACTACATATTATTTACAATTATTTCATTATAAACAAAGATCAATAACTTTATGACCTCGGACCAGAAAAGTTACTAACATTCACCATATTTTTCGGACTATAAGCCGCAATATCAATGAATGGGTCTGTTTTCATTCATAAGGCACATTGGATTATAAGGGGTATTAAGTGAAAGAAAACACATAAGTTAAACTTTATTCAACTCATTCACAATAACTCTCAACATTGTTCAACTGTACCACATATAATTAGTTTGAAGTCAGTAACCACAACCAGGATTAATACATAAGGCTCACTGTGGATTTTTGAGAAAATGAAAGGATTTTAAGTGCACCTTATAGTCCAAAAAAATATGGTACTGTGTTTCTGATACTGTTCTGTAAAAATTTTTTAAAAAGCCTCTTTGCATCTATGAGTATTGCTTAGAAATTTGCCATGCATTCCATTTTCTTAACCATTCTCTTCCCTAAATGACATCAGTATAAACATAAATCTTACTCGTTTAAATAACATGACAATTGGACTTTTCACCCGCCTCTCCCCTGTCTACCATTAGATTTTTTTGTGTGATTGTTGTGAAAGCTTCCTTTGGGTCTTACTTTGAAGGGTAGGACCTCCTTTTTGTCTGTCAGTTTCATTGTATGTATGTTAGTTCAAAATTATTTGCGGCGCTGACAATGACAGTGCAAGTGATTATAAACGTGTGAGCAGAACATGTTGAACAGTAAATAGTGAGAACTGTTGTTTGATAAAATCATTATTTCTGAAAAAGATGCTCCCTTAGAGAGTCTTTGGCTCAAGTGGATAAGTTCAAGTATCTGCAGTCTTGTCCATGACTGCAGGCCAGATTGAACAAGAAATGGATCGACCGATCATTCACAGAAATGAGAACATTGTTCTGGTCTGTCAAAGTGAAGAAGAAACAGAGCAACAATGTGAATACATCCATCCATCCATCCATCTTCCTACAATCCAGCCAGCCAGTCAGCCTGCCAGTCAGCCAGCTATCCATCCATCCAGCAAGCCAACTAGCCAGCCAGTTAGCCATCCATCCAACCAGCCAGTCAGTCAGCTATCTATCCATCCAACAAGCCAGCAAACCAGCCGTCCATCCAGCCATCCATACATACATTCAGCCATCCATTCAACTAGACTGCTGGTCAGCCATCCAGTCAGCCAGCCATCCATCATTCATCAGCCATCCATCCAACAAGCCAGCCATCCACATATACATCCAGTCATCCATTCAATCAGTCTGCCAGCCAGCCAACCAGCCATACATACAGCCATCCATCCAACCAACCATCCACCAAACAAGCCAAGACAGCCAGCTGTCTAGTCAACCAGACAACTAGCATACATCCAGCCACCCATTCATCCCTTGCCATTAATCTGAGACTGATAATTTGGAAGCAAGGTCTGATGCACACATTAAAACTAAAATACAGCTTTAAAAGTTAATTTGAGGTCTGCAGGGCCGAGAACTACAGGCAACTTTTCAGTTGCAAGAGGATTACTAAGTTTTTTTAAAACCTTCTATGGCTAGTCTGTTTACTCGAGGGCTGGAAAAGTGAAGAATAGGGATGAATTTAAAGATGTGTTTGCATATTTTTATCCTTTGTGGCTGAAGACATTTTGCTTCCCATCTGGGAGGTTTTCATCAACTAATGAAAAAGTCTGAAATTAATCTTTGGTGGTCATTTGGTCATTTTGGTGGACTAACGTTTTTTTGAACTCCTGAATGGGAAGCAAAAGGTCTTCAGTCACAGAAAAGAAATCCAGTAGGTTGTTTTTTATTTTTTATTGCATTTATCATAGAGTGGCAGGGTGGCTCATTTGGTAGAGCTGTTGCCTCTCAGTGAGAAGTTTGCCGGTTCAAATCTCGGCTGGGGCCGTTCTGGGTGGAGTTTGCATGTTCTCTCCATGCATGCGTGGGTTTTCTCCAGGTACTCTGGTTTCCTCCCACAGACCAAAACCATGCATGTTAGGCTGATTGGTAACTCTAAATTGTCCCTATGAGTGAGAGAGTTAATGGTTGTCTCGTTTGGCTCTATGTGGCCCTGTGATGGACTTGCGATCTGTCCAAGGTGTACACTGCCCCTCACACAGTGATTGCTGGACATGGGCACCAGTGACCCCCGTGACCCAAAATGGAAGAAGCGGGTAAAAGATAATGGATGGATGGATGGATTCATCATGGGGCAGCAGGGTGGCTCATTTGGTAGAGCTGTTGCCTCTCGGCGAAAAGTTTGCTGGTTCAAATCTCGGCCGAGGCCTTTCTGGGTGGAGTTTGCATGTTCTCTCCATGCATGCGTGGGTTTCCTCCAGGTACTCTTGATTTTCTCCCACAGACAAAATACATGCTATCAGGTTTGTATCAACGTCGACCCCCCAGTAAGCAGACTGATTCAATAAAGACAGAGTCAGGAGTACAAAAGATAAAAGTGAATTTTATTTACAGGCGATTTGGTGTCATCGCAGCTGTAAGGGAGAAGAGGATGAGGGGAGTATGGATTCTGTTTGTATTTTAGAATATTGAATATTTGACATATAGAATAACTCCTTACTGTTTGTGTTTTAGGGGAATGCCGAGAAGGAGAGGAGAGGTCCTGGGTTTTGCAGGAGATCCGGTTTGGAGGTAATTGGCGGTGGAGAGAGGAGCAGGTTGACCCATTTGTGATTTGTTTGAAGATAGTTGTTGAAGGGACACCGTTGATCCACAGGCGAAGCCCAGTGGAGAGATGAGGTCCTAGGGAGGACTTGGAGAGGCAGACCATGGAAGGTCCTGGAGGAATCACAGTTGGTGAGAACCAACTGTAAAAAGAGGTTAGTTGGCTGTACTCGAATTACCATCTGGTAGATGATGTCCCAGCACTGAAGAGGTGGCTGGCAGGAGCTTAAATACACCGTCAGGCAGTCCTCCTCAGAACAGCAGCAGGTGGAGTGCGTTGATCTTAATTAGCTGTGGAAGGAAGAGTGAGTGACAGGCAAAACCCAGGAATCTCAATATGCATGTCAGGCTGATTGGTAACTCTAAATTGTCTCTAGCTGTGAGTGAGAGAGGGAATGTTTCTTTAATTGTCTTGTTTGTCTCTATGTGTCCCTGTGATGGACTGGAGACCTGTCCAGGGTGTCCTCTCACACAGTGACTGCTGGATATGGGCACCAGTGACACCCGTGACCCAAAAGGAAGAAGCTGGTAAAGATGATGGATGGATGGATTCATCATGTTCTGTATGACTGAGAACCTACATCAGGTTCAGGCTCAGGTTTTGTTTATTTGACATATATAAAATCTACACAAGGTCAATAATACAATGAAATGCTTAGGACAAGAAGAACCATCTGGACTCGCCAAAAAACAACAGCAAATATCAAAACATGCAACAACAACAAAAAAAAAAATACAAAAACAAGGCACCAAAAGTGATAATTACATCTACATCAGCATGGTCCTATTAGTGGTCCTGGTCATGGTCCTGTTGGAGTCAGTCTCCCCACCATCACAAACAGCTACACCTCCAGATGTGTGAAGAGAACCAATTACATCATGAAGGACCCCACTCACTCAGCACACACACTTTTTGCCCCACTCCCCTCAGGAAGGAGGTTGAGGAGCATTAAGTGTAGAACCACTAGACTGAGGAACAGCTTCTACCCTGAAGCTGTTAGACTCATGAATATCTAACCAGAATAATCACTGTGAAAAATCACTGTAATGCCACTTCATTGTTGATATGTGCTGCTGATTATCCAATCTGGTGATCTCATGCTGCTGATTTATTTCATGCTGCTGTGTTCATTCATACTCATCTGCTCACACAGACTCATATTCGTGCTGCTGTTTGACGTATTGATTTTGTACTACCAGTGCTTAGTGAATTTTTAGTTTAATGTATTTCTTAATTCATATCTTAGATATTATTACTGTTTTTCTTTACAATTTACACTTTTGCTGAATGTAACTGGGACCTTGTGTACACAATTTAATTCCACCACATGTACCACATGTGGCGCGTATGACAAGAAACTTTTGACTTTAAAGCTGCTGATCTTAGATACAAGGTGTAGGTGGTGATGAAGAGCCACCATGAGAGTCTCTCCTCTAATGAGCTCTGGATTTTTGTGAAAAACCCAACCACACTCAAATCGATAAACACTCAGCATCCCTTTAATGCAAAAAAGTTGCATTGTCCTCGTAACAGAAGATGAATTTCATAAATGATTTTGTGGTCCCAGCATCATCTCAGAGCAGGTGGGGGATGCCAGCTGGAAAACATGTCAGATCAAGATGGGAGTGTTCGTCTTCACTGATGCATGGCAGCGAAGTCTCCGTTCAGAGTAGGATTACCTATCAGGACACTCATATTTCTGTGATGAACTTCCTGCTTCTAATGAACAGCAGGGAACCTCTGATCAGGCTTGTGAATAAATGAATTACCCACCTCATATACCACATGCACCATACACCACATGCTCTTACTGGATGGAAGCCAAGAAACATTTGCTGCACAAGTTGATTTGTCCCATCAAAATATTAGAAAGTAGAAATGACTGCTTTATTTGACATCTATACTAAACACATCATGTCATAAAAAATACCCAGCCCACTAGATCATAGTAAGAATATATTTAAATAATTTAACTAATTATATAATTATAACTAATTAGGTCAATTGACAACATGATTGGTATAAAAAGAGCTTCCCAGAGTGTCAGTGTCTCTCAGAAGCCAAGATGATAAGAGGATCACCAATTCCACCATTGTTGCTCAGAAAGATAGTGCAGCAATACCAGAATGGTGTTACCCAGTGTAAAATAGCAAAGACTTTTAAGTTATCATCATCAA
>JARVGV010000002.1:23752781-23762980 GCA_031762435.1 Hypsolebias longignatus
AGCTTTCAGTCTGTAACTTTTATTTCTTACTTTTGGTATTTTAGTGTTTAGTGTTTTTATTTCTACTGCCTCCTTTTGTTGCTGCTGTGTTTTTATTTTCATTGATTTATTGTACCAGTTTTTAAGTACCTTGGCCAATGCAAGGCATTATAGGAAGGTGCTATACAAATAAAGTTTATTATTATTATTACTGTATTATTAAAAATATGGGAAAAAAATTCCATAAATATGTTGTTTCGCCATATAATTCACATGACATGCAAATTAGGCAAAAAACCGCGACTCATACGCTGAAAAAATACTGTAATATATAAATAATGAATATAGAAATGAAAAAAATGTCAATTTTATTGTACAGTCTGAAAAAAGTCAAACTCTAAGACAAAAAAAATTCCAAGAGGGGAATCAACCACATAACTGTTTAAAAATACAAATTAATTTTCCATAATTAAATAACAAATCTATTAGAGCTGATATGAAATGCATCTATGCATCAATCCATCCATGCATCCATCCATCTATCCAAGCATCCATGCACACATCCACCCATCCATGTGTCCATCCATCCAACCATTCATGCATCTATGCATCGATGCATCCATCCATCCATCCATCCATCAAAATTACATACCGATTGTGTGGCTCATCCATCCATCAGCTAATTGTGTGTTATGTCCAATCTTGCTTTGAAAAACCGAGATACAGTGAGTCTGCAAAAAATGAACCACAAAGTAGTGAGGGACCACTGTACTGTATATTAAAATTGCTAGCAATATAGACATGGTCATTTCCAGTCACAATCTCAGCAAGAAATTCAGATGTCACTAATAAAATCCCTATTGTATTTGGGGGGATGATAGATGACAGCACAGAGTACCATGTCAGAAAGTCTCACCTCAAAGGTGGTCATCTCAAAGCTGGTGATTTGACACTGTTTAAAACAGTTTAAAACTAAACACATTTTTATACACTGCTGCAGTTCCTTCTCCCTGGCCCGATTTGTGTAGAGTTAAAATAACAACAGCCTGTTGGTAAAAGCTCCGACAATGCAGCCAACTCAGTCTCACTCAGTCAAGTCTCTGTAATACAGAGGAAGTCCAGATTAAGGGAGCTGAATAAATTGCTCAGGATGAAAGTTTTAAATCTGGCATTTACCAAGTTGATCCAAGCTGGAACAGGAGCAGGGTTATCTTGCTGAGGGAGGGCCCAACTCAATGGTTTCAGGTAGGGATGGGGCTGATTCCATCTGGTATCCATATCGGGCTCCGATACCAGCACAATTTACATATAGGATTTTTCTGATCCAACATGCAGAGATTTCCAATCCATGATGCATGTCTGTGTCTGTTGAAACATCTCATGTGATTCACTGCCAGCTGCTCTGCAAGTTGGCTTCAAACTATGGAATGGATTTCCTGAATGAAGGCGTGTCTCATGAGCCCAGAGTAATAAGACCTGCTACACATTCAGGAAATCTATTTCATAGTTTGCAGCTAGCTAAAACGTGACTGAGCAGCACTGTGGCTAACAGCTAACCAACTTTTCATCCAAACATGTCTGCCGTGTGGAAGTATTTGACACTAGAAACACCACAAAAGAAGAAGTGCAATGTCTGCAGAGCCATAGCGTCACATTAAACCACAGTAAAGTTAGTGTAATGATGGACATTCAAGCTCCGTGCTTCAGTGCTCTGTTCCTCTTGCTCAACCCGAAGCAGGCAGCCCGACCCCGGCCAGCTGCGCTCAATCCACCCCGCTCAGTCTGCCTGTCTCGGACGAGGGGCAGACTGAACGCAGCTGACCAAAATCAGACTACCTGCTGCGGACTGAACAAGAAGGACATACCGCTGAAGCCATGGAGCTTGAATTTTTATCGAGAAGTTGCTAAACTTCATTGTAATTAATGACCAACAGCTGTCAACTGTAGAAAACAAAGGATTAAGCAGCTTGATACTTGAGCCAAGATATAGTTTACCCTCCAGGAGATATTTATCTGTACAACAGTAGACAATCATAAAAAAAGCATATGGATTGAAAATTACAAGAAAATTATATTAAAAAAAAAAATATATATATATCTATATATATATCTATATATATATAGATATATATACAGGTCGTCCCCGAGTTATGACTCCATCGACCTACGACGCTCCGTACTTACGACTCTGCCCCTAGTGACGTCATTGCGCCGTTCATTGCCTTTTTTTATGCAGCATTTTATAATTTTTTCATTTTTTTTAGGGTATTTTGTTAACTAACTGCTTGGAAACACATTTAAAAACATTAATACGGCCGTTCGAAGTTGTTTTACATTGAAAAAACGTGTTTAAAAAGACGTTTTCGATCGCCGTTTTACTTCCGTTTTACTTCCGGTTTCGAAAATCCGCGGATCCGGCCGCGGATCCGGCCGCGGATCCGGGCGGATCCGACCTACGGCAGAATCGACCTACGAACGGTTCTTAGGTCCAGAACCCATTCGTAACTCGGGGACTACCTGTATATACTGTATATATATGTCAATTTTACAGATACTGGTCTGAACTTTGGTAGGGTAGTAGGTGTGACTGATCCCAACATGCATTCTGTGCACTAACTGATTATGCACATCTTTGACTAAAACTTTGCCAATAACTCACCAAAGTTCATGCCCAATAATCCAGAAAAAAAATCCAACAAAGTTCAGTCAGGTCCTCTGGATGTTTCTTTTTTCTTTTATCGAAAATACTTCATCTGTCCGAGGAGCCACATCAAACTCAGTCTTATAAATAGCACCTTCATATAGTGGGTCAACAAGTTTGACAGTGCTAAGATGGTTTCTGGAGTCCACCCTCCCCACCGCCACCTTGTCTGAGGGAGCCACAGCCTGGCTGATGGTGCTATTGCCAAACCATCTTAGCACTATCAAACTGGTTGGCCCATTACGTAAAGTGTTATAAGACTGAGTTTGTTGTGGCTCCTCAGGCTGTTGAAGTATTTTGGATGAAAGATGAAATGTTTCAACAAAAAGAAACATCCAGAGGACCTGACTTAACTTTGTTGGATTTTTTTACTTGTACTATTCAGCATGAATTTTGAAAATTACGGAGATTTGTTTTGAATGCAGGAGTCAAACGGATGATTACTTCCTGTTTGACTTCAGTTATTTTACTGGTTATAGACTACTCAGTCTGCTTTGCGACGACGTGGAAATGTTTGCAAGTTTACACAAGGTTTGAACAGACATGGACACTGAGGCCCAGTTTTATTGAACTGAGTGAGTCACAAAAAATATTTATGCTACAAATGTACAGTATAGACACAAACATAAAGTGCAGACTTTGAGTTTTATTCAGGACATATTTTATATTTTTGATATTTTACATTAAGGTGAATGATCACTTGATTAATAATACTGTAACAACATATTTTTATTTATGTATTTATTTTTTAATGCTTTTACAAAGAAACATTCCCAATTGTAAACAACCACTGCCTGAAGTCTGGAGCTCACAAACATCCTCAAAGTGCCGGTTTCCTCTTCTGTTTATCTTTGAACAGTCTTTCTTCAGCTGGTTTCAGCATTTTCACAAAGTAAAATGTGACCTCATGCAGATAAGATCATAGTAATGACTCTGCTTTTACTGATATTTACCTTATTTTTAATCTAGAAAACTTCAGAGTTGTTTAAAAACCCCATATGTTCAGTTAAAAGCAGACTGATTAAATGTTGCTCGTTTTGTCACAAAATAAGCTAATCCTATCTCCCTACATGTTCAAACTCATTTATAAGGTTGCTTTTATTTCATGATGAAACAAGCTCTCAAGACTCTGCTACTGAAAATCTCTACACCATCTTGTTGTTCTGCTGATGGTTTGTTGGAGGTTTCTGTGATTCATGTACAATCGCACATGCTGATTTTTGTTAGGTTCTAAAATGTCATTCCAAAACTATTCTGAAACTTCCCCTGCTAAAGTCACATTTAGTTTCTATTCCAGATTATAAATTTGCACCTTGTGGTTAAGCTGTTTGCTTCACTTATCCTCATGTAAGACATGCTGAAATGCTACCTCCTGAGGATTGTTCACATTTTTTTGTAAAAAAAAAAAAAGAAAAAAGTAAAAACTGAAAATGAAGTTTCTTATAACATAGTTAGGGTCATGTGATCATAGACCATTATTGTTTTCGGAAAGGGTCTGGGCCTTTACGTTTTGCATACATTATCTTCTTTTTTCTTTTTAGAATAAACACTCGATTTTTTTTTGTTTGTTTGTTTGTTTGTTTTTTTGTTTCCACAATGTCTCAGAGTGACTTGATTTGTAGTTTGTTTCAACCATTTTTTTTCAAGATTTGTTAAACATGGACAGCTCCTTCATGCTCATGCTGTTAGTAAACAGTTAGAACTTATAAAAAGCAAATGTTATGTTTGAATAATCTCCAGATTTAATTTTGAAATATTTAACAGACTTTAAAATTACAAAGTAATATACGCAACAGGCAATATTTGATGTATTAATCAAACATTTAACTGTAGTAAAGCTAATAAAATGCAGGCTTCGGTTTTATTTTTTAAAACTTCTTGCATTAAAAACAAATATATCCTGAAATAAAAGTTGATACTTTGCTCTTTTAGCTTGTTTTCATTCTGTAACCTGGAATATACTCTCAACAGCTAAAATGATCTAAACTGATATTTTCCAAACCTTTTCAAACTTAATTGTTAAAATTTCAATGACAACAATTAAAACATAAGATCCACTTTTTATGAAAAATCAATTTCAAATTAATCCAAGCAATAAAAATTCTACAAGGTATCCAGTGTAAGGTTTTGTCCAAATTGTCTTTTAAAGTTGTTTGGTCCAAATGGTCCAAAATGCTGCAGCCCGATTTTTTAACTGGTACTGGCAAAACAGAGCACATTTCACCAGTTTTGACCTCCCTTCACTGGTTTCCAGTTCATTTTCAAATTCAGTTCAAAATCTTTCTGTATGTTTTTAAATCTCTGAACAGTTCTGCCTCCTCTTGTCTCACTGATCTGCTGCAGCGTTGTGTCCCACAGCAATCTCTGAGGTCAGCAGATCAGATGCTTCTACTGGTTCCAGGAACCCGTTTTAAGCTCAGAGGTGACAGAGCCTTCTCTGTTGCAGGTCAAAAACTGTGGAATGATTTACCACTGCATGTCAGGCAGGACCACACTCTCACTGTTTTTCAGTGGTGGGATGTAATAAAGTACAAGTACTTCGTTACTGTACTCAAGTACATTTTTCATGTATCTGTACTTTATTTAAGTAGATATAAATGTGGGTACTTTTGACTTTTACTCCCCTACATTTTACATGAAGTATCTGTACTTTCTACTACACTACATTTCTATAATGTGTTGAGATACAAGTTACATTCACGTTGCAGTTTTTTTAATTTGTTTGTTAGTTTGAAAAGTAAGCAATGGCAAGAGGGGAGCTGGTCCATTGAATCACTGCAAAGTGGACAGGTAACATTGGACCTGCCTTCAAGAAGAGCTGGACCAATTATGTATATTCTAGTATATGTCACTGAGCTGGGAGCACCCACAGAACCACTAACACACCCAAACTGGATTCCATCACAGAGATTCAGCCAGAAGATATTAACCACCCATGGCCTTATTGAAAGATTATTATAAGATTATTGAAAGACTATTGGAAAACTTTTGAAAGACTGTTCAGTCCAGCTGGACAGATTTTCTCTCCCAAAAGATCCAGACTGGACTCAAAAAACTTTAAAAACCAACTTCTTCTGGACTCGAACAAGAAATTCTTGCTGCAATATTAAAATGTGTCAGTTCATGGGATGTTAGGAGACAAGAGATGTCTACAAATGTCTCAACACTCAGGTCCAAGTTTTGAAAATTGCATCAGTATGTTAAAATGTTGTTCACTCTTGATCCATTACAAGGTTGACTAGACAGTATTTTTACTAGAGTTGAAACAAACAAGTTGAAATGATTAGAGCCTGTTCCTTTGACAGGTCTAATGCTCCTTTTTTCAGACAGACGACTTTTACTTCAATGTGTTTACTGCAGTTACAATGACACATTGGTTTTGCTTTGTGTTAAATAAAAACTTTCAAAGGTATGATCATTCCTTATTATTCTTATTTTGCTTAATTAATGACATTTAACTCTGCATGTCATCCCTGAAGTTCTGATGCACAGAATCACAAATCCAAGTGTGAACTGTGTCACAGAGTAAACACAATAAAAACATGTATTATCTGGGGCATTGTTCATTAAAAGGGCTCAGCACTATTAATGTATTACAGAAAATATACATACAGTAGGCACACTTAATGATACTGTAGACCAATGCATTAGGTAATATATTCAGCAAGTACTTTACTTTAATACTTTAAGTATTTTTAAAAGCAAGTACTTATTTACTTTTACTTAAGTAAAAACATTAATATGGTACTTGTGCTTTTACTAGAGTACATTTTTGTCTGTTTATTTGTACTTTTACTTAAGTACAGTGTCTGAGTACTTTCTCCGCCACTGTGTGTATGTGTATATCTATATGTATATTTATATGTGTGCATGTATGTATGTGTATATATACACTTCACTTTATTTATGTTCCCTGGCATTATTCTCTTGTTCAATTTGTTCTATAATACTGTATTGATATTGTTTTTACTGTTTTGTTAACACTTTTATTAAAAAAAAAAAAAGTCATTATGCGCAATGCTTTATGGTCTAGATATTTTTTTTAATTCCCATTCATAAAAACATTCAGTCAGGGTCAAAAATAAAGCTAAACATTTGGGAGTATGAATATGTTATATTAACATCTCTCAGACCGCTTAGGAAACAAAGTCTTATCCGTTGGTTGACAAGGATCTGTCGATTTTTACAAGGAACCTGTTGTTGACTAAAGCAGATAAAATGTTTCGGGTTGTTTAACCATGTCGTTCTATGTGTATATCACCACAAAACATAAGGACAGCCAATTCCATTATTTTTTCAGTTTTAATATTAAAAGAAGAATTTATGCACTGGACTTTGAAGGTTGGTACATTTTGGACCAACTAGCTAAAAACCTTTTTCTACAACAAAATCCAATGTGGTTTCATATCCCTGCTTTTAATTTTAAGCAGCTGGGAGGAACTGAATCCTCTGACTCTGAAGTGACTAAGATTCCAGACAAATGATCAAACTTCCACAAACTTCAGTTCTGAGAAATGATATTCAACATAATTTCTCACCACATGGATCAACTTTATGGAATAAAAGAGAAATCACAGTTGGTAGAAAGTCAGTACAGTATTTAGAAACTATTGGTGTGAAAAAGGCATCGTTTTGTAAAGGATCTTTTAGATTGTAATGGAGATTTCTTAAATTTATCTTTTGTTGGAAAATATAACCTTAGCTGTGGTCATAAAGATTTTAAGAAGGTAAAGCAATCCCCTTTGCTTTGATTCAGTTAATTAAAATGATCATTATATATTCAGGCCCTGTGATGGACTGGGGACCTGTCCAGTACCTCGCACAGGGCACCAGTGACCCAAAATGGAAGAAGCGGGTAAAAGATAATGGATGAATTATATATTCAAAGTGACCATTTTGATGCTCACATTATAACTATAACTTAGTTAACTTCAAATGCTGACAAGATTAATTCATGTTTGCGACAAAGGACTCATTTTGATGAAGATTCCTTGAAGAAACCTCCTGATATAAACCATAAATGTTTCTATGCTACGAGTGCTAGTGTTTTTAGTTTAGCCTATTTCTTATTTCATATCTTAGATCTTATTACTGTCTTTCTTTTACATTTATGCTTTTGTTGGATGCAACTAGGACCCTGTGTACAGTTTGGTGGGTGAATGACAAATAAAAAACCTTGAATCTTTAAAACCATAATGTCTTCTACTCGCTCTAAATTTGTCAAATGGCCTGGATCTCCTAAGGTGAAGAAGACTCACTTTAAAATAATAAATAAGATACATTGCCAGATATATTGAGCGGTTAGAGCAGTCGTCCTCCAATACAAGAGTTGGGGGCTTGAATCCACCAGCAGTCACATGCTGACATGTCCCTGGGCAAGACACTGAACCATTCATGAATGGGTCAATGAGGCACAGATTGTGTTGTAAAGTACTTTAAATATCTTGATTCCCAGTAGATAGAAAGGTGATCTATAAGTACAAGTCCATCCATCCATATATCCTGTAGCCATGTTTCTGCAAAGATTTAAATTTGAGGTTGATCTGCATGTCTGTTGTAAATCACTCAAGCATTTTTTTTTTTTTTTTTCATGGCAAAACAAAGTTTTTGGACAGATATCCTGCTGGTGCCATTTTAATTCATGTGGACAACTGAAGCTCAGCTGTCTCTGATGCCATAAGTTGTACTTATAGCAAAGTAGCACATTCATTGTAGTAAGCAGAGGGATAATGAGCCCTCCTCCCCCCCAACCCCCCCCCAAAAAAAAACCCCTGAAAAACTGCTAGAATCATCTCACAACAGATAAAAACTTGTTTTAAGTTTCTCATATGGCCTTGCTTTTTCTTTATCATTTTGTAAAAAAAAAATAAAAATTATTGCTACAACACTGTTCAGTTTGTATTTTATCTTGTTGCATTGTTCTGTTTTATGTTGTTACTTCCATTTTGTTGAACATGAAGTCCAACATTGTTCATACCCAACCGTTTGATCTGCTCTGCAGTCATTCAGGCACCCGGGAATCTTACACGTCAATATCACACCAAAAAAAAAAAAAAAGTTAATTTAAAACAGGATTGTAGTTTTTATTTTATTTTTTTAAGTAGGTGTGAACGTTATGAAACAACTTGGGGCTGTGTGACTTGATTTTTTTGCATGTGCAGTAAAAAATTAAAGAAAAAAAAGACCTGTTATCGCCCTCTGCCTAAAGGCTGTTTTACGTCGTGTCAACAAAATATCTTGTGAGCCACTGGACTAACCTCACCAAACACAAACTATGCCAGTCAACTTTAGATATTTATGGATGTAATTTGGTGTGGTTGTAGGTGACTCAAGAGATAATGAACATACAACAGATCAGTTTATCAGCCAACATGAGTCAAAATGGCTGACACAGCAAACTGAGCAAACCCAAAATGGGTATAAAACATTTAATTTGAAAGATATTGAGCTAAAGTTGGGCGTGGTGGTCGCTGATAGTTCCTCATAGCTCACTACTGCCAGCACATCACCTGGTGCACTGCAGTCTCATGACATCACGTATGGTAATGGTCCAGAACTCAAAGGACTCCTGCAGGCAAGTTGAACTCCTGTAAGGAATGTGAGAGCTTTCATTTAAAAATGGGTTTAAATTGGACCTTTGTTCACTTTCTTTGTCCAGACGTGACCTTTGTGGCACTAAAACCGCAGCTGATTATAACAAAGGCAGTGACACAACAGTAGAAAAGGTAAAGTTTTATTTTTATATTAAAACAGCATTCTTATAAATTAGACTTTTGTTCTGTACACAGCATCATCTGGAGGGTGAGAAACCAAAACAACGTTCTCCTGCTCCTCAGGCTTCTCCTCTTCAGCAGTCTTTTCTTTCCTCTGGGAAGGGAGCAGCTAATAACAACGACCTGTTGGACGTGTCTGTTCACAGAGTGTCCAGATGTGAAGCAGGATCAAGCTTTAGAACCTCGGTCCTCCTGACTGGGAGGAGGATCCATCAAGTCTTTAAAGCCCAGTTTCTCCAGAGGCTCTTTGGTCATGAGTTGCCTGAAAAACACAACAGAGGGATTAAGTTAAAGAAAACTGACTGAACATCTGTTCTACAGCTGGAGTAACCTGAGCATCATCATCATCAGCTGCCCCACCACCACAGTACATCTGAAAACGTGTTTCTACTCAACAGTCAATTCACAAAGGTTTTCTCGTATAGAGGAGTATACGGAGTACATGACCCTAGTAAAAGTGCACAGCATACTGTGTACTTTTAATAATTCATATACACAGCACGTTTTGTACTTTTACTAAGGCCATGTACACTGCATACTGTGTACTTTTACTAATTAATGTACACAGCATACTGTGTACTTTTAATAATTCATACAAACCGGATTCCAAAAAAGTCTGGACACTAAACAAATTGTGAATAAAAACTGAATTCAATGATGTGGAGATGACAAATGTCAATATTTTATTTGTAATAGAACATAGATGACAGATCAAAAGTTTAATCTGAGTAAATGTAACATTTTAA
>JARVGV010000002.1:23808091-23818653 GCA_031762435.1 Hypsolebias longignatus
ATGACGTCACTGGGGGCAGAGCCGTAAGTACGGAGCGCCGTAGGTCGAGTGCGCCGTAAGTCGGGGACCACCTGTATCTGGTTGACAGGGACCTACACAGCAGCACATGGAAATGTAGCTGTCATTGTACTTGATGTGAAATGCTTCAGCATGAGAAGGATCTGTTGGATATTGCATAATACATAGCTTTGCAATTGTGTCATCTCTTTCACACAGAGCTAGATCTTACGGAAGCGTAGAGCTGCCACAGGAGGTAAAATTATTTTTGAGCTGTATCTCGTTATAACGAGAAACTATCTCGTTAAAACTAGATAATTTTCTCGTTATAAAAAGATAGTTTCTCGTTAAAACGAGATAATTTTCTCGTTATAACGAGATAATTTTCTCGTTATAACAAGATAGTTTCTCATTCTAACGAGATAATTATCTCGTTAACGAGATAATGAGATAATTATCTCGTTATAACGAGAAATTATCTTGTTATAACGAGAAAATTATCTCGTTTTAACGAGATAGTTTCTCGTTATAACGAGATACAGCTCAAAAATAATTTTACTTCCTGTGGCAGCTCTATGCTTCCGTACTTTCCATCTCACCCTCACTTTAATTATGAGACAGCACTGTTTCTGTGGCTGTCCATGCTATAGATTCTGACATTTTGGCTTCTGACTCTGTGATAACTTCTGCATCATCTTCCATGTTCATAAATGGCCTATTGCAGGACAGAATAGAGCTGTTTCTCTGGGCCACCTGCTGTAGCTGCCTAGAAGACCAACAATTAAAACATTTACTCACTGACAGACTCATTGACTGTCATGGCCAAAAATCAACATCCTACCACATAACCACTTTTTCTACAAACAAATTATCATTACTGTAATAATAATAATAATAATAATAATAATAATAATAATAATAATAATAATAATAATAATAATAATAATAAATAATAGTAATTATATTATTATTATTATTACTGGTATTTGCTTTAATATTCTTTACCTGACTGTGTTAAATAACTTAAAATAACTAAATGCTCATTCTGTTGTGCGCTGTACAGTGTGCGCAGGCCACAGACCCTTGCTCCTATTCTTGTGCAGACATTCCCCCTCATGAACTTATGAGCCTGCTCCTCAACCCTGTGTGAGGCAGTGAAGGGAGTTTTTTATCCTGACAAAAGGAGAAAGGTCTCTAGCATCATTATTTTCCTTCGAAATGTAACTGACTTTACTGCACACCCTAATTTGCTTGCCGTAATTATAGGTCATGCTCCCCTTTTGTAATTTATAAAACCTTTTGTTCTTATCAATAATGAATGGGCTTTTGCAAATCATGGTGCTATAATATTTTGATATTATGAAAATGCTAATGCATCAGGGAGCTAAAGACTTATCTGCCAGGTCGGATGCTCTATTAAACAGCCAAGAGGAGAAGTTGGAAGCAAATTGCTTATGTTAATGCCCCAGTTGTATCCAGACAACAGGAGGAGCGTGCAATTAATTTCATCCAGGCGTTGGATGGACAGGCAAATTTATTTCCCTTCCACAGGACTGAGGCTCCCCTTCTATTCTCACAGGTCTTCATGCACAAAATGGGAAGGCTGGGAGAACAACAGACAGAGGGGCAAAAGGCAAAGTGAGAGGGGAGCATTTTTTTAGGAGCAATCTTTGACCTAATTGAACAGCACCAAAAAAGGGAGGGTAGCATCAAGGCAAAATCTTCCTTCATTCCACTGACAAGTGTTTTCACAACCTAAACCTGGTTTATTAATTGGGTTTGACATTTTCCTAATTACTTTCATTTACATCAAATCAGCTCCTTGCACATGATTGGCCTGCATATCAACTCAACACAGCATTGCACGACAAAAAGGAGAGCGTAACACACCTATTAAAGTGTCATCACAAGTAGACCAGGACAATCTCCCACACTTGCTTATAAGTGGGCTCCATACATTTAGAGTATTCTATTAGGGAACAAATAAATGTATAAAACAAGCCACATGAACTGACTGGAGGAGGATTTTTGTGTGTTAGACATTGGAACAGATTACTGAATGAACAAACATCTGTTTGCACATGTTTCCAGAGCTCAGTTTTAATGTTTTGTGGAGCGTAGATTTTAAGCATCTGATTTATTAACGTCACAGATAGAAAAATATATGAGCCCTTTCATTTTACATGCAATTAGGTGGTAATAACACAAAGTGTGCTGCTTCCATTCTGTCTTAGGTTTAAATAAAAAAGGTTATTCTTTGATTTATTTATTTTTTTTTTTTTTAACCAGGAGAAAAAGATCTAGTCTAACTATCATCCTGTTAAAAGCCCATTGTGGGGCAACTCCAGATGTTGTCATGTGGAGGAATCACACCTTACTTGGATTATTTCCATAATCTTTGATGGAATTTTTCAAGTAGTTTTGCACAGAGGACATGTACCAACGTATAAAGAAAAAAAGGTTTGCTTATGTTTTCGAGTAGGGGTCCCCAAATGGCAAACTGAGGTTCGAATCCCAATTGTTCAATTGCAATAGACATAAATTAACAGTACTTGTGCGCTTTTCTCCATACGTATGGTAATTAATATTAGGAAATGCAACATTTCCCTCATTTACAGTGACACCTGTGGGTTTCCTCAGCTCCCTTATCTTTGTGCAGGGAGGTCAGGCCATGCACAGGTAAAAAATAAATAAATAAATAAAAAACTGAGAAAATGCCAGAGTGAAGAAAATCACCTGGCTGAGCTGAGGACAATACGCAATTATGAGCTAAATTTTACCAACAGTTCCGAGGTTGTGCAAAGTCGCCACCACATGAGTTGCGGAAAGTCAGCATAACTAGTCTGAGCAAAAATCTGACTGAATCCAAACCCAACCTCAGTTACAGTCAATCAGATTTGATGAATTTCTGGAGCCAAACCTGGATGCAATCAGGTGGCGTGAACTGATTGTTGACCCAACCGTGAACAGGTGTTTCCAACGGCCAGTGACAAAGAGAGGGCGGGACACAGGAAATAGCGCCAGAGGAGAAAACAACAGCAGTAATTTGTTTACGCTCTGAACAGATTCTGTTTGTTTACTCTTTAAAGTGTTGCCTTCACAAGAGTGAATTCATTCATGTGGCTTTAGTCAATTTGACAAAAGTAGTTTGTAGCCTCACATCAGGCTTGGGTGTTAAATGTGTGATCCCCAGTTTTTAATCCTTTAGCCATAAATCTGCTGAAACTAACCTGTTAGTGTGCACTCCAAGTCTTTTCAAAATCTGTAAAGACTCTAAAAGTTGTGTAGTATACCCCCAGCGAAAAAGAATAGGCAAGAGAGGAAACCGGTTTTAAAATTAACCTGATGGGCTCTGGTGTGTTCATTTCTTCAGTGGATAGTTCAATACCTGCTTGTCTCATGTTCACACACAGTGGTAATGAATAAAATCTACAAGGGATAAAACTCTTTAGGCAGGCATTGCTGAATTTTAATTGAAGTTCATTAGAGTGGCCCCTTGTTTTATAGTGATGACATCCCTGCCTGTCATGATTGTGGTTCGATTCCCTAAGAGGGTTTCCTATGATGGACCAGTGACCTGTCCAGGGTGTACCATGCCTCTCACACAATAAATGCTGGAGATAGGTGCCAGCTACCAACAACTCAGAATGGAGAAGAGGGTAAAGATGATGGATGGATGTCTTAGTGTCCAATAGCAGTAAGATACTGTTGCGCCGGTCTCTGGTTGATGGGTGTTGGGTATTTTGGTCAATTTGCATCTCTCTTTTAAGCCCCATGTTTAAAACCTGGTAAAGAAACTGAAAGTAAAACATGGTTTCTTTTTCAGAATAGATCCTGTCTATCTTTGAAAGATAGAAAACGCCTTGTAACTGTGACTTTCCTTCCCTCCATTGACTATGGTGACATTATTTACATGAATGTCGCTACAAGCACATTGCAGACGTTGGACGCTGTCTATATGATGCATTAAGATTCATAACTGGCTGTATTTACCCTACCTGCCACTGCACCCTGTATTCACTGCTTAACTGGACATCAGTGTTACTAACTTTATCTCCCAGTTGTCTATTTTTATATTGTACAAACTAACCTGAATATAGAAAATATGAAATTATCTGCAGAAATGTAACATCTATTGTGCCACATGAAATGACAATTAAAGTATCTTATTTACCTATAATGTTGTGTTTGGGAGTGGTGGCACAGAGGTTAAGAAGGTGAACTTGTGATCAGAAGATCACCAGTTCAAGCCGGTTCAAGCCCCGGTACCGACAACATCAAGAATGTGGGTGGGATAAGTGAAGCAGTTACACCTGTCTCCACCGTCATCTGCCACACTATGTGCCCTTGAGCAAGGCACTTAACCCACACCATCTGCTCCCCCGGGAACCCTAGATATCAGCTCTCTGCTCCACACAGAGGGTTGTGGTAGCTCGGTGGTCTGTGTTTGTGTCAGGAAGGGCATTCGGCGTAAAAACAATTGCCAAGTCTTCGTGCGACTAATTCGCTGTGGTGACCCCTGACGAAGGGAGAAGCCGAAAAGGAGAAAAAAAATTGACGATGACATCATAGAATACAACTAATTCCTTAAATTACAGGTGGTTCTAGAGTTGTGCTGCTCAAGGTGGCTGCATGTTGGAGTAGCTCTTTCATTATGAGTTATTGCTTTAGAAAACATTAATTCCTCTTTTTTCGGGATGCAAATCACTTTTTTTTTTTTTTTTGGCTGATTATTTCCAGATGCTGTGCAGCTGGAAGCATTTTTACTGAAACGTTTTTACTGTTGGACATTTGTTATGTGTAACCATGACAACAATGTGTGGTTTTTTTTTTTTTTGGTTTTTTTTTTTACAACTGGGAGCAGCTGATTAATATCTAAAGCTCAAATAATTCCTGAGCTACAGCCTCAAATCCCAAATGAGTTTTAAAAAAAAGGAGGTGCTGTGGATGCATCCCCGTCTACCTGACAGAGGTGCTTGAGTACCTGACCGCCGAGATCCTGGAGTTGGTGGGAAACGCGGCTCGTGCCTACAAGAAGACCAGGATCAACACCTGCAGCCGACAATGATGAAGCTCGACGAGCTGCTGTGAGGAGAGACCATCGCTCAGGAAGGAGATCTGCCCAAGATTCAGGTAGTCCTGCTGCCCAAGAAACCCACCCAAGTCCAAGTAGACGGGTCAACATCTGCAGCTTCTTCAGATCTGCTCCAAGACGGACGAGATCCTTCCTGCCAACAGCCGTCAGCATCTTGGCAACTAATGAAACCAGCATGATGAGCCACAACAAAGTATTTTGAATTGAATTGAAATGGTTTTTATTGGAGATGTGCTTTTTTGAAAGTTTTCTGCATTTTGTTGTGAAGCATGTATTGCTGTAAAATTAATATACAGTATATTTAATATTTACACTGTTTTAGTGCTGATGTGCAGACATTTATAATAAACTCATCCTGATGCATGCTCAATAATTCAGGTAGAAAAATCTAAAAAAGTGAACTCTGGTCTGAATGTCCAGAAGAAAAGAGGACCAGAAGAAGCCCTCTGCATGGCGGGTGATCCCACACTACACAGCTTCTTCAGCCTGCTGCCATCAGGGAGGAGACGGAGTCTCCAGGCTCGAACCAGCAGACTGAGAGACATCTCAGTTCATCAGGCAGTCGGGATGCTGAACTCTGCCTCCCCTCCCTCTTGTACCACCTTGACACAAGAAAACTTTCACACATTACCACACAACACAAAAGACTTAACTGGACTCTATTTCATCAAAAGGATTATACACTCAACACACGGTCGTGCTTATTCAATTTGCACTACTGTTTATATTCACACTACTGCTGAGATATATATATATATATATATATATATATATATATATACAGTATATAATTTTACTAGCTTTATTGCATATGTCACTTTACCTCTATACCAATATCAAAGACTTCATACAAAGTACAAATACTGTACTGTGTACATTCACTCATATGCTGCTTTGTCACTTTACTACAAATGTTAATGTCAGAAACTTCATTTTATTTTATAGATATACTTTTTATATTTTTATACTGCTATGCTACAAGTCAGGACCGTATCGTTAATTTTTTCATTTCATTTTATGTTAATGTTTATTAAATGTTTTAAAGTTTAGATGGTTATTGTTGCACCAGGGGTCTGAGAGTAACGTCATTTCAATCCAAAAGTTGACATTGTCTTAATTATTTTTTTAGATTTATGATCAACTGTTGTTTTTTTTTTTTAGACAAACTGTGAAATGTTTTTGGTTTTAGTCCTTTCCAGGTGTAGATAAAAATGGAAATTATATTTTTTTTCTCCACATTGACTATAAAACAGATTGTGACATTTTTTTTTTTAATCACGTATGTAGCCGACTGACAGAAACTGAAACAAAGAATTCAGATTATTTAGTATTTCTTACTGTACACAATAAAAATGTCAAGAAATAAAAAAAATACTAGATAGGGGTATGTATATAAATAGTTGTGCCATATGGAATATTTACTCAAAAAGTGTTAAAAGCAGAACAATATAGAAGGAAAGCATCATTTCTTACAGCTGTAGTTTGTTGTTTTAATCACAAATTTGCAAACGCCTATAAAAAAGATTATTTAGGCAAAAAAAGAAAACACTTCCTACTTCCATTACTGTTATACAAACACGTTTTGTAAGTCATTATGCAAATGATGTTTTGATATAAAAATTGTTTAATAATAAAAGAAAACTTTAAAGTTTTGCATCTTGAAGGTCAAAATGACAGATGTGAAGATTCCTGGTGAGACTGGATCCTTCCAGCAGAGGGCGCTGAAACAAACATCTTCCTCTGATGAAACATCTCACCATGGCAGCAGCAAAACATCAGTTTTTAATTCAAACTGTCCGTGTCGTGACTGAAAACGTCTCCTCTGCTTGTCGACCCACTCCTTCGTGTTCTCTCTCGGGTGCAGACTTGTTTTAACGCTTGAGAAATCTCCTCAGGGGAAACTTCTTGAAACTTCAAGAACCACAACTGAAGTCCATTTTAACGCGCCGGGATCGAAGGTTCTGTCTTTGAAATGTTTTGTGGGACTCAGCTGAAGTCCGGGTTTTTCCACGACCTCCTTGCCGGGGCACTAAAAAGTCCCTTCCCTCCTTGGGGGGCGGTGGAAAGAGGTCACTCGCAGGATTCAGGCTGACCTTTCGGACACTTCAGGGGTCAGTGGGGATGGGCCTTGTGGCAGCAGGAAGAGCCCACTGTCAGCTAATGGCAGATGGTCTCCTCTTTTCCCACATCCTTACCAACGTGCACAAGCTGATAACAACGGGGACGTGATTGATCCGGCCTCAGCAGAGCCTGACCTGCTGTATTGGCAGGCCTTAGACCTGAAGTCTTGATTAATTGAAGGTCCAGATGACCATGGATGAGGTCAGGCTCGCACGTTCTCACGTTCTGTGGAGAGAGGAGCCCACACCTACACACCCTGTGATCCCTCACAACTCTGCAGAAACAAACAGATCATCAGTTGTGTCTGAGAGAAGTCGCCACAAATCAGATAAATGTGATTATTGGATGTTAACTTTCAGCTGCTGCTGTGAATTTAAAGCTGTTTTAAACAGCAAAACAAATGACAGAAACTTTATTGAACCTTGGAGCGTAAGCAGAGAAAATGTTCAACTATATGGCTCTAACGAGGTGTTATACAAAATAAATCATAAATCCAAATCAGTTATGACACAAAACATCCACAGGATGTTATGAAACATCAGTCAATCTGTGTGAGGAAGCCACGAGATCGTGTCCAGTCCTCACCTTCTTCTCCTGTGTTGCACATTGGCAACAGTAAAATGGAAGAGCTTCCAGCAGAACCAGAAGAACCAGGCTCAGGAGGAGGAACCTCGATGGGCTGGGGTTGGAGAGGACAGGGAAGAGACACAGCGATGGGATTCAAGTGGTTCCTGTTGCAAGAAAAACATGTTGATGATGAAGTCTGGTGAGAACGTGTAAAGGAGATGTGGTTAGTTTGTCCTCCAGCAGTCTGAGCCTAAAGCAGCAAAGTAAGGCAACACTAGCTATAGAATTTATCAAAAATAAAGTCTTAAGCCTAATTTTAAAACTGGACAATGTGTCAGCCTCATGGAGATAAACTGGAAGTTGGTTTCACAAGAGAGGAGCCTGAGAACTGAAAGCTCTGCTTCCCATTCTGCTTCTGGAAACTCTAGGAACCACGAGTAAACCTGCAGTCTGAGAGCAAAGTGCTCGGTTTGGACGATATGAAGCAACAACTGAAGATGTTTAAAGACACCCATATAATTAAAAACATCTCTTTAGTCCAGTCTAGAAGTGATAAAAACATGGATTAAAATTTCTGCCTCATTTTGGAACAAGACGTAAAAAATGTGTTTTGCTCCACAGTGAACGACATGATTTCTGCTTCAGTTACTTATTGATATCCAGAATTTATAGAAACAATAAAACTGCCTTTAAGTTGAAAAACAAACAGGAGATTGAAAAAAAAAAAAAGTTATTTTTTTTTTTGTCTTCCAAAGTTTAAAATGAGATTTATTTTTATGTATCCGTTAACATTAGCCTTTCATTGAAAAGAGCTGAACTGAATTGTTTCAACCTTTTGATCCTTTGGGTCATCGCAGCTGGGCGGTGGTCAAATAATAGTTCACAGACGGAGGAAGAGGGTCCAGGGAGGGGGTTGATCTCTCCCCACAATAAGTGATGGACATTGGATCAATATCAGCATTGACACAGCAGCTGCGTGGCTCCTATCAATGCTCCCTAATAATTGCAGGGTCATGCTTTTAAGGTAAAACTCATTTCCATAAACTTTTTTTTTTTTAGAGCCTGTAGAGACCATTTGGTGCTGTTCATCTCTGAAACTGATGGATCTGCTCTCATCAGTATGAACCACCGGTATTGATAAGTGAAAGGATCAGTCAGGGTTCTGATGTTACAACGCTGGACAGGACGAGGCTGTGAAAGGATCTGGATTTTATTCATGCAGAAATTATTCATAATTAAAACAAAACTAATATTGTAAGTGCTGCTGCAGGATCAACTAAATTTAATTTCATTGAGTTTGCAGGAAAAACTGTTATTTGTGTAAAAACTCCTGCATACATGTCATTATTGTAGTTTAGCTTACAATGTGTGTAACAATGTAGACGTCATCAAAGGAGCTGTTCAGTAAAGACCAAAGTTAGATCAAAACCAATTCATCGATCTGGAAAACTCAAAAATGTCTTAAATAAATGTCCTGAACATTTGCAGTAAACGTGCAGTCTTCAGCAACTAATGACACTTCATGCTGACTTCTTGATTTATGAACTTTCTTTAAAAATATTGATAAAAAAAATCAGTTTTATTTTTTGTTAAACAGCAAAGAGTAAAAAAACAACAACTGTAAAATGTATCCTAATGTTAACAACTGAAGTCAGTTTGAAAATGTTAATTAACATCAGTGGAATCGTTCAAATGCAGTTAATTGTGGTGCAGTGAGTTTTATGAACAGTAGTATACAGAATTTTACACACAGCCCCAAATATCTCTGTAGTTCGCTTCCAAGCAGCCAGTATGTCTTGCAACCTTTTAAAATGGTCCTGACCAGTGGGTCTTCATGGTTTTTGAAGGTCTTTCAAAGTTTGTCTTTGGTCTTTGGTCTTTGGCGACAGAATAGATGCAAAGTAAGTGAAAATATCCATTTTTGCTGTACTTAATTCAGACTTGGGTAAAATTAATCCATGACACCTTCTAGAAATGCTGATAACTAAAATATCAAATAATATTCCTTTATATCCAAGTTTTCTAACAAGTACATCTTCAAATTCAATACTTTGTCCCACGACTTACTTTAAAATGGACCATTTTTCTCTGCCGGTTGACGTGGCGCTGGGAAATCCCTTCGTATAATGTTTGGTCGCAGTGAAACTCAGGCATTCTCTTTTCTAAATACTGTACAGAGCAGGAGTTTCTGATGACATAATTTTAAATAAACGTATGTCACATTTTGTGTGTCGAAGTGTTGTTGGCTGTACAAACTATGCACTTTTGACAGAGACAAGTGATCCAAAATAAAGAGGACATCTTTGCTAAACCGTCAGATTAACGAAGATGTAACACTGGCCGGTGAAATTAGGAACAAACAAAATATTTCTATATGGTTCAATGTGACTATTGTCATTCGCATCACATGTGGTACATGAGGTGGAACAAAACTGTGCACTCAAGGTCCCAGTTACACCCAAAATAGCAAATATATAAAGTGTAAAAAAAAGGAAACAGTATGCAAGAATCTAAGATATAACAAAAAAGGTTGAATCATGTCATCTGGACTTCGTTTTTTGTTAAAAAGAACAGCAGCTTATGAGTAAGAGGGATAACCAGCAGCACAGATAAAGTGACATATCTCCAATTAAAGTGGCATTACTGTGATTTTTCTGTTAGGGATTCATGAGTCTAACAGCTTCAGGGTAGAAGCTGTTCCTCATTCTAGTGGTTCTACACTCAATGCTCCTCAACCTCCTGCCTGAGGGGAGCGGGGCAAAAAGTGTGTGTGCTGGGTGAG
>JARVGV010000002.1:23845705-23862528 GCA_031762435.1 Hypsolebias longignatus
GTCCCTACTTCGAGGAATTTCACTTATTGCAGGTGGATGGAACCAAATCCCCTCAATAAACAAGGGACTATGGTACAACCAATTAATTTTTGGAGTTATCCTGAATCACATGGATTCAACATGGATGTCACAGCCAACTGACCATCAAAAACACAAATATGGTTCTATATAACTCAATACATATGAAAGAATGTTAATCTAAAGTGTTGGTGTGGTAGAAGCTGAGACTTGCAGCACAGTGGCACAGTTGGTGGAGCTGCTGCCTCTCAGCAAGCAGCTTAACCTGGTTCAAATCTCGGTCCAGGGACCTTTCTGGGTGGAGTTTGCTTGTTCTCTCTGTGCATGCGTGGGTTTTCTCCGGGTACTCCGGTTTCCTCCCACGTACCAAAAACATGCATGGTTGTTTGTCTTGTTTGTCTCTGTGTCCCAGTGATGGACTGGAGACCTGTTCAGAGTGTACTACCTCTCATGCAGTGATGGGAGGACATGGGCACCAGTGACTCCCGCGTCCCAAAAAGAAGAAGTGGGTAAAGATACTGGATGGAAGGATAGAAGCTCAGAGTGCCTAACACATTTTGAGCGCTACTTGCAATACCACGAGATTACTCATAAAAATATTTCAAGGTTTAACCAAAATGGCTACAACTCTACTTCTCATCATAATGCATCCAAGCCACTGGGTGACATGCATTCCTCTTCTACACTGTCCTTCTTCTGTCTCCATGTGAGGCAGCTGAGGTAAATGTGACAACCTGCCTTATATAGGTCACACTAACATTAAAAAAATAAAGTCTTCCGCCATGATTCAACCCAGCTGACTTTGACCGTGCTCACACCAAATAGGCATTTCAGGTCACGCAGGCTTTTATCCTCATCGCCTGAATGAAACACTGTAACACCAAAACAAAAAGGATCTCATAAATTCATATTCCTGAAGCTGCTTGGTTCATAAAGTACTGAGAAATGGTCATAAAATCAGCTGATTGTGTTGCCTTTGATCAAGCTTACAAAGAGATGTAGGTGCAAGTATGTCGATAAAAAGTGGCAAATTATGAAACATAGAAGAGAATGCATGTAATTCGATTTACCTACTGGTATATCTATTATGATTACATTTTAATCTTAGTGATCTGATTACAAAAAATAATCCAACTGGTTGATATTTTAGATAGCATCACTTGCTCCCTTTACAAGTTATGTCCTCGCAAACACAAGTGATCGTCCTGCATCATCAATCCAAATGTAAACTGTCTTTCCATGTTGCACCCCCCCCCCCAAAAAAAATACCCACAGAGACAGCTTGTTAAAAAGTTTTCATTTTCATCATGTGATTGACAAGTCTTACATTCATCTCTACAGTGCATAATGGAGGTGGCGCTGTGTTCTCCTGCCACTCATTTGTTATGTGTCAAAATATGCTTGCTTTCACATTAAGAGGGCGGCAGCGACAAGCTGGTGTGTGTGTGTGTGTGTGCGTGACTGTGTAAAGCATGTGGGCTTCAACCACTAAAGCAAAACTAGCTGCACTAATCTGGCGTGATCTGTGACTCTTGCCTCATCGCCTTATTGGGTGTGAGGTCTTGGGTGTGGTTATTAAGGACACTGATATTAAATGGGCCTTCTGCTTTCTCTCTGATTATTACTTACTGCCTGGGCAGCTGTGAATGGCATCACTGTGGCACTATCCGAGTGGTCCATTTGAATATGAATGTGCAAAAAAGTGGGGGAAACAAATAAAATATGCACTTTAAATAATAAGAATGATAGGTTGTTGTAAAGTCAAAAAGTCTGGTAGTTTTGACTGAGTATTTTAAGTATTAAAAATGAATAAAGTATTAATGCAGGAGTGTGCTCTAGACTGTTGAGGTCACAAAAATGCAGGTTTAGCCAAAATGCAGAAGTGTCAGAATCTGAGGAAGGTAACTTAGTAAATGCTGGAGGGAAGCAAACATTGTTCCAGCCCTGGAAGTAGTGTCAGGTTGTGTTAGAGGTTGAGAGGCGCTACCCACAGTTTAAACCCGTGTCCAGGGGTACATAACATTTCTGCAGCCTCTGACCTATCCACTTTAGCTGTCTCTGGGGTTAATTCCATGTCCTAAAGCTGAAACAACAGGATTACAGCCACAGCGCTAATACTCAATAGACATTGACCTACTTTGTTGGATTATACGGGTAAAAAAACGGATCCGCTGCCCCAGTGCCAGCAATGAAAATGATCCAATGGTCCTAACTGCTCTGTTTAATCTGAAAGCATGCTCATGTTATTAATTTCTCATTACTGGAATGCAGTCCTCCTGATGGGATTAAATGTCTTGCTCTGCTCCTTGTTCATCTGGGAAGCTCCCCATAAAAAACACAAAGGCTAAAAACCTTCTGGCTGGGCACAAACGTGTGTTTATGCCATTTTAAGTTTTCAGTTGTGCACGGGCATGGCATGGAGTCACACGTCCGTGTTAAGACTTCCCAATCATTTGTAACTAAGACAGAGGAGAAGATGAGATTCTGTCAAAAAAAAAAAAAGAAAATAAGTGTAACATGTCACGTGCCTCAGTAAAAAAATATATATATGTATAATAATAATCATCTTGCACATTAACAACATGCATGAGTCTTTTCTTCATATAGCTGAAAAGCAATCGACCAGATTAAAACATTACGCTATTATAATATCCTTGCAGGTTGAATTTTCTTCAACGTAACGCCCAAATGGACTCAGACTGCCCTTGGCTGCTTGTACGTCGAATACGAACAATCAAAATCTATTTCTTTGGTCCATTACATTACCACCAGGGGGCACTTGATTCATCAAGCGTGCAATGTGGTGTTCGACAAATTGCTGTGGAGGTAACACGCTTTCAGCGAAGAGATTAGTGAAAGAACTGGGTTTACAACCAGCCTCCCACCTCCTCAGCCCTTGATCGTCCTTGTGTTTGCTCCTCCTTTGTCATGGTGGCCAACTGCTAAAGAGGAAGATCTGTTTCAACAGTGGCAAACCTGCCTAAAACGTTTGAAAATGACAATAAACTAACCTGTTAAAAGTTGTGATGGAAATGTTAAACTATATATGTTACAGAAACATGTACACACCTGAGTAACGTGTAAACTCAGTGGACTCAGAAATTAGATCTATAATATGTAGGGCCTTTTGAACTCCCCAACAAAGTTCAGTCAGGTCATCTGGATGGTTTATTTATTTATTTTATTTATTTATTTATTTGAGATGTTTCAACCTTCATCCAAAGGACTTCATCAAGCCGAGGAGCCACAAACAAACTCAGTCCCAAAAGCAGCACACTCCCATAGTGGACCAAACAGTTTGCTGGTGATAAGATGGTTTCTGGGGCCCGCCCTCTCCCCCGTTGACTCCTCTGAGGCAGCCATAGCCAATGTGGTGACCTGACTGAACTTTGTTGGATATTTACCAGGAGCACTGAGCAAACACTTTGATGTTTTGAACCACATAGGAGTTGACAGGGGAGAGGGCGGGACCTAGAAATCACCTAATCACCAGCAAACCCGTATGGTGTGGTGAGCATGCTGCTTGGGACTGAGTTTGTTTGTAGCCCCTCGGATTGATGAAGTCCTTTGGATGAAGGATGAAACATCTCAACAACAACAAAGAAACCGTCCAGATGACCTGACTGAACTTTGTTGGATTTTTTTTACCTGAATTTTTGAGCATGAACTTTGATGACTTCTGAAATACTTCATAAAAAAAAGGCTGCATTTACCTCAGCTTGATTTGCTGTAAATATCAGGACAAAATAACAGACGCCACATCATATTTTAATAAAAACAAACTGATGAGAAGTTCACAGACACAGAGATGAGTCTTTAATCACATTTTGCCAACATAAACACAATGTAGTGTGAGCTTTTACTTCATAGATGAGGACACTTAAGCCAAATGCATGCAGTTGTTTGATGGCTGACGAGCATCTATTGAATGCCCTTGTCGATATTTTATATATCAAAATACAGACAAATTCTTTGATCAGCACATGTACTTTGGAGAATCGTGGAGCCTTAGCTTATTCACCAATCTATCACAGCAAATTTGGATATAAAAAGAAACGACTCAGAGGGCTGAACAAGCAGAAAAGGTGTCTAAACCTAAGGTGTTCAGTGTGCCTAATAACACAAACATGACGTGTCATACATCATCCAACCCATTACCACTTAGCTGCATATAACAAGATGAAACAATGCACAGTGTTGACATATCAGAACATGGAATTGCATTACCCTGTGGTTTTGTCCTTGTTCCCTGCAGTGGTGCAGTTGAAACCGTGTGCTGAAGCCCTGCTTTGCTTGATAAACAGTAAAGTCAAGAGTTAAAGCATTTAATCCAATATTTTGAAGTGAGATTTGTGTGGAAAGGTTATGAACAACTGATATCTTACCTGTTGCAGATAGCTGTTTGACTTACCTCAGTTTGGAGAATCAGTGTACAGTAATCCCTCGCTACTTCGCAGTTAGACTTTCACGGACTCGCTCTTTTGTGGTTTTTCTATGCAAGACTGTATGCGACACATGTGTGTCAACATTAATATTACTCACGTTTGGGACGATACGGGATAAAAAGTTAGTGGGAGCAAATGGGAACCAATAGGACCAAAACAAAACAAAAAATAAAATAAAAAAATACTTCGGACAGGTGTTGCCATTTTGTAGTTTTCTTTCAATAAGCTACACTGTAACTCAAACCAAAAGAACTACACTTCCCAGAAGCCAACAGTGCTTCGGGCCACTGCTTTCTGCCGAAATAGAGGGAAAGTTTTGTAACGCAAAGTCAGAAGTAACGATCTATCTATGAAGCTCACAGAACTGGCAGGAAAGTCACAAATAATCCTGAAGCTCCATTATCCACGTGCACATCAACATACGCACATCAAAATCCCTTGTCCACTATGGTGGGTTTCATGCTGCAAGGTGCATCTGCTGAACTGGAACTGAGCCCGACGAGAACCAAGCTGCTGGTCTGCAGAGCTGGTGAGTAAATTTTTGCAGTACCGTACAGTACAGACACATATGTTGTTAAAATTACATAGGTTTAAGAATTTAGAACATGACAAGAGTGTGGGAAGTCTAAGAAAGTTGTCTGGTCCTCTGGACACTCAAAAAAACTAAACAAAAGAAAAAAATTGTAGAAACATTTCGTCTTTCTTCCGAAAGAGATTTTTCTACTTGGATTATTGAGCTTGCATCAGGGATGTGGGAAGTGTTTATCAAGCATTAAAATATATATAAATATTAAAATAAATACAAAGTTCCTAAAGTTTTTCACCTATTGCCGAGGTGTGTGTGGAACGTAACCACTGCAATAACTGAGGGACTACTATGTCTGACTGGATCAACAAACAGCTATAAGACCCAAGACAAAATTGTCATTGACATAAAATCGCTACAGTTTAGAAAAGTTTTCAAATGTTTATGAAAATGCTATTCAATGAAACTTTACATGATCAATTTTGTTTTACAGTTAACAAATTTGAGGATTAATTGCAAGTTCAAACAGCTATTGTGCTTCTAGTATAGTCTGAGGCACTTTTGACAAAATACAGTAATAATGAAAAATCCACCATAATAAAGCAGGGTTTGTGTAAACCATTTCACTTTTTTAAATTATTTTATTTATTTTTTTGACTGATGGTGTTTCAAGTGGACAGGAATACACTTTGGTCCTGGCCCTGCTTAGACTAGCCATTAGCTTGTCACTGCAGCCAGAAATGAACGCCATTTCTCCAAACTGAGGCTGTTCAAAGACAACAGGTAAGATATTAGCTGTTCATTCTCTTTTCACCAAACCCCACCCTAAAAGATTCAAAAGCTCCTTAAAAAAAAAAAAAAAAAAAAAGTTGAGTTTGTTGATTTCTTCATACAAAAGCACATTTTATATTCTCATTTTACAGTATCAATGGAAACAATCCCAAATCATGATTTCTTTAAAGAGCAGCTGTAACAACTATATTTAAAGCATGTACTTTTAAGTTCAAAGAGTCAATCCTTAGGGGGCCGAGTGCTATGAATTATTTGCGAGGGAAAAGGCATGCTGCATCTTTTAACATGTGCAGTCATTGCAGAGTGCAAAACCTACAAATGTCATGTCCACTTAAGTTCAAAAGTAATTGGTCAGGCTGCACAACAAGGCACTGGGGTAACGAGGCAGTTTGCCACTGTAACCGACTCAATTGACATACCGAGCAGCATGTTGGTGAGCTAATAGACCTTTTCTCATAAGGTGACGCCACAGTTGCATTAAATAAAGCAACAAAGGTGCAACTTTTACTTGCAAATATTATTTTCTTGCAGATCTTTTAAAGCTGCCACGGCTTAAGTGAAAACTCATTACAAATCCTCGTTTATCCTAGTATAACGTCTAATTTATGTTAACAAAATGCAAATGTATGACTATGACATTGGACACTTCTAGTATCCAAACAGACATCCTGGTATTTTATATTTGCAGAAGTGTGACACTTGCCATTAAAAGGGCAAACGGGGGATGGTGTGTGGATTAGGGTTGGCTCACAGAGCAGAAACTTGTCCCTGTGGTGCCCAACAGCTGCAGGAACCAGGGTGACAGTAAAGGAAGCAGGTGATGAGCTCCAAGTCGCCACCACCACTTTGCAGCCTGCAGTAGGCTCCTCCACACCCATGAGGTATTTTGTGTCAGATCTTGTAAAGTACAGCTCAGCTCACAATGCAGACAGAATCTCAGTTTAAATTTAGGTCTCAGTGAACTCCAGCACTGATTTCCAGACAGCCAAAATGCAGTTTTGTTAGATTTTTGCATAGGAAATCTCTGAATGCAAAAACTAATTCTTTGTTGTTATTGTAGGGAAAGGACACAAATTAGGACAGTATTTTTTATTGCGACTACTATACTGGCTCAAAATGGGAAAATCTAGCATAAACATCAGAATAAAATTTATTTCAATTTATAGCATTGTTTTTATCTAACAAACGTGAAAATCATCAGATTTGACTGAATTACAAGTTGCTGCATTGCAAACTTCAGACCTGCTATTGATGCCGTTTCACAGGAAAATAGCTGTCACACGTCCATCAGTTGGTAAGTGGGTCACAGGACTGTACGTGACCCAGACATGGGTCTCGACCCTCGGGGTCGTGGGTCAGTCAGGCATGAGGTGACAACTGAGTGCCTCTAATTTGACTCTCGGTTAGGTGGCCTGAGCTGAACCCCTGAGTTGAGCCAATGGCTTCTTATACCAGCACAGGACACACCCTGCAAGGAACCCCGGAGTCCACACAGTCACATGTCTGTAGCAGGACATGGCCATAGTTTTCTTTGATGACAACCATTACTCTTCCGTTCCTCTGTTTTTGTCCATGTGCATAAAACAATATAGATTTTAAAATATATTTGCATGCATTTTGCACTCAAAATGTTCTTTAAAATTACAAACAGTCATCATAAGAAGTGTTTTTACTCAGAATATGCTGTTTGAAATTGCTATATTAGTCACACATTAGTAAAACATCAGTCTGTCATTTGGGCTCATACAACTACATGAAACAAATAAGAATTATTGTTTTCTTACATTTCTAAAAAGAATGCTCATCGCCTGCCCCCTTGAATGCAAAAGTTTTAAACAAAGATCTCAAGCAATCTGTTCGTGCTCGGAATAGGTGGTTGAGAATGATTTTCAGCAACACCAGATTTCAGGTCAATAACTGTAAAAATAAGAGTTATAGCTATTTTGAGGTTCGTTAAGGCTCATCTGCTTTTGCGCCTTCGTGACTCAGGATAACTTCAAATGTTAATCAGTTACAGATGTGCAGACTTTGAGATAATTTGCTGACAGCCAGGCAAAGAGACTAACACAAGCAACTGTCATAACGTGTTTTCTATCATGGTAGGTAATAAACTTCTTTCTATAACTGAAAAATGATCAAAATTAACATAAATAATATTCAGAATACAATAAGGAAGCCTAGAAAATATCTGTGTCAGCAAATATGTTCAATCTTTTTGTGCATCTATGTGTAAAATCAAAAACGCACCAAATTTAAACTAATTATTAAAGCTACCCAACCGCAGATACAAGTAGTTCTGAGAACGACATACCCAATGACCAACCAAATGCTTGGCCAGAAAGTTTGAGTGGAGGATATTAAACTCCAGCACTAATTAATTCAACTGGCCTCTGTAACCCTGAGACAATTCATACTCCAGACTGTAACACATTTATTGATCCTGGGAACGCTTCAGTGGACTCCCAGCGCTTATCTCACCATTAAAAGCATCTCTTGTGACGAACCGCAATTTAATTAGATGACAATCACGGTTAACAATGCACGGCTAGCATCACAAAATTTGCACATTAGCGCTGGCAGTGATAAATTTCAGTATCCCAGCAGGGACAGCTTGCATCCCACACTTAACCCATTCTTTACAGTGAAGCTGCGTTTTACAGTGTTAAAAAAATCACGTTTTTAAACTACACGCAATTTACACATTAGATATTTTTCTTCTTTTCTGTGCTGCAAAACTATGAAATTACTTAAAAGAAGCATTAGACTGTAAAAATAAAATCTCATTAAACTATACAGTATTCTCAAACAAACTGTGAGGTTATAGCAACTTTCCCAGAGATGAGTCAAAGATGCTGCTCCCATCATTTTCCTGGAGGGTACCAACATGAGCAGTTCATAAACCCAACCACTAGAGGGCAGCATCAAATGTAAACGCCATTAACATTCTGAGTTTGCTTCTTTTTACACAAACTTACGAGCAAAATTAATCAAGTAAGGCTTTTTTTTATATATAAAAGATGAGTTTCAAAAAATGCATTAAAGCTAATTATGTTGGTTGTCCCAGAAAATTAACATTAATAACACACTGGCACATAATTAACTTGTACAAGCCGAAACAACGTGTGTAGTTTTCTAAGTTCTCAGAAAATGACACTGCAGATAAAACCAACATTTACTTGATGTTTTTCATCAGTCTAATGTATCAGGTTTTTGAATTAACTAGCTTGAAAAGTAAAACCATCATCAGAAGGGTCACAGTGACAACAAAAGGATGACACTATTTTTGGCAAGGGACAGATTTGGAGGCCAAGGGCTAATAGCAATGAAGCATTTGTCAGTCATCTCTGTATTTAAAAAAATCCCTTGCACTCAATTTTCTGCTGTTTGTTTATATTAACCTCTGGTTGAACTCTCTTTAGTAGCAGCCTCTTTTGCCAGAAAGTTCAGTGAACATTCAGCATGGAAGCAGAGAGCATGTCATCTCGAATCTATTAGCCCACAGGGGAGATTTCAGCATCCAGTGTGTGTCTGTGTGTGTGTCTCCAATTCTCTCACTCTTTCGCGCTCAAACATGGACATGTGCACGCATGCACACGCGCAAACACACACACACTAGGTGCGCAACTAACCCACACATTTTCCATCCTGATGATGCATGTAACAGAGATTATTGCATACAGTGCCCTGGTGGTGACCTCCCCTTTTCACTCATGCCTAATAATCTCATCATAACATGGACTATATCACTCCTGCAGAGCTCTGTGCAGCTATAAGGGACTGAAACGAAAGGAGAAACAGTGGTCAGACAGTGTTTAAAGTTTGTGAGTTTGCTAAGATGTTTTTATTACCACCTGACAATAAATCCATGAAACACTCTTCAATATTATTATCATTATTATTATTATTATTAATAAAAGAGAATAATAAAAAATATATTGCACAGCTGCTAAGTACATACTATTTACGTATTTTTTTTCTCAGTGAAACACTGGTCTGATGCATATTCCATGCTTTGAGGACTAATTCAAGTGTTTTGAAGTGGGGTTCTGTAGATAGGTTAGGAACAACAACATCTTACCTGTTTTAGACAGCTTTTTGAACAACCTCAGTTCAAATGAATAATTTAGTTATGACTAGGGCTGAAGGGTTTTGGAAAATATTCCAATTTATTTTTTTTTTATTATTATTTACCTCAACATTGTGATTGCAATTTAATATGTGATTATTTTTTAATGAACTCGATCAATAAATCAATCTGTTTCAGTTGCCAAAAACTCCACTGTTTTCAGCTCTGCTGCAACTCTCTTTCTGCTTTATTATTATTATTTTTGTTGTTGTTGTAGCTCCAGGTTAGCAACTTGGATAAAATGTGTGTGTGAGGGCATTCTGTACCACTTATATATTGTGTTTATCAAAGCTGTAAAGCCAGACTTGGTCACTATATTAACGAGCATTGTGTCTTTTGCTATGAACTCTGTTATTGCTGGAGTTCATTCCACATGCCGTCTCAAATTTTGTTCATACGGAGTAATACCGTGGAACAGTTCGGTCAGTGATCCCTGTCGGCTGGTACTTTGCCTACTTTAAGTTAAATCACTGGTCGTTGGTATTTTAGCCATGCAGATTAGATTTGTAGTGTTTTTTTAAGTGTTGATAAAGATTTGTGGCGTTACCTCGAGAGGTAGCTAAAGCAGGTTCTGCACAATACATGTTGTGCAGCGTCTTCTTTTTTATAGCCAAAATAATTCCAAACAGTGGACGTGCTGCCGCTCTTTGGTACCAAACTTTCAGATGTGTCGGCTTCTGTTGAGCCTGACACCAGTGTGCAACTGGTTAAAGTACAGTGTTGACTTCTCCCACTCCCTGTTCTGCTTTGTTCCACTCTGCTCACTTGCAAGTCACGTAACCAGATCACATGACTGGTCAAATTACACCCTTTGCAAATTACAAAATTTTGTTTTATCATATTGTGATATTATTGCAAATGCAATTAATTGTTCAGCCCTGGTTATGACCGATAAGACAAGATAATCACTAGTCCAAGTGGGGTCTAGACCAAAATTCAATACCATCAAGAAGTTCAAATATCAAAATATTTTATCTGCTTTCATCTGCTACTGTTTTCACATAATATGTTTGGTCTGGCAAAAAGTCTAAAGTCTAAAAATTAATGAAAAGTGCTTTTCCACTGATCGCTGTGCAAGTTTTGAGGTTCAAGTTTTTTCAAGATGGCAGTGATCCACCTTGTCTTGTTGGACTAGCCATTAGTTTGTCAGTCTGGCCAGAAGGAAACACTCTTTCTCTAAAATTAGGTCATTCAAAAAGCAGTCTGTGAAAAGTAATACACCAGTAATAATTCTTTATAATGTTTCCACAGAACTCCAATTCAAAAGTTTGGAAATATCTCTGCATGAATCATTTTCCTGACTCTAACATCATTTTAGAGTTCCAGAAATCCAGCACATACTGTACGTTTGGTCATTTTTGGGCACTGAAACTGTTAGAATTGAATTTTTAGAACAGTTTCATGATTAAAAGTAAAAAAATTAAAATATGTTTGCAAAAAAATCTGATTGCATCAGACATGAAAAACATGAAAAAGGAACACTTTTCAGCAAAGTGATAGCTAATCAAACTCACCACTTGGCTGTTACAATGCTGATTAAAATGTGCACCAGTCTCCAGGAGTATACAAACATGAGGAACTTTGGATTCATAAGTTGAAAATGTATCGACCAATCTGGCTGTCCTGAATGAAGACAGCTTCCAGTTCAGTTTATACTCGTACACGTTAAAGCATTGACCATGAGCCAGCATTACAGCTGAAGAGACGCAAGACATTATTTTAACCTTATCTGGACTGACAAAAAATGCAAATACAGATTGTTTGCTCTGGGACTATACATACAATTTATTTAAATAAAGTCTTGTGTGTGCTTCATTTTGAATAAAAACTCAAAAACACAAGTTATACATTACCTGTTTCTTCTGAAAATGAAATATTACAAAATTGCTTTAGTTATTTTCTGTATTAATTTACAGAAACAGAAGAGAATATCTTGAGTTTTCTAATCTGTATTTTCCTCATTTTAAAACTTTTTACATCCTGATATTTTAATTTAATCTTATTTTTTTTCCCTTTCAGCTGCGCCTTTTGGTCACCCCCAGCGAACTTAGTCACACAAAGACTTGGCAATTATTTTTACGCCGGATGGTGGATGCCTTTCCTGACGCAACCACAGACCTCAGAGCTACCACAGCCCTCTGTGTGAAGCAGAGAGATGACATCTAGGGTGCCTAGGGGGGAGCAGATGGTGGGGGTTAAGAGCCTTGCTCAAGGGCCCAGAATGGGGTAAATGAGGGCGGAGACAGGCGCCCACATTTTGATGTTGTTGGTGCCTGGAGTTGAACCAGCGATCCTCCGATCACAGGCCCACCTTCTCTCACCTCTGCACCACCACTCCCTTATACATCCTGACATATAACTTTATACTTGAAAGTTTTTTTTTTTTTAACTTCTTTGGACTGTGGAAAGGATTCTGGTTCACTTTGGAACTGTGTAATTTTCCATCTTTGAGCCATTTAGTGCATTTAGAAACATTTGTGTCTAATTAATATATTTGTATCCTACTTACAAATTCTATAATCACAACAATTAAATATATAGGGTCATCTCAGTCCATGAACCGAAGTCTGTAAGATGCAAACGCATCAAGCTGAATGAAATCAGTCCGTTTTCCACCTGTTTGTCCTGTTTGCTTGGGTTATGTTCACTGACTTGACAACTTGAACATAAATATGAACTAGTCAAAATGACAGAGACGTATAAATCTCAAAGTGCATGATACAAGAGAGAATCTGCCGCATGTCCTCCAGGTGAGAATTTACAGGAAGGCAATTTAGCTCTAATGTGCTCAGCAGCTCTGTGTGGACACATTATCACTTTAAATGGAAGTAACGGGTTGACGTTGAGGTCTGACTGTACATTAACGCTGCAGTTACGAGGTCGTTTGTGTGACACTGTGAATTTAGTTTTGATATCATTTATTGGCAATGTGATGACTAGTTTTGGAACAAAGCTAAGGAAACGCATCAGTCTGAGTATGACTGCAGTCCTTTCTTACAAACATCTCATCCGTGTGTAATATTCTTACTTTTGCTGTTAGATCCATATTAAAGACCTTGTGAAAAACGTGACCACAGCCTCAACATGATTCAGTCACGTGGAGTTCATCACAGTGTGACAGTCTTATTAGTTGCTTGGGGCACATGGTTTAATCACCTCCTACTTAGCTCCACAAATGACACGGTTTTATCTCCTGTCAGTCTGGAGATAGCAGCAAGTGGTGTTCATCTGAGATGGCACACAGGTTACACTTTATGTGGTTAGCTTACTCAAACAGGAACATCTTCGTGGTCTTTCAGATTTTTTTGGCTTCATAAAATCCCACAAACAAAACAGCGATAAACTGGTGCAACGACAAAGCAGTCACATTTGATAAGGGATGGTATAACAATTACACGTAGTAGTGTAATAATTCCACAGTTAATGTTTGTTTTGAACATTATTTATGGTTTACAGTATATTGTGCTTTAAACTGCATCCTTTAGAAAAGGAGAAAAAAAAGTTTAGGTTTAAAGGACTAGTGAGCTAACGGCCACTTTTAATACAGCTGCTAACAAAGTGAATTGCTTTAATTTTTTTTTTTTTTTTTTAATTTAATTACTGGCTCATCTGATAGCTGTTATATTATTATATATTATAAACCTTTACATCGGTGTTAGTTTTGCATTACACAATTTATTTCATGGAATATTTATCAGTGCAAATGAGCAATAGTAGAAGTAGAAACACTTCTGGTGCTGTTCTGCAACATTTCCAACAGAAATTCGACCACCTTTTTCTGACAGAATTATAGTGCACTGCAAGACTGGCAGCAGTGTTAAGGTTCATATAATATCATTCACATGCACCTCTATGAAATTTTGAAGACTGGAGTTGTTAAAAGTGCAGAATCCATCGTTGATTTTGGTCCTTTCTGACCATGATGACAAGTTTGATGAACAAAACAACATGCTAATTAAAGGGATCACTTAAAAAAAAAAAGACTCAAATCCAAATGCAGTGTGAAAATAAATGTACAGTAACCCATTTGTTATCACAAAGTTCATCCATCCATCCATTATCTTTTACCCGCTTCTTCCATTTTTGGGTCACAGGGGTCACCGGTGCCCATGTCCAGCAATCACTGTGCAAGGGGCGGGGTCCACCCTGGACAGGTCACAAGTTCATCACAGGGACACAAACAAGACAAACAACCATTCACTCTCTCACTCACACCTAGGGACAATTTAGAGTTACCAATCAGCCTAACATGCATGTTATTGGTCCGTGGGAGGAAACCGGAGTACCCGTGGAAAACACACGCATGCATGGAGAGAACATGCAAACTACACCCAGAGGTCCCCGGACCGGGATTTGAACCAGGGTAACCTACTCGCTAAGAGGCAGCAGCTCTACCAGTTGTGCCACCCAGCAAATTGCAGGGACAATTCACACAAACACAACAAACATAAATTTATTCTTACATTAATTGTTTATTTTTCACAATGGGGTAAACCAGAGCACCTGGAGTAAACCCTGACAGCATTTTAATACTGTATTTATGCTGCGAAGTGATGGTAATAATGTGTTGTGTTGTGGATGTTTCATGTTTTTTGGAATCATCTCACTGACCAGTTGTTCACACAGGGGTACCTATGTATCACATGGTTGAAGATATGAGACCTTGATTTTTTTTAAATGTTGTTTTTATTGTCAAGCTTGCAGTTTTAGTCAAGCTAGCTTGGGTGTTTTGAGGCTGTTGGAGCGGGAGGGAACCAGAGTTCCTGGAGAAAACCCTCGCAGGCATGGGAAAGAATTCAAACTGCACACCGGTGACTTTCAGTGACACTTTGAACCACCACTATGCTGCTGCATTGTTTCAGTTCAAACATTCATTCACTCCGCAAATTGCATGCACAACTCACACAAACACAACAAACATACATTGATGGATGAATGGATTTTTTTTTCGCAATGGAGGGGAAACCAGAGCACCTGGAGTAAACCCTGTCACCGTTTTATTCTTTGTGCTGTGTGATAGTAATTAATGTGAATCATCTCGCTGACCAGTTGTTCACACAGAGGGACCTATGGAACACATGGTTGAAGATGTGAGATTATTCATCTTTTTGCGTGGCACTGAACGAAGGAGCGCGGTTTCTGTCATTAGCGTTTGTGGGATAACAGCCATAGGACCAGACAGACGGAGGGGCAGGTTTCTTGTTTGACCCAAAGTCCTTCAGTTTGGTGGAATACCTACTTAGTTTCTGTTTACTCTTCTGTTTGGCTTTGCTATTGGTGGAAGAATAGGGTATCCAGAACTTAAGCTGATGAAACCGAGCTGAGGAAAGGGGTTTCCACATTTATCTGCAGAAGTCAATTTTCTGTACCTGTCATTTGTTTTGCTGGGCAGACAAGCCAGAGGTACTGGGATTCTGTTCTTAGTTGCAGCATTTTGTATTTGTGGAAGAACAGAGTACCTGGAAATTGAGCAGCTGGGGGTGGGCAGAGTAGAGCGATTCCCATTGTTATTTGTAGCACAAACTGGTGGTAATTTAATTGTTTTGCTGAATGCAGGAGTTGTAGGAAACAAATCTGAAACGATCGCAGCCTTGTCTTTTTTCTTTTGTGAAACTGTGGTGTTTGAATCAAACTGCGTTTCACGGGGACTGTGCGGAAAGTGTGTTGTCGAGGTTTGTGTGTTGGTCGCGATGACAGGTAATTCGAGAGTTTGTATTTTGAGACATTTTGTTTGGTCAGTTGCAACAATCCGGGCATTTTTTTTTTGTGAAACTGTGGTGTTTGAATCAAACTGTGTTTCACAGGGACTGTGCGGAAAGTGTGTTGTCAAAGTTTGTGTGTTGGTCGCGATGACAGGTAATGTGACAGTTTGTATTTTGAGACATTTTCTTTGGTCAGTTGCAACAATCCGGGCATTTTTCTTTTGCCTGGCATGTATTTGTTCCTGACCTTTTGCCTCGGTTTTAGGTTTTGAGGCTTCTCTGCATTCACAAATGGATTTCTTTGTTAAAACTGTTTTTAATTCCCTTTCGTCATTTTGTTTTGATCTTTGTCCATTGTTTTTAGCCTTCAGTTCATCAAAACGTTTGTTTGTCAGTTCGCTTTTAGTGGCCGCTTCCTTCTTCGAGTCATACAATTTCGCTTGAACCGTTTCTGTTCTTGTCTGTCTTACCTTAGATTTCTTTACGGGATCCATTTTTCAATATTTAATAATATTGTGTAAATCCACGTAGTTTGCAAAACAATCTGAGAGCTTTTCTAAACACACTCAGATGTCTCCTCTTGCCTCGAAAGAATGAAGCTTACAGATCAATGACCCTTATTTAAAGCCTTACATCAAAGCCACAGTGATGTCATCACTGCTGCTTTGATACACATGCACACACCCACACACAGAGTGATGTCATCACCCAGCCAATTGCCCACACACAGAGTGATGTCATCACCCAGCCAATTGATGAGGTCATGTGACATCAATGATGATGTCACAAGGAGTAGTGTTCATTCTTGGTGTTGGAAATGTAACTTCCTGTTTAGAAAGCTCCTGTATAAATCTGTACAAACTTCAGATTCGGACCACTTCACAATCTTTTGTCTCATTCAGGACATACAGGCTTTGACATTTGGCATTAGTTTAAAACTACAGAATGAAAAGTGGCTGGCGTTTTGTGTTCCTTGGTGGAATGCTAGGCCTTTGATTATACAGTGCGTTGCTATGGAGACAGAATGTTTACTGTCAGTGCAGGTTGTCATAAACGTCTTTAGTTTCTCAATCAAACTCTTTCTCTTCCCACAACTTTTGTTATAACACATCCACATTACCGGTATACATCAAAACATCAGCCTTTTTGTTTCCTTTCACCCTGTGTGTGTGTGTGTGTGTGTGTGTGTGTGTGTGTGTGTGTGTGTGTGTGGG
>JARVGV010000002.1:23877906-23888518 GCA_031762435.1 Hypsolebias longignatus
ACTGCTAACCGGAAGTGCGTCGTCCCACTGGAAACGCGGAAGTGCTAGAAACGGAAGTCCGTGGCATATAGTCTATTTGTATATGTATGTTGTATCTTATCTCAGCTTTATAACTGGAATCCCACACTCACTGCTCTTTGAAGTGAGAAAGCTTCTCAGATGAGAAGCGAGCTATCTTCTATTACAAAGTCCAGTTGTTTTTGTCTTGAACTTTTTTGAATTTACTTGCTCAATTTACCTGTTTGTATTTGTAAGTAATTCTACCGTTAACATTTTTTTTTGTTTTGTTTTTTAGTCTTTCCTCCAATAGAAAGTACACCTGGACCTGTCATTCTGTCTGTTTTTTCTTCCTGTCCTCTCAAACCCAGCAGGTCCAAGCAGATGAACGCTCGTCCGGAGCCTGGTTCTGCTGGAGGTTTCTTCCTGTTAAAAGGAAGTTTTTCCTTTCCACGGTTGCCTTTGTGCTTGCTCAGGATGAGAGACTACGACCACGTGAAGATTCTGCGGGCTTCCTTGGATTTTTTTTACTAACTGGCTTTTATACTGTTTGTGAATGTTTTGGTTCAGTGTCCTGAGACAACATCTGTTTTGACTTGGTGCTATAGAAATAAGCTAAATTTAACTGAATTAATTCAACTTTCTTTCTCTAACTCAAGGTCATTCAAAGGAATATACACCTGTATACAGCAGGTAATTTGTTTATTTATTTATTTTTTCAGCTGCTTCTGTCTTCAGGGGTTGCCATAATGAACTAAGTCACACAAAGACTTGGCGATTGTTTTCATGCCAGATGCCCTTCCTGATGCAACCACAGACCATAGACCTCTGAGTGGAGCTGAGAGCTGCATTTATAGGGTGTCCCGGGGGAGCAGGCGGTGGGGGATAACGGCCTTGCTCAAGGGCCCAGAGTGGGACCAGTGAGGGTGGAGGCAGGCGTGGGTGCTTGACCTAATAATCTCTCTTAATAGAATCTCTATTATTAGTAAGGGATGTCATATTCCCTTTTAATCATTTTTAAAAGTGCTGAAAAGTCACAACTTAAAACTGGGATTTTTCAAAATTAAAGTCACGTTTTTATCTGATATAAAAAATTAAAAAAACAGTAAACATTATCTAACTTTTTGCCTATATACTGTATTTTGACGTGGTAAACTAGGCCCAAAACAAGAGGCCATGATGTCAAACATCCATGTGTTGCAGTAAAACTAACCGGAGGGGATGGATATGGCGTGACAACAAAGGTGTGAGAGATTCGCTGCCAACACCTGTCGGCTCCGGGGGAGGTTATAACAATCCTCACTTTGACGTAAAGCATACAACACATGCATACAAGCTTGCTGTAACACAAACACAAGCACACACATAATCTTTCTCACTTTGTCTTCTGCGCATACATAAATGCTTTGGGGGTTTACAGAGTGCAGAGAAGATGTCATCATCACTCTCTTCAGGAGGCCATTACAGAAAGGAAGCTAATACATTCTGCAGATATTCTGGCATCTTGTTTTACCGAGGGCTGCATATCCCTTGTGGGTGATTGGTGAAATTGGCTGACATTTTCCTGCCACCAATTAACTTTCGATTTGACTCTCAGTTTTGCCTGTCTTCTTTCATTGTCTTCTTGTAAAAGGGGGCAAAGGAAAAGCACCACTGGAAACAAAAGTAATGTTTCCCCTGTGTTGACCATTTCCTTTTTTGGCCTTTTTTATTTTTCCTTTCCCAGTGGATGACCATAAAATAGAAAAAAAAATGTGCTTCAACAGTAGGTCATGGCATTCTCCTCAGAAGGGCAATACACTTCTCTTCATTGTTTTATTGGAAGCATCTTTTGAAATGAAAGATGAGGGCCATCATGTTGGTATTTTGGCAGCTATGTAAATTATTATTTTGTGATCATTCTAGTTATTTAGTTTGAAACCAGTTGATTTTTCTTTTCTTTATTTTCTTATTTAAATAAGTTACAAATTAGATTTAATATTGATCAGTTGCAAGTTTGATGATTTGTTTGGATTACAGTGACCACATTTTTTTTCACATACGCATATATTTATACAGTGTTCATTATCTTGCTCGTTAAGAACAATATCAAATCAGCCAATCACAAGACAGCAGCTCAATGCATCTAGATAGCCCGTCATGGTGAAGACAACTTGCTGAAATTTACCCCAAACATCAGAATGTGGGTAAAAAGGGATTTTAAGTGACTTCGAACTCGACATGATTGTTGAAGTCAGACAGGCTGGTCTAAGTATTTCAGAAACTGCTGATCTACTGGGATTTTCACCCACAATCATCTCTAGGGTTTATCAAGAAGGGTCCGCAAAAGAGAGAATATCACCAGTGGCAGATGTGTGTACAAAATGTATTGTTGTAAAGGGTCAGCACAGAATGAGCAGACAGGTAACAGTAGCTCAAATAACCACCTTACAACTAAGGTATGCAGAATACCATCTCAGAACAGACAAGTCCAGCCTTAAAGCTCATGGGTCACAAAAGCTGAGGACCACTTTGAGTACCACTCCTGTCAACTTAGGGAAGTAAATTGAGACTCACAAAAGCCTGGACTACTTAGTATTTATCTGCTGGACTCCAATGGCCACCACAGTCACCAGATCTCAATCCAACCCAGCACCTTTGAGTTATGATTGGAACAGGAAATTGGCATCATGGATGTGCAGCTGACAAATCTGCAGCAACTGCATGATGTTATTATGTCAATACGGACCAGATTCGCTGAGGAATGTGCCCAACACCTTGTTGAGTCTGTACCATCAAAAATCAAGGCAGTTTGGACGATGACATGGGGTCCAACGTGACACTAGCCAGGAGTACTTAAAGAGGCTGGTGAGTCAGATAGAGTTTAAATCTGACAGGACTGACAACCTTATGGTTAGTCCCAGCAGGGCTAAGATCAAATTCAACTGTTGCTGTCTTAAACTAACCATCCATCCATCCGTTATCTTTACCTACTTCTTCCTTTTTGGGTTGCAGAGGTCACAGGCGCCCATGTCCAGCTATCACTATGCGAGAGGTGGAGGACACCCTGGACAGGTCGGAAGTCCATCGCAGTCTTAAAATAATTGCTTTCTCCAAAATATAATAGTTTCATCTAAATTTTGTATTTTAAATTTTGCCATACGCAGTTATTCCAGCAGAATTGTAATGATAATCCTGAAAGTCCCCATACTGCACTGAATATGCTACCGCTAGCTGCTGCTGTTGTGTACAGTTGCAAATAACCATTTTACACAAATAAATGTGAAATGCAAAACTGACAGACATGTAAAGTTTTAAAAAAATAATAATAATGTGTATGAATTGTTGTGAAATAGTTTCAAATAAAAAAAGAACAAAAACTGAAGATGGGTGAAACTCTGACAAATTATGTGTAAATTACGTTCCTTGGCAGGAAATTTGAACAAGTCAGTGTGCAAAATGACAAAGAGATCAATATTTACAGTTGTCAAAAACAGTGATTTATGAGCACTGTCTTCTACACAATACAGTAATCATATTTAAATTTCATTCTACACATTGTTGATGACTTAATGATAAGATGGTGGTTCAGCTATTGCAACACAGCTGAACGTACGGTAAATAGCTTAAGTTACCGGTATTACAATTACATGTTCAATGATAATTACAGTCTGTAGCACAAAACTAGAAAAGCTTTGATGATCGAGACTGCAGGCTGAACTCAGTGAGGATAAATCCTAACAAGGCGGTCCTTTCTCATTGACAAAGTATTTTCAAACATTGCATGAAGCCTTTCATCTCTGATCTCTATGCATTAAAGATAAAATGGGATGTCCCAAAAAAAGAGTTCAGTTTTTTAGGGGACTATAAAAGTTTTAGTAAATTACAAATACAGACAAAATAAAGGGTTTGTTTGGGTTTTCTCCAACAGATCATGTTAGACAGATGTTATGTAGATCTGTTTAATGTAGAAGCTGGTTAACAAACTGCTCAAACCACAGCTACCCGTTAAGATTATAGGTATTTGTTGCTTTTTGTTATTGTTCATGTTGTGGTAAAACCAGCAAATTCTATTGAATTTGAGACCAAAAGTGAATTTAATTTAATTTATGTGAATTTAATTTAATTTATAGGATCTAAAACTCAGTATGATGACCCCTAAATATTCTCTGTAACATTTTGCACATAACTATCTACACAATGACCACATTTACCAATAACGACACTGGCCAAGCCAGTCCTCTCCTCAGTAATGATTACCTGCAGCATCTTTGTAACCTTAGAGCAAAATATACATTTAAAAAAAACATTGTTTAAACTGTGTTGAAAACTCTGATCTGTTTGAATATAATTTATTTTTAGCTACATCCTTTTCTTTTTTGTTTGTTTGTTTTACAATAAATGCTCGAGCTCATGTCATTTTTAAGGTGCTATAAACAAATAAAGATGGCATCCTGATGCAGTAGTGTGCCCCAAATGTCCTAGCCCTGGCACACGGCTAGGGCGAGGTTATACAGAGCCTCAGATCCCATAGGACTGGAGTGCTGGCTCAACGTCAATCTCAGTAATGTAAGCTGACACACTGGTGAGGGTGGTGACAGGGCAAGGTTATGTGTCACTGTTCGCTCATGGCCCACATTAGGACCAGAGCTGCCAGACCTCTGTCTCATGTGAAGGGTCACCCTTAGGGTCTGTAATCCAAATTAATATACCCATCTACAGTTCTCCTACACCTATCAGCAAGTTTCCCCCTCAGTCCCTCAAAACAAGCCTTTTGTTGCCTGAAATGGTTCCCAGCAGCACACAGTCATTGACACATTACAATTTGCAAGGACACTTTCTTTTTCATTTTGTAGCCACCATCATATAAAACTGTACCTTACATATTGCAGTAACATATACAGAAATGATTCTGTCCGCTAATTTATCATTGCTGGGTTTATTAATAACTTGTTTGCTAGTTTGTAAATTTGTCCCCCCAAAAAAACTTTTCTACTTAAAGATAATGTTCTTCAAATCAAATATGTTCATTTAGCAGGAATATAACATGGATGATAATGGAATTTTCTTCAATTAAAAAAAAAAAAAAAAAAAAGATTGTTAAAGGCCTTAAGCAAAACACTGTATTCAAGCAGTGTGTAGTTCACACCTGGCCAAAGCTAATCGCTTGTGACCATAATCCATTATCAAAAACAGTTTTAAACATGTGCTGAAAGTCTTGGAGCGAGGCTCCTAAGTTTGCACTTGATTGCATTTTAGCTAGCATAAAGCACAAGCTTGTTCTAAGCTTATCAAAGACTATTGTTCCCTCAGATGTTCAGCGGTCATCCAGGACTAACACTGTGTGCCACATCACACTGGAAGACTGAAAGCCATGTTTGCTAAAATGTTCTGCTTGTGAACCCACAGTTGCACATCTGCCTGAGCAACTTCTGGAAACAGAAATCCAAGAAGCCACAAAGTAAAGATCTTCCTTCTGCTGTAACAAAAACATATTTCAGGACTTCATTGTATAAGATTGTGAAATTTGTGAAATGTTGCATCTTTACTCTCTTGTAGTCCAAACTTGTTTTGCAAGTTTATTATTTATTATCTTTTTTCTTTTTCAGTCATCCTTTATAAATGCATAATGACCGTTTACTCTACCTGTGAACACTCTGCTTAAAATAATCAAGTAAACCTGAAAAATGCTAAGTCCAATCTGAATTATTGCTGTTTATATTTTTAAAAAAAAAACGCCAGACGTGGGCATTTTATTCACATTTGTACATTGCATTCATAACAATGTTTGCAGAAATCCAAGAACTGCAAACTTTATGTGCAGCAGTTACTCCAACACCAAAATCATCATATTGCAGTTTGTGTAGATAAATGACTCCGTGAGAACTGAGCTGTGGTGACGTGTTGGTTTGAATGTTCCTGTAGGGGTGATGGATTGTTGAATTAGGCTCTTCTGGGTTGTGGATCATGTTCACCTGGGCAGCTGACATTTAGTCAATAAACATCTGAACTGTGCCTTAACCCGAGCCAAAGAAATTCAATTTTGTTTCCCCGTGCCGACCGCTGCTGGACACCCGCGGATATCAGAAGAAAACATCCAGTTATCTGAAAACTGACTTGAAAACAAACAAAAAAAAAAAAATAATGCTCCAGTATTTACAAGTCATGTAGTTTGCTGATGCTTTTCAGAGAGCACAGTAAGTGAGCACCCGCTTCGAATGTTATCAACCATTCAATGGCCGTTATTACTTATTATCAGCCCCATAAGTATTGAAGAGGAGCTGTGGAAAAGGCTCCAGCCTGTTGAGTCTTTCTGTCCTCACTCCAGCTTCAGTGGAGCATTGTGTGTGTATGCACCATGTCTGGTTCTCTTCAGGGTTTCCTGAAGCTATCTAGTAAAAATGATGCTGCATGTTAGCCTTTCGTGTTTTATTAGTGTCTAACTCATCACAGCTGTAACATGATATCCATCACAGTATGAAGCTGTTGTATCTCAGTTACCTACTGTAGTTCTGTAAAACCAAGCAGCTCTACTTTTGAGGATTTATTTTTCTTCCAGCTCTGAATGTTGCACTTTCGTGCACAGAAAAAAAAAAAAAAGTGATTTCTCTGATCACTGACCATGTATGATCAGAAATAAACTAATAAAGAGTTGAATCCTGTCAGTCAGTATCAAGGACAATGTGCTTTTTATTTTATTTTATTTATTTTTTGCAGCTTGTATTTTGTGTCCTTTCACAAGTTCCTGCAACATGGGAACTTTATGCAGATGATGGTTGAAATCCTATACATATTGAAGATTTACCACCATAGAAACTAATTATTCCTGCACACTGTTTGTAGCAAGTAAAGACAAAAACTAGATTTTCATAAAGATGCTAAAAAAAACAAAAAACATTTACATTAAAAGCAGTGCTTTATTTGAGCCGGATCCTGCCGGAGCAAGATCTGGGAACGTTCTTATATTGACCGGGTACGTAATGGCAACTGTTTGCTCAGATCCGGCAACTCAAATCTCCGCCCCTAAAGTCATTGCACATTTTTATTTGACTATTTATTAAAGAGAGGAGACGTTGCTCAGTCTGTGGAGTGGATTTTACAACTGCAGCAGGCGCACCAGCTCGCTCACACGCTCCTGCCCAGCAGAGATGTGGACGGCATGGGATGAAGAGTCTTCATCGATATGGCAAGCCAAGTGGCCCATTAATAGCCAGGCATGTGGTAAAAGTGGCTATTAATGGCCCACTTGGCTTGCCATACTTTACACACAGCAGCATCTCCAGACAGCTCTGAGCGTGCACAACTGCTGATGGGAACTCACTCATACATTTCAGACATAATAAATAAAAAAGCTTATTAAAAAAAATACAACAAAATAAATGTTTATATATTATTCACATTGATCATGTATCAGAACAGTGGCACTAATTTGTCAAAATAACAGCGATCAAAATGTAAAAAAAAAAATGTTTACTTTCATTAAATAAATAGATGGATGGACAGACTGGATGGATGTAACTGAGGTTGGAGCAGCAGGAGCAACAACACAGGAATGAAATCAATGGAGAAGAGTTCGACTCAGAAACATGAAGTAGGGGGGTGGGGGGTGGGGGGGCATGACAGAATCAGAGCTGCTCTATTCACACACAACCTGTTGTTGCTCTCTGCAATAGTCATTTAATCAAGTGTTTACAAATGTAGGTTAACAGATGTTTGACAACCTGTTGAAATAGCATCTACTTTATCCAAAAATGTAAGGGGGAGGAGGACCCTCCACTCCCCACTCCCCCAACACCTAACTAGCGTTCTGGCATCGATCAGTTTACAAATTCAGCCCTGAGTAAAAGTAGTACTATTTGCAAAACCTTGTGTAACTGATCAAAACATGACTTTATGAACCTTCTGATCCAAAATATTGGAACGTGACATTGTGTGGTTATAAAAAGCAACGAGTTGATGGAACATATGAACGTTTCACCTCGATACATTTTTAACCTTTGATGTAAATCATTTAAAACAAAGCCCTCTTCCAGGCAGTCTGCAGGCGCCGTGGTGCAGTCTCCACCCTCTTCCTCCTCTCACCATCTTGAGTCTCTCTCTCCGTCAGCTGAACAAGCTGCTCAGTGGCCCTGAAAGACGACGCATCATGCCGCTCCGTTGATCATCGCTCGGTGTTACAACCGGAATCTGAATGCAACGTAAATGATATGATGATTCCCTCTGAGGCAGCATTAACTCTACTATCATTCAGCTTTTCTCCCCCCACACATTTGCAAAGGTTGACTTTATGAGACGATGGAGTCAGCAGTGAGTTTCACTTCAATCCAGTGCAGAGTTTGCACCAGCAGATTGTAACACATCGAAAACAATGATGCGGTAGTCAAAGATAAACATGCCAATAATATAGCATGATATTAATTACTGATGAAAATGTGTTTTAATGAAGGGGTTGATTTGTTTTTAAATACAAAATTAGATGCGGATTGATAAGTCTGTCCTGTTAAAGGAGTCAGCTGGAGGTCATGACTGGTTTCCACCTGAAAGGATCAGAGGAAGAAGAAAACACTAAAATATGGATGAATGTTATTAACGTCCTGTTTTAAACAGTCCTGCTTGTAGCCAGAATACAAACTGATGCAGCGTTTAGGAAAAAAAGTCAGTGATGAAGCGAACAGGTTGTGTCTGTTTTCAAATGTGTATAAATATATCTAACTGCTGAACATTGCACATCAAACCCTGATGTGTTCTCCCTCCATACATTTGTCAGGATGTAACTCATTCTGAATTTTTTTGTGCCATTGCGAACAGTGCATATTTCAAAACGTTCAGCTCATTCAGGACATTTCTGCCATGGCTTTTTCATATTTGTGCTTTTTCTTTCTTTTTGAAATATTTAGCTGTGCCATGTTTTTCTCGTTGAATTTAAACGGAGCTCTCTTCACATTTGTGCTGTTTACAACCTTTTTCTGCTCATTTCAGCTTCTTTCTGTCAATTTCAGCCTTTTTTTTTTAACCCTTTTCAACTACTTTTTTTTCTCATTAAGCTTTTATTTCTGCTGGTTTCAGTTTCTTTTTTTTAGCCAACTTCAGATTTGTTATCTATTCAGCCTCGTTCTGCCTATTTCAGGTTGCTCTTCTGCTCTTTTCAGCTTTTCTTCTCATTTCTGCTGTTTTTCTACTGCTTTTTGCTTTTATTTTCCTGCTTTCAGCCACTGTTAGCTGTTCAAACTCAACTTACTTTAACTGATTAGTGGTGTTACCCCTGTAGCCTGGTTCAACTTTTTCATCAGCTTTCATCAAAACTCATTCAACAATAAGCATTCACACTGCATTTTCATAGAAAATGTATTTTCATAGAAAATGCATTTTCTTTAAGTTTATTATTCTACGACTGTGAAGTGTTTGTTTTCTAACGTACATCGTTTTGTGCCCGTGAAGATTTGCCATCAGTTCAGAAACACGACAGGACATTGGTAATTTTCTCCCATCAGCAACCTCCCATTGTCTTCACCCAGTTTAGTGTTCAGGGTCACATGGTGTCTGTCTTCAGCAGTCATTGGGTGAAAGGTGAGGAACACCCTGGACAGGTCATCAGAAACACATGGAGACACAGCTGGTTAGCAACGTCGCCTCACAGCAAGGAAATGACAGGTTCAACTCCCACCTGGGGCCTCTCTGAGTGGAGTTAGCATGTTCTCCCCAAACATGAGGCTTTTTCTGGACTCAGCTCCTTCCCACAGACCAAAGACATGCACGTTAGTTTAATTAGCAACTCTGACTTGTTGTTTGGTGTGAATGGGAGCATGAACAGTTGTGTCTTGTTCATCTCAGTGTGGCCCTGTGATTTGTGACCTAAGCACCAGTTAATATAAGACAATATGGTTGGATGGATGAAACATAACCACTAAATCACGCTTTCATGTAGTTATAATGCATTAGTTTACTGTTAAACTCTTAAGAAGACAAAGGACACGTACTCTGGAAGAAATTTTACAAGTAGGATTAGATAAACCTAGCTTTAAGGTTTGTTTATATTGTTTTTATTTGTTTGTTTACTTGTAAAACTTTTTTCCTGAAAGTTGGCTGCTACTTTTGTCCAGACATATATCGTATTTTCCAGCCTATAAGTCACAACTTTTTGCCTAATTTGCATGCCCTGTGACTTATATGCCGAAGCAACTTATTTATTTTTCCCATGTTTTTAAATCAATGTTTGGCGGAGATATGACGGTTTTCATTCATTCTGACATTGAAAATATTGAACACTACCAAATCATCAAGGACTCCAGCCAGTCCAGGACACAGACTCTTCACCCTCCTGCGCTCTGGGAGGCGCTACATGAGCCTTCGGACGAAGACCACCAGGTACCAAAACAGCTTCTTCCCCAAAGTTGTCACTCCTGAACTCTGCCTCCTGACATCTGAACAACAACAACAACGGTCTGTATTCTCAAACACACAACAACACATGGACGGAAACACCACCACCTGCACTTTCCCACTACTGTACATACTGCACACATAATCTACTACCTACGGTCCATAAATACTCACATACTTGTATACAGGTGGTCCCCGACTTACGGCGCCATCGACTTACGGCGCTCCGGACTTACGAACCGCCCCCTAGTGACGT
>JARVGV010000002.1:23896978-23911620 GCA_031762435.1 Hypsolebias longignatus
CAAAGAGAGAGTGCACGTGCGAGAGAGCACATGAGAGAGAGCATGAGAGAGAGCATGAGACAGAGTGCAAGAGAGAGTGCGATAGAGTGCGAGAGCACGACAAAGAGAGAGTGCACGTGAGAGAGAGAGCACATGAGAGAGAGCACATGAGAGAGAGTGAGAGAGAGTGAGAGAGCATGAGAGAGCGAGAGAGAGAAAGTAAGCAAGAGAGAGAAAGAGAGCAAGAGAAAGTGGAAGAAAGCGAGCGAGAGAGAGAGCGAGTGAGCGGGAAGAGCAGCAGCGTCCTCTGTCATTATAATCCCAGTTGATTTGAGTGGGTGTGGTTCTGCAGGTGGCTCGTCGCTGCTGGTCTGGAAACAGAAACGCCTACGAGACCATCCAGCGCACGATGGAGGAGAACAGGCAGCTGCGCGTCACCATGCCCTGTCCAGTGCAGGACGAGCACGTGTTGGACCGTGCACTGCAGAGCTAACTGCCACTGCAGTTTAGAGCCTCACAGCAGAGAAATGTCGCCGCTGCAGTCACTTCAGTCAGTTTATCTACATGAAGCCTCGTTCAACAGTCAGACTGTGCCCACGATGAGAAATCATCTGCAAAGACGTCAAATGCACAGAAACCCTAAACGGTAAAGTGGGGCTGGCAACATGCAAATAAGAATGCATGTTTACAGGTTCACCTACGTTAAGATGAACCTTTGTGATGCGGCAGAGAGCAGCAAATAAACAAGATGGAGGACTACACTCAACAGGAAGAAGCAGCAGAAAGCAAAGTTCATTTCACAGCAAAGCAACAAAGAAATGATTAAAGAAGCCTGTTGGTTTTATTTTAACTTCTGTGACTCATTACTTGTTTTTATTTCCTCCAAGAAGTTTAACTCTGGTAATTGCTTAAAGTTCTTCAGGCTTTCTGATCGTCTCCTCCTCATCATCATCAGACAGGTTTTCTTTAAACCTTGGCAGCTTTTTCACCTATTTTCTATTTAATGCCCAAAAAAACCCTTGTCCTATTTAAATTATTTTGAGAACATTTGAACCCTTATTAATCTTTTGAATACACACATTGATCGACTCAATGTCACTTCATATATGTGTTTTGTGTGTGTCTGTGTGTGTTTTAACACCTTCATTCCTAATGGAAAACTAAAGTACCTCTGATCTTTGAGAAGTGTTCCTCAACGAGTTACCATAGTTAAATAGTAAGAACTGTAGATGATCAGCTGAAGGATGCTGCATCTCTCAGGTCCTGTGCCAAGTTTGTCTCCATCCCTTACACAACTTTCAGATACTGTTTATCTGCTCAGTCTTTCCATTTCTGTTTCTTTTGTCCACTTTCCTCAACTAATAACAACCTGCACATTGTGCTGTCATAAGGACTGGGTTGAAAATGAATAACAGCTGCCAAAGGAAAACAAACACAGAAATCAGAAATTATTTCATTCACACACAAATATATATATACTGTATATGTATGTGTATTTGTCATTCATACAAGATTTAGGTGCTATAATGTTTATTTTGGGTGACTTAAATAATAAAATATTGTTTGCATGTAAATAGAAATACAGCAATATATCTTCTATTCCTTCAAAACATCAGTATTTTTGCACACTAGCTCTATTTTTGGCTTATGTTACAGCTAGACTTTAGCTACTTTTAATTACCCCTTTGTTCGTATTAGAGTTAGCCTTTCATTATTTTTAGGCTCTAAGTAGCTTTTTAATGTTTTTAAGACACCATTTTACTAAAGGTAACCTTTGGCTACTTTAAGCTACCCCTTTGCTAGTTTTGGATTCTAGTTAGCATTTTGCTACTTTTAGATTTGACAGTTTTTATACTTTAGCTTTTGGTTATTTTTAGATTCTAGCTTTTTATTGATTTAAGGTATTTTACTACTTTTAGCTTCTAGGTAACCTTTGGCTACTTTAAGCTACTTTAAATGTGTTAGGGATTTTTTTGTTGTCTCCAAACCCTATGTGTCATTTTCACCACTTTTATTGTCTGTCCAACAGATCTCACTTGTAAATGAGTCTTCGAGGCTCAATGTCATTTATCTGTTTAAATAAAGGTTGAATGAATGGATGAAAAAGCTACCATTTTGCTACTTTTAGCTACCCTTTTGCTAGTTTTAGATTCAGCATTTAGCAGTTAGATTTGACAGTGTTTTTATACTTTAGCTTTTTGTTATTTTTAGATTCTAGCTAGCTTTTTATTGATTTAATGCACCATTGTACTAGCTTCTAGTAGCCTACCTTTAGCTACTGTTCTTTTAGCTAGCTTTTTGCCACTCTTAGCTACAATTTTGGTATTTTTGGCTTGTAGTTAACCTCTTGCTGTTAACCTTTAGCTTTTTATTAGCCCGGGACGTTTAAGCTTCTTGCAATCATTTTATCAATTTAAAAGCATTTTGCTCATTTTCGCTGCTGCTTGTTTTAGCTACTTCAGCAAATTTCAGCACTCATGCTTCCTACTCACATGATAAATGGTCATTTCCTGTGCTGGCTCTCTGCCGTGCGTCTTTGCGCGCGCCTGTTCCTTTAAGAGCTGGACCGTGAATGAACTTGAGCCCCTCCGCGCTGACGTCATGGGGGTTAGAGAGGATGGTGTTCCCATCAGAAAGAGAGGGGCAGATACTCATGAGGACCAGACAGGGGGGGTCGTGCTCCCTCTTTGTTGTGCTCTTCTTGCATCCAGTCCTGAGCTGGACTCTCCTGAACTGAACTTGGGAACAGAACCGAACCTCGCCCTCTTCCCTGCGCGCACAGCAGGCTTGTGCCAGACAGCGCGCTGTATTTTTCTTAAAGAGAGGACCAGTTTGTCCCAAACTGCCCCGGATGGATCAGAATGACGCCGGATGAATTCTGTTCAAGACTTTTTTTCTTCACGTGCAGCTTGTTTCTTCTTTTAGAGTAAAATGCACGAGAATGAGGAGGAAGGCTCCGGGAATCCATCCTGCGCGCAGGAGGAGGCGACAGCGCGCCTCTGCGGCTCCTCCAGCAGCACTTTGGGCCTCCAGCCACCTGCTTACTGCAAACTGGAGTTCAGGAGACACGCAGTCACAGATGACTATAAGATAACAGCGCAGGTTCTTGGCCTGGGCATTAATGGCAAAGTGCTGGAGTGTTACTGCAAGCGGACAGGAGAGAAGTGCGCCCTGAAGGTGCGTCAGTTCACCAAGGTTCCCTGTGTCTGGAAAATACAGAGCATCAATTATTCACGTGTCTTCAGTCTGTGTATTTAATGGCTCCTGATGCTAGTTTGTTTGTTTGATTGATTGAATGTGAAAGTAAATCTGTTCAGACACTGATGCTGTCTGGAACAATTACATAATGAACAATTACATAATGTGACTCAGCCCTTTGCCAAAACTGTTATTTATCCACCCATGTTCTTCAAAACAAAAGGCTGTAAGAAATTACAGTATATAAAACAGGAAGAGGAGTTCCATGAACGCTTGCACGTTTTCTTTGGAAAGTCTTTTTCAGGCCGTGGCCAAGCAGCATGATGAAATGTTTTCCAGTCACAGTTTTCTTGGAAACGAGCCTCGACTGAAGGGAAAGGGTGTTATGTCATTATAAGGTTTTCCCAAAAAGCATCACATTTCTAGCACTCATGTTTAAGTCAGCTCCTTCAGGATTCAGATTTGGTTGCAGCTTGCACATGAAATAGATCAGAGTGGAAGTAGATCAATTGCAACACTAAAGATGGCTCACGTTACAGAATTCAATGTTTTACTCTTTTATATAAACTAACAATAAAAGTATCTTCTTTCCCTAAAGCTCTCCACTTGGACAAATATAAAACAGAAGCGACCCATTAAAAACCTCTTGTTGCTTCCATTCTAGATTCTGTATGACACTCCTAAAGCCCGACGGGAGACTGAGCTGCACTGGCGAGCATCCGGAGGCCCCCACATTGTACGAGTACTCAGCCTGTATGAAAACATGCACCACGGGAAGAAATGTCTGCTGATTGTGATGGAGTGGTGAGAATATTCATGTTTGATCAGTGCAACCCCTGACCGTGATTCTTTTTTAATGGATACTCTGCACATTTAGTCAGAAACAGCTTGTGAAGTGAAGCAGCCCCCCCCCACCCCCCAAAAAAAAGAAAAAGACTAGACGTGTTGGAAGAATTCAAACACGGCGCAGAAGCAAAACTCGAGTATTAACTAAGTAAACTGTGAAAGGTGAATGAACTGGAGGCTTTCCACACTGGTATTAGAGTGGAGGAGAGGTTGTTTTCCCCACTAGAGGGGGGGGGGGGGGGGGGGTAACCTTGATGTGGACTTTAGCTCAGTATCTGAAAAAAAAAATGGCATCATTTGAGGCATTTTTGTGGAAACTATCTTGGAGCAGGTTGTCATTTGTAGATGTAGCCAATAATTACTTTTTGAGATTTTCATTATAATCCATCTACAGGCTCAAGAGATATTTAGCTAATTGACAGCCAAACAGCCCTGTATGTGTACACACATGCAATAAACAAACAAACAAACAAAACATTATCACCCACTGATGAAAGATGAACACACGGGTGTTCACAACTAGAAAAATTAGCATTTTCTGTGAAAATGCAACAGGAATACTGAGAGCGCAGTGACAGCAGCCGTAATTTAGAGGAAAAGCCGAAACTGAAATAAAAATAAACAAATAAATAAAAACTGAAGCTAATCTTAGCAAAACAGTAGCTAAAGACTACACTTGGCAAAACTACATCTAAAAGCAAATATTAGAAACACTATGGCTAAAAGCAGAAATTAGTAAAGCATGAGCTTAAAACTGAAGTTAGCTAGACCACAAATAAAAGCTAAACTTTGCCAAAATGTTGCTAAAAGCAAAGATTTGCAGTTTTGATCCCAATACTTAAATTGACCATATGTAAAAACAAATAAAATCAAACGCCAAAAAAGTTAGCAAAACCATAGATAAAAGCAAAAATGTGCAAAATAGTAGCTAAAAGCCAAATAGAGCAATAAGACACAAATGGGGTATGCTGAGATAGATTAAAAAAATAAAATATTTTGAAGGAACTAAAAGAGCTCAGTGTATTTCTACTGGAAAAACTTTTGTAAATAAAATAAAATATAAAAAAAATGGAAACCTTACACACAAAAAAATCATAGCACACTATTTCTGTTTGAGCTGCACATTTCCCCTCAGCATCCACAGACAGAGGTAAAGTATACGTTGAAGATTTAGACAAAGGTATGAAGGTAAATATACCATATTTATTTATTTATTTATTTATTCATTCATTTCAATTTATAAAACACAAGGAAATACATTTACAAAACCATCTCAGAGGGGGAAAAAAAAATTAAAATGAAAGGAAGCAGAAGAAGAAACAATCTTATATCTGCCCCTTTTCAAACAAAATCAATTCAAACAATCAATTTTAAACAATAATTATCCAAGAACCAATTTTATAACTATTTACAATTCACAATTATATGGTTCATACAATTTACACCAATTATATAGCCTACATTTTTTCCAAAGTTCACTCTTCTTTTAAATATCATCAACACAGATTTAGCTTTTTTGATATTATTATTCAAACCATTCCACATACCTATGCCTTGTATTAAAGTAGACCTACGCCTAAAACATGTTCTATAACTCGTTAGACCACGGTCGGTCAACCAAAGTGGTTCGGATCTCAGAGCGTTCCCTGGCCTTCCTCCTCTTCCTCTCACTCCTCTGCCTCTGCTTTCAACGTTGGCATCCATTGCTCCAAAACAGAAGAGCTCACCTGTTTGTTACCCTTTTGTGCTAAAGCTCTGATTGCCAACTGTAAAACTGTGTGACAGGTGTTTGTCCAAGTCCATGTGATGAGTCAGTGTCATGCAGGGCTATTCATTTTAGAATTGTGAATAACAGTGCCAGATATTTTCTTCATGAAAAGTGTGCCAAATGCAGAAAATTGTGTGTAGTGTTTTGAAAAAGGTGTGTTTTAGATGCAATTATGTTTGCAGTTTAGCAGAATTGGTTCAATGAGTTGATGCACGAGTTACATGTTGTGGTCATGTTTCAAATACAGTACCAGTATTTGTGTGTGAAGTATTGAGAAAACTGTATTTACTAAATTAAAACTCTACAGTTTATAGCAAACCTTTCAGCTCCCAACCCACAAAATGACCAAAGCTTGAGACTGCATCAGTCACTAAGCAAAATGACATCATAAACTAACATAAAAAAATAAACAATTCATGACTTCAGTTTTTATTCCTTATTACAAAATATATAATAAGCATTTGTTCTAAAACAAAAGCTGATATCTGGATATTATCTGAAGAACCGTCCATTCTGTTTGACTTCCCTCTTCATTGAAACAGCAAAGAACAGTGAAGACAAAAACAATCACATGGTCTGGTCCATGTGTTGTGATGCTCCATTAAAAATCAGATAAGAGCTTAAAAAACAAGAAGTCCCTACATTTTTTTTAACTCATGAATACTTGTGTTCATCCACAGCCTCCAACTACAGCCAGCGAGTTAAGGAGGAGAAATAAAGCCTCTAAAGCTCAAGAACAAAAGTTTGACTTTGCTGTTCTGCCTTTTATTATTCCTTGACCTCAGACCCTGCATGGTTTCAGAACGTCAGCTCTGATCCAGCTCCAGGCCGCAGGGCTGTGGCTCGCTGCCAGCCCGAGCCTTGTTCTGCTGTTGAGTTATGTTTCTATACGCTGCGTTCGTGCTCGTGTGTTTAGGGGGAATAGAAATGAACATATCAAAGCGCACACTCTGAGCCTGGGTGGGTTTCAGGGGACTGGAGGTCTTGAATGCAGCTTTTTTATTTTATTTTATTCCTTACAAAGGTGTGGCTTGAAGTGAAGACTTAAAGCACCACCATCCATACAGTCCAGGAGGACGGTAAACAGAGTGAAAAGACTCATGGCTGACTTGAAGCTCTGCAGCTTTAAGAAGTTTGCACACTTGAGCAGCTGGCAGTGGGCCACTTGGCCAACATAAACACTCCTAATCCTTTTTCCAAGGAGCTTTCAACACCCGTCTCTCCTCTCTTTGACATTCCTGCCTGTTGGACTTCATGCAGGGCCTCCACCAGGAGGCACTGCCTGTTATGCAGGGCCTCCACCAGGAGGCACTGCGGCTCTAACAATGTCCACGCTGCTGTGCCGTGGCTCCTTATTCACCACTGAGGTATGTGCCTTCCTTTTGATTCTCCCATGAAGGAAAACAGCTCTCAGTTTTCACTCTTTCTTAGCAGAAACGGGGGGGCTTTGGTTTCACAGTGTCACGTTGCCTGGAACTCCACAGAGGCGTGTGTTCGTAACCATGCTGCTGTCAGAAAATGTATAGCTTCTAGACATTTTTCATTAAACATCAGCTTTTAAACAGAATACAGTACTTGTTTTGATCTTGTACAAAATTAGAGCTCCCTGGGGTGGGAAAAAAAAAAGTTACAGAAGGAAGAAAGTGTGTGTTCTTGTAAACTTTATGGGGACTTTTCATTGACTTCCATTCATTTTCTGTATCCTAACCCTGACCCTAAACCTAACCATTACTAGTACTGTACATGCCTAACCCATCCACAATTTATTTATTTGTTATTTATAAAATTTGTTCATTTTTTTTTTTAAGTACAATGCAAAACAATCCCATAAATGCATACAAAATATAAAAAAATGAAAGGTAGCAGAAAGAAGAACAAATCTCATATCTGCCCCTTTTTTCAAACAGTTCAAACAATAATAATCTTCCAGTTCCAATTCATACCTTAGCCCTAAACCTAACCCCCCAACGAGACTGCTCTTTATGGGGACCTGGCTTTGGTCCCCCATTAAGAGCAGTTCCCACAATGCATGATTTTTTTTTTTTTTTTGTAAAATTGGTCCCTACAAGGTAACCTGAAACAAAAACGTACACACACGTACCCGTGCATGTGTGTGTGTGGGGTGTGTGTGTGCATGTGTGTGTGAGAGAGAGAGCGAGAGAGGGCTGCCTCTGTGGGGGCAGGGAGAGTCAAGGTTTTGATTTCCAGCGCTCCCAGGGGGGATTTGGCAGACACAGGGTAATTTGTAGTGAAGTTTCCAGCACAGTTTGTTTTGCAGGTGGCTGAGAACGAAAGCAGGGCGTGGCGGGGAATGAGAGAAGCAATTTGCTGTCTGTGGGATGTGAATGTGTGCATTGTTGCTCAGCACAGGCGCTAATGTGCCTGGATGGGTAAAAACGGAGGCCGAGTTCAAGATGTGTGGACAAGCCAAATCACACAACGTGTTTTTAAAAGCATTGCTATTTTTATTATTTGCATTTATGTGCAAAAAAAACAACAATATTTGAGTCGGGGGGAATGCAAACGATGACATGGCAACCGTGAGTTTGCATTTAGAGGTTTTTGCAAGAAGACGTCTCAACCTCGCAGATTTGGGAGTCGGTTCAGTTGAAAAAGCTTTGATTGTGCAGCCAACACGTCAGCGTATAAATCCATACCAGATGCAGCCTTACCAGAGGAACACACAAGGTGTTGAGGACTGAGCTAAGGCAGTTTCATTTGCTTTTATTGGCTCATCTTTTGTCTTCAGAAGCCACTGCAGAGAGCAGGAAAAGCACCTAAACTCAGAATATGTCTCTTTTCAAAGCAGAGAGTCAGCTGAATGCTAACACAGTTTACTGCACACATGCTGCATGTCCCCCGACACAGCTGGCTGGAGAATGTGATGTTCTGTCAGTTAGGAGGGGTGCCTGTTTGTCTTTATCCCCCCACCCTGGAGGAAATGATTGTGCAGCACCTGTTTTAGCTTCCTCTCGGTGCTTTAGGCCTCGCTTCATGCAGGGTTGGTGAATCTGCACGTGTCACCTAAATCAAAAGCACAACATCATTTTTATTTTTTTAATTGCATTCTGTAAAGTCTGTTGCACTCATCACCTACTAATGTACAGCAGGCACAGAAGTATGAAACTTGTTTTTTTAAATACTTTAATAATGAATTTTTATCCAAAGAATGGAAAACATTTTGATATGATCTTACAAGAAAAATAAGATGTTGTCAAAATTGGCCCAGAAAGTCATACGGCATCTGATTTTTAATGTGAAGGTTTTCAATACTATACAGTTTTTCTGTTGAACCAATTAAAATATAAAAAAAGATCTTGTATAATCTGCTGGCATGTGGAGAATGTGCTGGGGATGACCCTCGGCTACTATCGCACCAAATTTCAGCTCAATAAAACCAACAACGCTTTAGCCTTTATTTTATTTATTTATTTATTTATTTTACTAAAGTGGATTAACTGGCAACCACCTCAAACTGGGCTGACTTAAAAATTAGTCAGTTGTAGATGCACATCTATACCTTTCTGTGAGTTTATTCCAATTCAGTGTTTCATAAGATATTTTGCTAACAAACACTCATCCTTCCATGGCTGATAGAAAAGTTTTAAAAAATTATGAACATTTGTGGACAGGGAGAATTGTTTATTTATTTTTTGTTTATTTATTTGTTGGTTTATTTATTTATTTGTTTATTTATTTATTGCAGATTAAAAATTAAGGTGAGAGTTTTCTCAGAATGTTGTGTCGTTCATTTTGGTCTGAACAGATTTTTCTTCTTTTCTTTTTTCATTTAGCCTTTATTTATCCAGGTTAGTCTCATTGAGCCACGAGAACTCATTTTCAAGAGAGACCTGTTCAGGGAGCAGATGTTGGGGGTTAAGGGCCTTGCTCAGGGGCCCAGAGTGGGGTGAATGAGGGTGGAGGCAGGCGTGGGTGTTTCAACTTTTTCCACCCACATTTTTTGATGTTGTCAGTACCGGGGTTTGAACCAGCGATCTTCCGATCACAGGCCCACCGTCTCTACTGCGCCACCACTCCCCCATTACATAGTGCTCATGAGTTTTGATAATAAAGTACAAATTAAAGTAATGGTTCACCTTTGACTCCTGAGGTGATATGAAAAATTAAAAACATAACCAAAGCAACTTTTAGAAGGTTATACTGTATTTTAAAGTTTATTTATACACGCTGACTGGTCACGGTTGCTGCACAGCTTTTCTAAAACATTTGAGTTTATGAACCAAAGCTGTCATTATGTGTTCAAATAAACCAGACAATTGTATTTAAATTAGAATTTTTTTTATTTTTATTTTTTTTGCATTTGTATCAATTAAAAATGGCAAACCTGAAATAAAATAATAAAAAAAACAAAAACAATTTTCACATAAGTCAGCATCTTGGGCATAACATCCAGTAGATTTTAAAACTTTGTAGTCAATCTGTCAAACACTTTTTTAGGTATTCTAGAAATAATTGTCATGTTGTAATATTCAAACAGGTAAATATTTATTTATTTTGTATTTTCACACCAAGTAGTAAATAAATGTCCAACAACAAAGATCGCATTAAAATCTGTTTGGTGTTGAAAAATGTGTTGAAAGCTCTTCAGTTCAATGTTTTCAGTTAGATATGTCGTCATAGAAACAAAAATGTTGAAGTCACACCAAAAATATATTTAATCATTTGTGCATGTAGAATAGTTTACATAAAGCATCAATTTCACGTCAAAGAAAACACAAAACTGATCAATTTCTCCTGAAATTGTCACAACAGCTGGTTTGATTCCTGTTTTTTATGTTCAGCTCTCCTGCAGAATATTAATGACACAAATGCAGCAAAAATAGTTAGATATCTGGGAACAAACTGTTCAAATTGGGATAATCAAAATCGTCTGTGACGGGAACAAAAACCAAAAGTATATTTTTTTCCTGTGGCTCGGCTGCCGTGACACATTCAGCTCTGAACAGATCCCAAGATTGTTTCTGTCCATCTCCTGCTCCTTCAGTGTCTGCAAAATCCATTTATTGACCTGCATGTACACACATTTGGCTTTAATTTCTATGCTTCCATGTTTGATGGCTTGCTAATCATGAAAGAGGTTTAAAATAATAAAATATATTTTTTAAAAAGCTTTAGAGTGTGCTTCTTTAGCCTTTTTGTTCAGCAATGTAACTAATGGTTTATTTTAGCTGTCCTCAGTGGTCCTGAGCTGATTCAGGCTCACTGACAGACTTTCACACCGTGTTCTTGTTAAGAGTGAAGGACGGTGAAACTCTAGCAGAGGTGGAGAATCCACTGAGACAGGCGTGGATGAAGAGAGGATAATGGGTTGGACATGCTGCTCTGACTCGCTGGATGCAGCTCAGCTGAACACCTGCTTGGCATGAATGAGCTTCAACAAGACGTGAACAGGAGTCTGGGCTCTCTGGACTCTCGTACCTGCAGCGCTCTCACAAAACCAGCGTCTCTTCGCCTTTTCAACTGGTTCCCAGCCTGCTACAGAAGTACAGGGATTATTTGGTTTGGTTATATTTCTCTTACATTCTGTGATACATAGAAAAAGATTTTCAATCAAACTAGCTGTAAAAATCTTTTATATTTTAAGATGGATTTTTTTTTTCTTTTTTAGTTTAAGAAGAATAAACATTTTAGCTGCCTGGTTTATGCTAACTACAAGATCATGTCCATGTATTTTGTTTGTTGCCTGTTATATGGTTTTATGAACCCATAAGCTTAATTTAAATTGTTTTAATGTTATGAACAATTAATATCTTACCTGTTGTAGATTGTTCTTTAAACAACAAACATTTAGAGTTTTAGAGATTATATTTAAGCTGGAATGATTATTTTATAGCTAGACTTTCTCAAAGCCACTACAGAGTTAATGTAGACACTGTTTTTGAAAACCTTTACATATTTGTCAGTTTATGTTTACATGCATATTTATCCTGCATTCTGTGATTATTTACAAAAGCAGCGAGCAGTCAGACTTCTGTTACAGCCTGAGGCTCCTCCAGCTGAAACAGTAAAACAGTTTCTGTCACAAGAATCAACGATCTTTCTTTGTTAGTTTATCTTCAAATTTTAACTTGTGTTTAGAAAGTATGTTACAATAGTAAAACTGTCGTGTCTTATCCAGGATGTAAACAGTGCCTTTGTACAGTGAATTGAGCAGCTCCAGAGTTGTTTTGTTAGCTTGAGACCAACATGACGTCCAGGAAGACAAAATGTGACAGAATCATTAAAAATTGTTAAAAGCATAAAAAAGTTTTAGATTAATTCAACGTAAATCCATTTCTGGTTTGATTAAAGTAACGAGATTGCTTCTCAACGTGTGAAGCATCTAAAGTGAATTTGACATCAGTGAACATATTTAGAAATAATCTTCAAGTAACCTGCTTTGAAAATAAATTTTAGCTCTTTGTTGGTAATCTTTCTAATGCCGCGCTTTTGTTTGGTGTGTATTTTTTATTCTCCTCTCGTTTTTTTTTTTTTTTTTTTTTTTTTTTTTTTTATATTTTTATTATTAAACTGAGCTCATGAAAACTTTTTGAAAAGTCCATCCATCCATTATCTTTTACCCACTTCTTCCATTTTGGGTCACAGGGGTCACCTGTGCCCATGTCCAGCAATCACTGTGTGAGGGGCGGGGTACACCTTGGACGGGTCTCCAGTCCATCACAGGGACACATGGCAAACAAACATTCACTCTCTCACACCTAGTGACAATAAAGAGTTACCAATCAGACTAACATGCATGTTTTTGCTCTGTGGGAAGAAACTGGAGTACCCAGAGAAAACCCACGCATGCACAGAGAGAACATGCAACCTCCACCCAGAAAGGCCCCCGGACCATGATTTGAACCAGGGACCTTCTTGTTGAGAGGCAGCAGCTCTACCAGTTGCACCACCGTGTTGCCTTTTTTGAAAAGTCAGTAAATAAAAATAAAAGATAAAAATTATATGAAAATTCATATAAAAAACATGCTGTAAAATAAAATACTGTATATTAAAAAAAATTACAAGCAACTGTTCTGAATTAAAATCAAATCAAAAACAAGAATAAATAATAAAACATGTTGCAGGGAAGCTAATGTCCCCATGTGAGGACACGAGTCTCAGGACGTTAAATGGCAGTGGTTCTCCTTGGTCTTTTTTATTTATTATTATTATTTAACTATTTATACATTTTAATCACAATGAGCCTCGGAGACTCTTTTACAAGTGAAACCTGTTTTAGACAAACAGACAAAAGTAAGGAAAAGAGAAAACATGAGGGGGAGGTTAAAAAATTAAAAAGTTGTATCTCGCTCTACGTCCTGGCCGGGGCACAGTGTGAGAATAAAAAAACAGAAAAAAGACCTCGCACATAAACAGCAGACATAATGACATCATAATGCATTTATGCATGAGGAGGCTGACGAGGGCAGTCCGTGGCCTGCCAGAAAGTTCCATCGTCCTGATAAGAGATGGCACAGTGTCCATCTGTCTTGGCCCTGCTATTGGACGTCCTTCAAACTGAGGCCTGAGAGGATTTCTGTCGTCCGTCCTGCCCTCAGCGTTTTCTTCCTCCTGTGATCAGCTCCTGACACTCCCACCTGTGCCTCATTGTCTTTTCCCCAGGTGTCATCATCCGTCATTAGTATGTCAACATGTCTCTGTGTTCTCCATGCCTTTGCATTGTCCTGTAAAGGCATTTGGTTCTGTCTCCCTCTGTGTCTCCTTGTTCCTAACTCTCTGTGAGCCTCATCATCTTGTTATTTTCTGTTAATAAAAATTCTTACATTTCCCTGCGAGGTCCCTGGGCCCGTCTGCACCTTGGGTTCAACACAGTAATCTGACAAGGCCCTTCAAAGAGCTACCTACAGCAGGTAAGATGTTAACTGTTTATAAGCTTCATGTGAAAAGATCCAAGCTATAGATTTAGCCCAGAATGCTGCTCGCTGCCAGATGACTGCTCTTAAAACTGGATAGCTGTTAAACTGGATTGTCCCCCGTTCATACTGGTAGGTGGTGAGATTCCTATTATTTGTCTGTGGTTTCATTCCAACAGAGCTTTGGAGGTTGTTTGTGGGGGTGTGGCAGGGGCAGGAAAGACGGATGAGGTGAGCAGAAATTGATAATGATATGAAAATCCACCTCGCCTGCTTTCATTCAAGTCATGCTTTGTTAACAAGCGCAACAATGTTGTGGACACATTGTGAAAGCAGCAAATAATAGTAATTATGCCAGGAGACAGAAAGGATCCGAGCGCCCCAGCTGCGAGCACAACGTGGCAATTTGTCTGGAAGATGACATGGATAACGAGAACCACTTGCTGCTGGACGCCATCAATTCTGCCAGGCTTTTGGAGGCTGTGGGCCTCAGCTCATCCCTCTGAAGTGCTTGACAAACGCTCATGGCACGTCACGGCGAGAGATGCCAAATGTCCTGCCGTTCCCAGATGTTCCAGCACGGATGCCCTCACAGGCGTCTTTCAGAGGAGGCGTCGTTTGCTCGTGAAATTCGCGCTCGTGAGCGCAGCTCTTCACATTCGCATGCAAAAGCTGGTGTTTGCAAGTCACTCCACAAAATGTCCTCGCACGGAAGCACAAAGGATGAATGAAGCTCAAAGAAGAGCCTCTGCAACCGATTACTTTTTCTCTCCGCCAAATTTACTCTAATATTGGTCTGAATTTGGAGTTCTGGTACAAGTGCAGGCCCCGATCCCCACTTTAGATCACATGGTATAGGACTTGATCAAGAATGTTAAAAAATGTTAATGTTAAAAAAAAAAAAATACAGGTGGTCCCCGACTTACGGCGCACTCGACCTACGGCGCTCCGTACTTACGGCTCTGCCCCCAGTGACG